>JBBBDQ010000735.1:862500-927500 GCA_037127315.1 Ascarosepion bandense
AGAACATATATATATATATATATATATATATGTATTTCTTTTTCTCTTCTTCGTTGTCTTTATATATATATATATATATATATATATATATATATATATATATATAAAGACAATTTATATATATATATATATATATGTATATAAATTGTGTGTATTTGGGCAGCATTTTTTCATTAATCCATGTTTCATTAAATAATATAAAGTTTTGTCTATTTTTTGTAATTTTTCCTTCTCTGATAAGTTTAATAGCATTATCATTAAATGAAGAAACAATATTGATACATAATTTTTTTAATAATTTCGAAAGCTTAAATTCGATTATTAAAAATTTATGTATCAATATTGTAATTTTCTTTCTTCATTTAATGATAATGCTATTAAGCTTATCAGAGAATATGAAAAAAATTTACATAAAATAAATAGACAAAACTTGCCTATATAATTTAATGAAACATGCATATATATATATATATATATATATATATATATATATATACAGAAAGTGTGCGAGTGAGGAAAAAGAGGGCGTAAAAAAGAGAAGGCAGAGAGGCGGAGCAAAAAGGGAGAAGAGCTCAAGGGGGAGGGGTGAAATAAAGAGTGTGGGTTAAAAATACGGGAGAGTGTAGACAGAAAAATGACAAAGGGTTACTACAGATTTTACAAGACTATGAAGGTATTCATTTATAGTGTTACTTCAAGAACTGTTGTTCTAGGCCCAACAAAAATGAATAGTTACCAAAAAAGACGGCGATGAGAATGAAAGAGAAGGCTGAAGAAGAATGAAAGAGAAGACGAAGAAGAATGAAAGAGAAGACGAAGCAAAATGAAAGAGAAGACGAAGAAGAATGAAAGAGAAGACGAAGAAGAATGAAAGAGAAGGCCGACGAAGAAAGAAAGTGAAGACAAAGGAGACTAAAGAGAATGCTGAAGAAGAATGAAAGAAAAGACGAAAAAGAATGAAAGAGAAGACAAAGAAAAATGAAAGAAAAGGCTGAAGAAGAATGAAAGAGAAAGCTGAAGAAAAATGAAAGAGAAGGCTAAAGGATAATGAAAGAAAAGGTGAAGAAGAATGAAAAAGAAGACGAAGAAGAATGAAGGAGAAGGTTGAAAAATAATTAAAGAGACGGCCGAAGAAGAATGAAATAGAAGGCGAAGAAGAATAAAAGAGAAAGCGAAGAAGAATGAAAAAGAATGCTGAAGAAGGATGAAAGAGAAGATGAAGAAGAATGAAAGAAAAGACGAAGAAGAATGAAAGAGAAGACGAAGCAAAATGAAAGAGAAGACGAAGAAGAATGAAAGAGAAGGCCGACGAAGAAAGAAAGTGAAGACAAAGGAGATTAAAGAGAATGCTGAAGAAGAATGAAAGAAAAGACGAAAAAGAATGAAAGAGAAGACAAAGAAAAATGAAAGAAAAGGCTGAAGAAGAATGAAAGAGAAAGCTGAAGAAAAATGAAAGAGAAGGCTAAAGGATAATGAAAGAAAAGGTGAAGAAGAATGAAAAAGAAGACGAAGAAGAATGAAGGAGAAGGTTGAAAAATAATTAAAGAGACGGCCGAAGAAGAATGAAATAGAAGGCGAAGAAGAATAAAAGAGAAAGCGAAGAAGAATGAAAAAGAATGCTGAAGAAGGATGAAAGAGAAGATGAAGAAGAATGAAAGAAAAGACGAAGAAGAATGAAAGAGAAGACGAAGCAAAATGAAAGAGAAGACGAAGAAGAATGAAAGAGAAGACGAAGAAGAATGAAAGAGAAGGCCGACGAAGAAAGAAAGTGAAGACAAAGGAGACTAAAGAGAATGCTGAAGAAGAATGAAAGAAAAGACGAAAAAGAATGAAAGAGAAGACAAAGAAAAATGAAAGAAAAGGCTGAAGAAGAATGAAAGAGAAAGCTGAAGAAAAATGAAAGAGAAGGCTAAAGGATAATGAAAGAAAAGGTGAAGAAGAATGAAAAAGAAGACGAAGAAGAATGAAGGAGAAGGTTGAAAAATAATTAAAGAGACGGCCGAAGAAGAATGAAATAGAAGGCGAAGAAGAATAAAAGAGAAAGCGAAGAAGAATGAAAAAGAATGCTGAAGAAGGATGAAAGAGAAGATGAAGAAGAATGAAAGAAAAGACGAAGAAGAATGAAAGAGAAGACGAAGCAAAATGAAAGAGAAGACGAAGAAGAATGAAAGAGAAGGCCGACGAAGAAAGAAAGTGAAGACAAAGGAGATTAAAGAGAATGCTGAAGAAGAATGAAAGAAAAGACGAAAAAGAATGAAAGAGAAGACAAAGAAAAATGAAAGAAAAGGCTGAAGAAGAATGAAAGAGAAAGCTGAAGAAAAATGAAAGAGAAGGCTAAAGGATAATGAAAGAAAAGGTGAAGAAGAATGAAAAAGAAGAAGAAGAAGAATGAAGGAGAAGGTTGAAAAATAATTAAAGAGACGGCCGAAGAAGAATGAAATAGAAGGCGAAGAAGAATAAAAGAGAAAGCGAAGAAGAATGAAAAAGAATGCTGAAGAAGGATGAAAGTAAACACGAAGAAGAATGAAAGAGAAGTCGAAGAAGAATGAAAGAGAAGGCTTAAGAATCATAAAAGAAAAGGCAAGGAAGAATGAATGAGAAGGCTTAAGAAGAATGAAAGAAAATGCGAAAATGAATGAATGAGAAGGCTGAAAAAGAATGAAAGAGAAGGCTGAAGAAGAATGAAAGAGAAGGCTGTAGAAGAAAAGAAGGTGGAACTGAATGAAAGCAAAAAAAATAAAAATAAAAGACCAGTGCAAAATGAAAAAGGTTGGAAATTAAAAATTAACGGGTTATTAAAAGAAGGAATGTGAATGAATGAACAAATGAATGAGGGAATAAAGAACTGGGTAGAAAAGAAAAGAAATGATTAAAATAAAATGTATGAATAACAAAAGAAGAATGAAGGAGAATCACATGGAGAAGACGAAAATGAATGCTTAGAAAACGATTTTGTTATAAAAATGTATTGCAAATGATTTCACTATAAAAATGTATTGCAAATGATTTCACTATAAAAATGCATTGCCAATGATTTCACTATAAAAATGCATTTCAAATGATTTTACGATAAAAATGTATTGCAAATTATTTTACGATAAAAATGTATTGCAAATTATTTTACGATAAAAATCTATTGCAAATGATTTCACTATAAAAATGTATTGCAAATGCTTTCACTATAACATGTATTGCAAATGATTTCACTATAAAAATTTATTGCAAATGATTTTACGATAAAAATGTATTGCAAATGATTTCACTATAAAAATGTATTGCAAATGATTTCACTATAAAAATGTATTGCAAATGATTTTACGATAAAAATGTATTGCAAATGATTTTACGATAAAAATGTATTGCAAATGATTTCACTATAAAAATGTATTGCAAATGATTTCACTATAAAAATGTATTGCAAATGATTTCACTATAAAAATGTATTGCAAATGATTTCAATATAAAAATGTATTGCAAATGATTTCACTATAAAAATGTATTGCAAATGATTTTACGATAAAAATGTATTGCAAATGATTTCACTATAAAAATGTATTGCAAATGATTTCACTATAAAAATGTATTGCAAATGATTTCAATATGAAAATGTATTGCAAATGATTTCACTATAAAAATGTATTGCAAATGATTTCAATATAAAAATGTATTGCAAATGATTTCACTATAAAAATGTATTGCAAATGATTTCACTATAAAAATGTATTGCAAATGATTTCACTATAAAAATGTATTGCAAATGATTTCACTATAAAAATGTATTGCAAATGATTTCACTATAAAAATGTATTGCAAATGATTTCAATATAAAAATGTATTGCAAATGATTTCACTATAAAAATGTATTGCAAATGATTTCACTATAAAAATGTATTGCAAATGATTTCACTATAAAAATGTATTGCCAATGATTTCACTATAAAAATGTATTGCAAATGATTTCACTATAAAAATGTATTGCAAATGATTTCTACTATAAAAATGTATTGCCAATGATTTCACTATAAAAATGTATTGCAAATGATTTCACTATAAAAATGTATTGCAAATGATTTCACTATAAAAATGTATTGCAAATGATTTCACTTTATATAAAAATGTATTGCAAATGATTTCACTATAAAAATGTATTGCAAATGATTTCACTATAAAAATGTATTGCAAATGATTTCACTATAAAAATGTATTGCAAATGATTTCACTATAAAAATGTATTGCAAATGATTTCACTATAAAAATGTATTGCAAATGATTTCACTATAAAAATGTATTGCAAATGATTTCACTATAAAAATGTATTGCAAATGATTTCACTATAAAAATGTATTGCAAATGATTTCACTATAAAAATGTATTGCAAATGATTTCACTATAAAAATGTATTGCAAATGATTTCACTATAAAAATGTATTGCAAATGATTTCACTATAAAAATGTATTGCAAATGATTTCACTATAAAAATGTATTGCAAATGATTTCACTATAAAAATGTATTGCAAATGATTTCACTATAAAAATGGATTGCAAATGATTTCACTATAAAAATGTATTCCAAATGATTTTCCTATAAAAAATCATTGCAAATGATTTTACTTTAAAAGTACATTACCAGTGATATTACTATAAAAATACATTACCAATGATTTCGCTATAAAAATGCATTGCCAATGGTTTTACTATGAAAATACATTGCCAATGATTTTACAATAAAAATGCAATGCATTGCCAATGGTTTTACTATAAAAATGGATTGCCAATGATTTTGCTATAAAAATACATTGCCAATGATTTTGCTATAAAAATGCATTACACATGATTTTACTATAAAAGCACATTGCCAATGATTTTACTATAAAAATACATTACCAATGATATTACTATAAAAATACATTGCTAATGATTTTACAATAAAAACGTATTGCCAATGATTTTACTATAAAAAAGCATTGCAAATGATTTTACTTTAAAAATGAATTGCAAAAGATTTTACTATAAAAATGTTTCAAATGATTTTACTATAAAAATTCATTGCAAATGGTTGTACTATAAACCATTTTCTTCATAATATTTTTTTAATTTTCAGGCTGGTTGGTTTTTTCTTTTGGTTTTGTTTTGTCTAACAATATAATTTTCTGTTAAACTAACTCGTTAACCATTATTCTGTGACAATCTCCCTTTGTAGATATTTATTAAGATTAACAAAGGCGAGAGAATTTTCTCTCCCGTCCTCTGATAATTGTTTCGTGGGCTTCATTATATTGTTAGCAACCCCTTTCTCTTCTGTCGCTCTCCTGATAAGTTCTGAGAACTGTAATATATTAGACAAAATTGTATTGTTATTATTTGGACTATTGTCCTCATCTTGGTTGCCATTTGTACGACGCTTCAGCCGCTTTACGCTTCGGCCTTCTTTCTGGTAAAAAAGGGTTAAGAATTTCTAACCGAACCTTTTATTACAATCACTAGGGTGCATTATTCTTATTTCCTTGCTTAGAGCATCTTCTATTAGTCATGAGTTATCTCCCTCTAACCATGTAAGTTACTTGTTCACCACTGCTGTAGCCGGGTATTGAACTCACAACTCCTTAGGTCAAGTCACAGGAATTAACCAATGCCTATATCTACTGGGCCATGTGCCCTTAAGGACAAGACCAACTGAATTTTTGGTACTTATAAACCTAATGTCCAGTAACACTTTTTACCAGAGTTCATATTGTAATTATTGATCTTAATGGTTTTCTCTAGTATTTTGTTATGTTAATAGTTTTCTCTAGTATTTTTTTATCAGTGCTCATATTCTACCAGAAGGCTCTAAGCAAGGAAATAATAATGATATATCCCAGTCATTGTAATAAAGGGTTCGGCGATTTCTCGTCTTTTTTCAGTCCCTTACCCATCAACGTAATGTAGATTCCCATGTGTCTTTTATATAAATACTTTCGGAACAAGAAATCGGAAGAGCCGAGTTCGAATTCCACTTGAATTCCTTCCATCCCCTTGCGCGCAAATACCCTTGGGAAAAGTATTAATCCGTCTCTTCACTCCAGTTATGGGTTAAATAACAGGACAGATTGGGTTCTATAGCCTTGGCTGGCAACCAGTATACCGCAGAAAGCAATGGCAACCTGCTGTGGGATAATCTTCTGCCCAGTCAGTCATGTCTCTTTCGAGATATGATCGCCCAAGCGTGTATCACGTATGGCACTTAACTGACTGACTGAATATAACAGTTGAAAACATGATTAAGTCTTCTGCTGGGCATAAAGTGTGGGATCAGTTTTATATTATTATGAAGTAATAAACTGATCCCCCACTAATTACTACTTAATAATATAATGCATCTCTTCCCTCTCTAGCTGAGTCAAATAGCAGGATAGGTTGGGTTCTATAGCCTTGGCTGGCAACCAGTCTTTTTTTTTTTTTTAATCATCTCACCCCAAGCAAGGCATTCCACTGCCGCTATTGCGCATGGGGCTACATAGGGGAAGGTAAAGAGAAGGAGTGGTTAGACATAGGGAATGTCAGGAGGAAGGTGACAGATGAGTAAAGATAGCGAGGATGAGGGTTGGGCAGATGGGAAGAGTGTTTGATAGAATGGGAACAGGTTAGTGTGTTAGGAGGTGTCTATTGACCTTACATTTAAACTCCTGGAGATTGTAGTCGTCGGGGAAGCAATCGTGTGGAAGGGAATTCCACAGTCGGGAAGTGCGAGGAAAGAAACTGTTGGAATAGAAGTTGCGGTTGTAAGTCTACCACAGAAAGCAATGGCAACCTACTGCGGGATAATCTACTGCCCAGTCAGTCATGTCTCTTTCGAGACATGATCGCCCAAAGCGTGTATCACGTATGGCACTTGACTGACTGACTTACATTAGCAATTACTTAGACTAGCATAGAACAAAGATATAATAACGTGGCTCACAATAAGAGCAGTACAATATTATGAAACTTGGTGACCTAACCATCTTGCAACGTTCTGGCTAAGATAAATGTCTGTCTGTAACTATAATTTTTTGTGTTTGCTACATTCTAAGTGCATACCGATTGTGTACGAAGCAGTAGCCCTCGCTTCATAATAAAAGCCTCGAAACAAAAAAGGGTCAAGACAGACACTGTCATTAAAGCATTGTAATAACGATATAACATGAAGTTAACCTTTGACTCCGACTCTGCGTCATCAGAAAAGAGTGCCAAATTCGGTTGACGGGCAAGACAAACAGATTAATTCAAATCCTTCCAACATGTAATAATGTCGTGTTAGTCAGTGTTTCCATGGAGGCGTCTTGATGCTAAGGTTACTAAATATTACCACACCTTAAATGCGAGGGTGGGGAGAAATGCGGGTAACATTAGTGTAGCCGAGAAATCCTCAGTAACCAGTAAGTGATAAAAACCGGTAGGACAGCAGCGAGGGGGGTGAGGGAAAGAGAGGGGGGAGGAGTCAGGAGAATCGGGTAGGAGGTATTTGTTTCAAGCTGTCATATCTTTAATGGGTTACCGGAAACGCAACACAGACATCCGAAGGTGGAATGGAATAACGAAAGTGGTCTTCCAAATGCTAAGTCAAGTATTAAGAAACAGGAAAATTTCGTTAGAAACAAAGGAACGAGTACTCAACACTTATGGCATACCGGTCATCCAACATGCCAGTGGATGCTGAACAATCTCCTCACAGATTAAGTAGAGACTTGAAGCAAGAGAAATATTGTTCTACAGAAGGATGCTGAGAATAACATTGATTCTAATGTGATTGATTCGTTTTCTATGGCTTATCAACCATTTGCAGGTTATTTATTTAATTTGATAAACAAACAAGAAAATTATAATGTGGATATAGAGTGGGGATCAATTCACTACTACAATCAATATATAAATTGATCCCTCACTTTGTATCTATATGTACATTTATGTTCCAGAAAAGGTGACTTAATCTAAAAGACATACCTACAATAAATGGTATGAATATAAAATGGGGGGTCAATTTTATATTGCAATCAATATAAAAACTGTAATTTCTATACAATTCTATCCCAAAGAATGTAAATAAATGTAAATAAAAATGGGGGATCAATTTTATATTATAATCAATATAAAAACTGACTCTTCACTTTATGTACAAAGTAATTTCTATGCGTTTCTATCCCAAAGAATGTAAATAAATCTAAATAAAAATGGGGGTTCAATTCAATATTACAATCAATATATAAACTGATCCCTCACTTTCTGTCCGCATTAGTTTCTATACATTAAATAAATGTAAAAGACATGCTTAAAAGAAAGTATATGAGTATAAAAATGGGGATCAATTTTATATTGTAATCAATATATAAATTGGCCTCTCAGTTTGTGGCCAAATTAGTTTTTATACATTTGTATACCAGAGAATAAAAATAAATCTAAAAGACATGCCTGTGTAGCTAATCAGTTTTTCATTGATTCATTTTCTACGGCTTATCAACAGTCAAAAAATTATAATGGGTATGTAATGTGGGGGACCAATTCCATATTACAATCAATATCTAAACTGATCTCTCACTTTGGGGCTATGGCAGTTTCTATACATTTATATTCCAGAGAATATAAACAAATCTAAAAGACATGTTTGCAATAAATTATTATGTGGATATAAGAGGGGGATCAATTTTATATTACAGTCAATATATAAACTGAACCCTCACTTTGTGGCCACGGTAGTTTATATCTAAACTTATTTATAAATGGAACTTTGTGTGTGTGTGTGTGCGTGTGTGTGTGTGTGTGTGTGTGTGTGTATCCGTTACCTATAGACTCCGAAGCGGCTGAACCGATTTTCTTGAAAATTTACACAGTTGTACTATAAGCTTCTGCGAGTGTTCTTAGCTAGGTTTTGTGTCGAGGTACCCCCGATAAATATCGAAAATCGATAATCGAAAATATCGAGTTATAGAACGAGTGGTCCGATTTTAATCAAATTTGATACACTCATAGACAAAGACATAGGAAACGATATTCAGAAGTTTCAAGGTTGCAGTTCTCACATTAATGCAGAAATCGATAATATATATATATATATATATATAAATCGATACAAGGAAATCAAAATTTGACTTACATCCATTGATTTTTCTTTCAGTCTACGGTTTCGCTTTAACTGGAAACAACTATTGCTTTTTAGTCTTTCGTGCCAACGTCCAAAGAGTCTGAGCTCCAGGAACATGGATTAGTTTTAAAGCTTTCATTACACCCGGGCAACGCCGGGCTATACTGCTAGTACATTTATATTCCAGAGAATGTAAATAAATCTAAAAATTATGCCTGCAAGAAATTATAATATGGATATAAAGTAGGGGATCAATTCTATATTAAAATCAATATATAAACTGATCCCTCACTTTGTGGCCACGGTAGTTTATGTATATTTATGTTCCAGAGAAAGTAAATAAATCTAAAAAACATGCCTTCGTAGCTAATCAGTATTTCATTGATTGATTCATTCGTTTTCTTATGGTTTTCTATGGTTTTTAATGTTATTTAAAGCCAGAAAATACTTTTAGATTATAAGAATTTATTTTGTAAATAATAATTTATTAGTGATAAAAATCTTACGAATTTACCTATAACTGTGTGGGATAGGTAGATTTAAACCTAACCAGAATGTGATAAACAATAAAATTATAACGTGGATATAATGTGAGGGAGCAATTCAACATTACAATCAATATATTGATTAATCCCTCACTTTGTAGCCACAGTAGTTTCTATAAATCCATCGCTAAATCCGCTGCTATGCAGGGCTCGGAAGTTTTCCCGTCTGAATCTATCCTGCACATTTATAAATCTACCATCCGCCCGTGTATTGAGTACTGCTGCCACATATGGTCAGGTGCTCCTGCTGTTCTCCTCGGGGTTCTTGATAAAATACAACGGAGAATCTGTAATGTGATCGATACCGACTTAGCAGACCGGCTGCAGTCACTCGCTCACCGGCGTGACGTGGCTTCCCTGTGCCTCTACTATAAATTCTTTCACGGCTTCTGCTCCGATGAACTTAGATCACTGGTGCCTCCTAGATACGAATTTGCACGAGATACTAGATACTTGAGAGAGATGTGACACAATGTCTTTTTTAATGTGGGGAACCTGAGCGCGTACGCCCAGGTACTGGTCAAATATTACCTATCCACCGCAGTGGATAGGTTCAGAACCGGTCTAAACTGGTCTTTTTTTTTTGGTCATTCTGGACCTTAGCCCGAAGACCGGAGGCCAGGCGGATGCCCGGAAAGATTTAACCGCAATTTCTACTCCAACAGCTTCTTTCCTCGCACTTCCGCCCGTGGGATTCCCTTCCATACACTTGCTTCCCCGACAGCTACAATCTCCAGGAGTTTAAATGTAAGGTCAATAGACACCTCCTAACACACTAACTCATCCATTCTCTCAAACACCCTTCCCATCTACCCAACCCCCATCCTCGCTATCCTTACCCGTCTATCACCCTCCTTCTGACATTTCCTATATCTAACCACTGTTTCCAATCACTTTTCTCTAAGTAAACCCCTGTGTAATAGTGGCAATGGAATGCCTTGCTTGGGGTGAAATGATAAAAAAAAATATCTATATTCTAGAGAAGATAAATAAATCTAAAAGACGTACCTGTGAAGCTAATCAGTATTTCATTGATTGATTTATTCATTTGTTATGGTTTATCAACTCTCTGCAGGTTATTTAAAGCCATAATTTTTTTTTTTTTTTGATTGCAAGAATTTTTTTAAGACAATAATTGCTTCATGATAGGAGTTTTACAAATTAATCTATAACTGGGGAGAAGAGGTGGATTCATGCCTTTAACAAAAGTATTTGCATAAGAGAATATAAAGAACCCAATTTTAATTGGAACTCGGCTCACCCATTAATAATTCCGAGTCATTATCCATTACATCATTGTATATCCGAACTCACAGCAATTAGTATTTCCAAGCGGTCACCCGTCTAGGTGCTGACCAGGCTCGGCGTTGCTTAAATTTAGTGATTATATGGGAACTAATGTTTTAACTTAATATAGCCGTGAGTCATGAAAATGTGAGCAACGATGAAGGATCAGATAACAGTTGAAATGTCTTGGGTACATAATGAGGAAAAAGGCTTGGAAAATTTGACACTCAGATGTCTTCCTGAAAGCAAAAGGAACAGAGAAAAGTATCGCATAACATAACTAATAAGATTGTGTAAATTAATTTAAATTAAAAGAGATAGCAAAAACAACAAACATGGGTAAGAGCTGCAAGGGACAGGATGTTAATCACGTCTTCAAGGGACGCGGTGGATAGAAATGAGAATAGTGAGATTAGTCTTATCCATCCAGGAAAACATTTGGCATTCATTGATTGAATAGAATTTTATTAGCGGTTGAAATTTGTAAGATCATTTGAAGTCCACTATTAGGTTGTCCCAAAAGTTCATAAACACTTGCGAAATGGGTCTATCTGGTCCAGCACAATCGAGACAAGCGATGGGTTCAGAAAGGGCAAGAGACACCGTCGGTTCCAAAACAAGATCGATTCGGCAAGAAAGTCATGTTGTGAGTTTGGTGGAACTTTGAAAGAATCGTGCATTTTGAGTTGGTTCCGAATGGTCGTGCCATCAGTGCCGAACTTTACTGAGCGGGTGTATGAAAAGTTGAAGCAAAAGTACCCGGCTCTGATCAACTGAAAGCGCGCTTTGATGCAGCAAGACAATGCCAAGCCACACACCACGAGGAAGAGCAAAGACAAGTTTGAAGAGCTTCACGGCGTTGAGGTTCTGCCACATCCAGCCTTACAGTCCTGACTGTGCTCCATCAGATTACGGCCTTTTCCGCTCAATGCAATACTTTCTAAAGGGCCAACAATTTGACTCGTTTGATGAAGTCGAGGAAGCGTGTCAAGAATTCTTTGATTCGAAGCCGGCTGAATGGTACTTTGACCATATCTGAAAGCTTGCAGATCGATGGCAGAAAGTCCTGGAAAATGATGGTCTTTATTTTGAGCAATAATTTTTGTTGTTTTTGCGAGTCAAATTTCAATTTTTTGCAAGTGTTTTCCCGTATTTTTGGGACAACCTAATATTTGTATTGATGCAAATATCTTGACAACATATACTACAAAGGGATTATCAGTAGCAAAAAGTTAATGAAATTGTGGCTTTTGGAATAAAGATCCCATCAGTCACTTAAGTGCCATACGTGATACACGCTTGGGCGATCATGTCTCGAAAGGGGCATGACTGACTGGGTAGAAGATTATCCCGCAGTAGGTTGCCATTGCTTTCTGCGGTAGACTGGCTGCCATCCAAGGCTATAGAACCCAATCTGTCCTGCTATTTAACCTATAACTGGAAGGAAGAGACGGATTAATACCTTTTCCGAAGGGTATTTGCGCGTAAGTGAATACAATGGATTCAACTGGAATTCGAACTCGGCTCCCCGGTTTCTCGTTCCGAGCCGATATCCACTGTACCACAACGCACATACTAAAGTTCCCATACTCATAATTTAAATACATTTTAATGATATTTACTACAATTTATAATGTTAACTAACAACCGTTTTCACACAGAAAACTTTCGATACGATGATCTGTAATATAATCGATGGGACATAACAGCTCGCCTTCAGTCACTTTCTCACCAAGCTGTTGTGGTTTCCCTCTGTCTTTTCTACAAGTATTTTCATGGCAACTGTACTGACGAACTTTTTGCCTCCAACCACATGTATTTACTCGAGCTACTAGATTGGCATTTAGGTTCCACCATTTTACCGCCAAAATAATTAAATATAACCGCCTCTTCTACTCTAACAGTTTCTTTTCTCGCATTTTCCGTTTGTGGAACTCCCTTCCGTTTGCTTCTTTCCCTGACAGCTACGATCTCCAAAAGTTTAAATGAAACGTCAATTGTCATCTTTTATCTACTTGATTTCCATCCATCTCTTCTCTTTTATTCGACATCTTCTTTCTGTATGTTGTTTTTTTTTTTTTTTTTACTTACCAGTATGTTTTGTGTCTTGCTTGTAGTGAAATGATTATAAAAAATGTCACTGTCCGAACAGTTAGCGTTAATGTATAGGAGAAGATAGACTCGCCTATCTTTTGGTTCATACTCACTCCTGACTTTTTGAACAGGTGTAAGTGTTCATTTGGATAATTCCAGTTCGTCTATGCTTTAAAAACACCGGTCAGAGATAAAGGGTAACACGTGGTTTTGGAAAAACTGAAATATTTCACATTTCAAAACTCAATTTACAGCGAGAATATTTTGAGGGCCCTAGATGCTACACCAGGATTTGTTATTGAAGGCCACAACTTGAACAACATAAGGTATGCAGATGATACAGTACTCATAGCAGACACGGAAAGGAAACTACAAGACATCCTACAGGTAGCAGTGGAGAGTGGCAAAAAAGAACTACAAATAACCTTTAAGAAAACTGAATGCATGGTCATCAGCAAAAACAGCAACCGAAAATGCCAAAATATTTAAATACCTAAGAAGTGTTCTAACAGGAGATGGAAAGTGAGACACAGAGATCCGAAGGCGAACTGGCATAGCGAAGGACGCGTTCCAGAAGCTGAGTAAACTACTAAGACACAGGAAAATTTCGCTAGAAACAAAGAAGAGACTACTGGATTGCTACGTGATGTCAGTTCTTCAATACGGCAGTGAATGCTGGACAATATCATCGAAGATGAGGAAAAAACTTGAAGCAGCGGAAATGTGGTTCTACAGAAGGATGCTGACAGGAGAAAACATACTAAGAGCCACCAGGGATAGGGAGACGTGGAGAACCATGATCACCTACGTCCTGAAAGGACAGGGCACACAGAAGAAGAAGAAGAAGAAGAAGAAGAAGAAGAAGAAGAGGTTTATTCCTAGTTTGGGACTGGGTTTCTGGTTTCTTCTGTTCTGTATTTCTAACGTCTGCGCTTGAAATCTGAAATGTTATTCTATTATTATACCATTTTTCACCATAATTCGATTTCTGCTATGGTCGCACTACCTACCAAGCCTGCGGGAAGACCTAAGGCAGGTCGTGGTGTGTAGTTATGGCTATATTGCGTGTTTTTTCTATCTCCTCTAACACCCTAGCGTTACATAGACAAAGTTCTCCTTAATATGTGGGCTGTACTTAACAAAACAATTTTTTGCATATCTCTTAAGCTGGAGTTTCCAGGGATTTTTTCAATGTGTTGTTTTGTTCCATTTTTTATCATTCCAAGTGTACCTACTATCACTGGTACGATCCTTGTTTTAAATTTCCACATTTTTTCTATTTCAGTTTCCAGGTCTTTATATTTTGACAGTTTTTTTAATTCCTTGGTTGCTATGTTACAATCCGCTGGACAAGCCATACCAATTAATAGGCAAGTTTTTTCTTTTTGGTTTTTAACAATAATGTCCGGCCTATTTGCTTCAATTTTTCTCTCTGTGTAGATGATGTAATCCCATAGAATGGTGACATCTTCTATTTCTGTAACCGGTGCTGGGTGATGTTCATACCAGTATTTGTTTACATATTTTCCATAGTGTTTGCACATTGTCCAGTGTAAATATTGCACCACTCTATCGTGACGATTTTTATATTCATTTGGAGCAAGTACAGAATAGCCTGAGATTAGATGGTCTATTGTTTCTTGGTATTTATCACAGAACTTGCATTTTGGATTCACATTATCATGTATAATACTTGCCTGAAAGTTTCTAGTGAAAAGAATATTTTCCTCTCCTAATAGGGGTAGATAGGTTGGCCTATAGTCTGGTTCACACTCCTCTCTGGTATATTAAGCAGGTGTAAGTGGTTACTCCATGTATTCTGTTTAGGATTGCGTTTCCGGTCCTTCCTTATGTCTATTTTAACTCCACCTGTACTCTGTGATTTTATAAGTCTAGAATAAGCTGTCTTTCCTCTTATCTTGTCATTACTTATGCTAATACAACTCCATTCAGTAATCCTCTACATTGAGTGGCTTTTAAGTCTTGTATTTAGTGAACATAAGTAAAAAAAAAAAAAAAAGCAAAGAAAAAAGTCGGTAAAAATTTAAAAAAAATTTTTACGTAACATAGATTAAGCAAATATAGTTTTAAAAAATGACAATGTCAAAAACACGTATTTTTTTTCTTGAAACCGCTATGTTTTAAACTACCTTCACTTCTCGGCAAAGTTTATTGTTTTAAATTAGAAATTTAATAAAAAATAAATTAGAAATTTAGTAAAATTAAATTAGAATTCTAATAGAATTAAATTAGAATTTTAATAAATTAAATAAGAATTTTAATAAAACCTAAACATACGTTGAAAATAAATTTATACATTTTTTTTTTCTTGAGAATTTACAACAAAAATATTAAAAACTATTGATTCATTAGATTGTTTATTGGAATGTTTATAGAAAGGTAAACGGTTAAACATTAAATTAAAGACGTTAAGATTGATCGGAAAAGCATTCACTCGGGAGTCTATGCCACAAAGTGGCGATTTTTGGAAAGATACTATACAGGTGTAATTTTCATCTTACTAATGAAATAAAAAGGTGATAATTCACTGATGTGTACGTGACATAGCGGGTCTTAGTCATGGAGGACTGAACTGTTAAAAAGGAAATATAGATCGTCAAAACATTTGAAATGGTCATAGAAAAAGTGCAGCGAAAGGCTTTAGATCTTTTTCGTGTGTAACCTTAATTATTAAACGTTAGTGCGGGATTTGTGTTGCTAGCTGAAGTTCCTTTTCAAAAGCTAAACCATACAAAAAAAACTTTGTTAGACATACTAAAATGGGGGGTGAACTGATATGTGATGTCTGTGTTATATGGCAGTGAATGCTGGACAATCTCCTTAAAGAGGAAGAAGAGGCTTGAAGCAACAGAAACAAAAAACGGTACTGAACTGTTACGTAATAACAGTCCTTCTATATGGCAGTGAATGCTGGACAATCTCCTTAAAGAGGAAGAAGAGGCTTGAAGCAACAGAAACAAAAAACGGTACTGAACTGTTACGTAATAACAGTCCTTCTATATGGCAGTGAATGCTGGACAATCTCCTTAAAGAGGAAGAAGAGGCTTGAAGCAACAGAAACAAAAAACGGTACTGAACTGTTACGTAATAACAGTCCTTCTATATGGCAGTGAATGCTGGACATTTTCCTCACATATGAAGAAGAGACTTGAAGCAACAGAAACAAAGAAAAGATTGCTGAACGTTTTTTTTTTTTTTTTAATCGTATCACCCCGAGCAAAGCGGTAACGCCATTGATGTGCAGGGGGCTACATAATAGTGAAAAGATTGGAAAAGAGAAAGCCGGAAACCACATCCTAAACAGGGAACAAGTGATGAGCCTCTTCACCTGTTCAATAGACGTGGGTGGAGTGTCAACCGAGCGATAGAACTGTTACGTAATATCAGTCCTCCTCTATGGCAATGAATGCTGGACATTCTTCTCACATATGAAGAAGAGACTTGAAGCAACAGAAGCATAGAAAAGAGTACTGAACTGTTACGTAATATCAGTCCTCCTCTATGGCAATGAATGCTGGACATTCTTCTCACATATGAAGAAGAGACTTGAAGCAACAGAAGCATAGAAAAGAGTACTGAACTGTTACGTAATATCAGTCCTCCTCTATGGCAGTGAATGCTGGACAATCACCTCACGGATAAAGAAGAGACTTGAAGCAACAGAAACAAAGAAAAGAGTACTGAACTGTTACGTAATAGCAGTCCTCCTATATGGCAGTGAATGCTGGACAGTCAGCTCACAGATAAAGAAGAAACTTGAAGCAACAGAAACAAAGAAAAGAGTACTGAACTGTTACGTAATATCAGTCCTCCTCTATGGCAGTGAATGCTGGACATTCTTCTCACATATGAAGAAGAGACTTGAAGCAACAGAAACAGAGAAAAGAGTACTGAACTGTTACGTAATATCAGTCCTCCTATATGGCAGTGAATGCTGGACAGTCAGCTCACAGATAAAGAAGAGACTTGAAGCAACAGAAACAAAGAAAAGAGTACTGAACTGTTACGTAATAGCAGTCCTCCTCTATGGCAGTGAATGCTGGACATTCTTCTCACATATGAAGAAGAGACTTGAAGCAACAGAAACAAAGAAAAGAGTACTGAACTGTTACGTAATATCAGTCCTCCTATATGGCAGTGAATGCTGGACAGTCAGCTCACAGATAAAGAAGAGACTTGAAGCAACAGAAACAAAGAAAAGAGTACTGAACTGTTACGTAATATCAGTCCTCCTCTATGGCAATGAATGCTGGACATTCTTCTCACATATGAAGAAGAGACTTGAAGCAACAGAAACATAGAAAAGAGTACTGAACTGTTACGTAATATCAGTCCTCCTCTATGGCAGTGAATGCTGGACAATCACCTCACGGATAAAGAAGAGACTTGAAGCAACAGAAACAAAGAAAAGAGTACTGAACTGTTACGTAATATCAGTCCTCCTATATGGCAATGAATGCTGGACAATCACCTCACAGATGAAGAAGAGACTTGAAACAACAGAAACAAAGAAAAGAGTACTGAACTGTTACGTAATAGCAGTCCTCCTATATGGCAGTGAATGCTGGACAATCACCTCACAGATGAAGAAGAGACTTGAAACAACAGAAACAAAGAAAAGAGTACTGAACTGTTGCATAATATCAGTCCTCCTATATGGCAGTGAATGCTGGACATTCTTCTCACATATGAAGAAGAGACTTGAAGCAACAGAAACAAAGAAAAGAGTACTGAACTGTTACGTAATATCAGTCCTCCTATATGGCAGTGAATGCTGGACAGTCAGCTCACAGATAAAGAAGAGACTTGAAGCAACAGAAACAAAGAAAAGAGTACTGAACTGTTACGTAATAGCAGTCCTCCTCTATGGCAGTGAATGCTGGACATTCTTCTCACATCTGAAGAAGAGACTTGAAGCAACAGAAACAAAGAAAAGAGTACTGAACTGTTACGTAATATCAGTCCTCCTATATGGCAATGAATGCTGGACAATCACCTCACAGATAAAGAAGAAACTTGAAGCAACAGAAACAAAGAAAAGACTACTGAACTGTTACGTAATATCAGTCCTCCTCTATGGTAGTGAATGCTGGACATTCTTCTCACATATGAAGAAGAGACTTGAAGCAACAGAAACAAAGAAAAGAGTACTGAACTGTTAAGATAGACAGCGTAAAACAAAGCATGGTATACTTTATAGGCTCCAGTCAATAGATGACGGAACTGGTTTTAGGAGAAATGACAAAGAGAATATATATTAACAACTACAGAGAACAGAAAATTGTGGGAGCCATGATAACCTACGTTCTGAAAGAACATGAAACAAAGAAGAAGAAGAAGAAGAAGAAGAAGAGTTTGAGAAAATGGATGGTGGAACAGTGTTTAGGAGTGATAACAAAAAAAATATATTAAAAGTCAAAAAGAGCTGGAAATTGTGGAGAGCCATGATCGCCTAGGTCCTGAAGGAACACGACACAAAGAAGAAGAAGAAGAAGAAGAAGAAGAAGAAGAAGAAGAAAATGGATACCGGAACATGGTTTAGGAGAAATAACAAAAAAAAAAAGAAAAGATATTAAGAATCAAAATGGACTGGTAATTGTGAAGAAACATGATCGCCTACGTCCTGAAGAAACAAGACACAAAGAAGAAGAAGAAGAAGAAGCAGAAGAAAAAGAAGAAAAAGAAAAAAGGGTTTGAATAAATGAATGGCGGAACAAGAAGCGATATCAAAAAGACAAAATATATTAAGAGCCAAAAAGGGCAGGAAATTGTGGAGATCCATGATCGCTTACGACCTGAAGGAACACGACTCATTGGAGAAGAAGAATGAGTTTGGGTAAATGGAAGGTGGAACATGGTTTAGGAGAAATAACAAAAAAGAAATAAATAAAAATATTAAGAGTAAAAAAGGACTGGAAATTGTGGAGAGCCACGGTCGCTTAAGTCCTAAAGGAACACAGCACAAAGAAGAAGAAGAAGAAGAAGAAGAAGAAGAAGAAGAAGAAGAAGAAGAAGAAGAAGAATGAGCTTTAGTGAATGGATGGGGGAACAAGTTTTAGGAGACATAACAAAAATCTAAAATTTAATAAGCGCAACAAAGGACAGGAAATTGGGGAGAGCCATGATTTGCCTATGTACTAAGAGGACACGTCTCTTAAAGAAGAAGAATTTTTGCATTTTCTGAAAGTCTGTTTATTTGAAAGAAAACTACAATAGATCTTTCGACGTCTCTCCTAAAATTACAATCTTATCTTCTCAATCAGGTCTTTCACCAGTTTGTGCTCAAATATATTTTAATACGTTTTAATCAGGAAGCGTTGGTTTCTTTCGCCGCTTAGATAAGCAATCTTCTGTGAGAATGGTCAAATAAGCCCTTTATTTAAAAATCGGAAGATCTCGAATACTCTTGTTTTTTAGCAATATAAATTATATCCTTAAAAGCGTCCGTTATCGAAAATTCCAAACATTTCCCTCTATAAAAGTCGAGATGAAACCGGTACACTAAAATTACGTTCTTTAAGCCTTCTTTCAAAGTTCCGACCACCCGTTACCAATTTCTCACCGAAGGGTTTGAGCTGAAGCGGATTTCTTTTGGAGGCGGGGCAGATAATTCCAAGTCTAAACAAGTTCTACTATAACAACCTTCATCCGGTTTAAAGAGGACTTAACACAGAAAGCTATACTAAAACTTACCCAGGCCAGCACAAAGTTGGTAACAGTAATAATAGCCATTTCTTTGAACGAGTAACCAATGTTAATAGCATCTTTTTCTCAACTCCTCAGCCATTTAACGTGGATTTAAGTGTGGCATCTGCTCTTGGGCGGGCAAAAGGCATTTTATCTTTCAATCGTGTATTCTCGTTCTTTTGACCTGGATTTAAGTGTAATATCTGGATGTGCGTTATGGTGCATTGGATATCAGCTCGGAACGAGAAATCGGGGAGCCGAGTTCGAATTCCAGCTGAACTCACTGCATTCACTTACGCACAAATACCCTTGGGAAAGGTATTAATCCATCTATTCCTTCCAGTTATAGGTTAAATAACAGGACAGATTGGGTTCTATAGCCTTGGTCAGCAACCAGTCTACCGCAGAAAGCAATGGCAACCTACTGCGGAATAATATTCTGCCCAGTCATGTCTTTTTCGAGACATGATCGCCCAAGCGTTTTTCATGTATGGCAATTAACTGACTGAATATAATAGTTGGAATCATGCTTAAGGCTTCTACTTGGCATAAAGTGAGGATGTTAAGAAAATAAAATCCTTTCTCGGTCATTTATGACCAACTAAGGCTAAGACAAGCTATGACCAGCAATGACTAACGAAGATTAGTTATAACCAGCTAAGAGCAACTAAAACTACCAATGATCAACTAAGACTAAATATGGCCAACTAATAACAGATATAACCAACTAAAACCAGCAATGACCAACTAAGACCAGATATGACCAACTAAAGCCAGCAATGACCAACTAAGGCTAACTAAAATCAGCTGAGATCAACTAAAACTAAGACCAGCAATGACCATTTAATATAAGCAATGACCCACTAAACTATCTAAGACCAGCTGAGATCAACTAAGACTAGCTATGACCAACTGAGACCTGATATTACCAACTAAAACCTGCAATGACCAACTAAAACTAACTAAGACCATCTATGACCAAATAAAACTAAAATCAGCTATGACCAATTAAAAGTAAGTAAGACCAGCATTGACCAACTAAGACCATCTATGACCAACTAAGACCAGCAATGACCAACTAAGACCATCTATGACCAACTAAGACCAGCAATGACTAACTAAGACTGGATATGACCAACTAAAACTATCAATTACCAACTAAGATCATCTATGACCAGAAATGACTAAGACCAGCTATGACCAACTAAGACCAGATATGACCAACTAAAACCAGCAATGACCAACTAAGGCTAACTAAAATCAGCTGAGATCAACTAAAACTAAGACCAGCAATGACCAACTAATATAAGCAATGACCCACTAAAACTATCTAAGACCAGCTGAGATCAATTAAGACCAGCTTTGACCAACTGAGACCTGATATTACCAACTAAAACCTGCAATGACCAACTAAGACTAACTAAGACCAGCTGTGACCAATTAAAACTAAGACCAACAATGAACAACTAAGAGCAGCAATGACTAACTAAAACTATCTAAGACTAGCTATGATCAGCAATGACCAAAATAGACCAGATATGACCAACTACAACCAGTAATGATCAAATAAGACTAAAACCAGCAATGACCAATTAAAATTAAGTGAGACCAGCAATGACCCACTAAGACCATCTAAGATCAACTGAGGCCGGATATGACCAACTTAGACCAGATATGACCAACTAAGATCAACTAAAACCAGCAATGACCAACTAAGACTAAATAGATCAGTTATGACCAATTAAAACTAAGACCAGCAATGACTAACTAATATAAGCAACGACCAACTAAAACTATCTCAGACCAGCTGAGATCAACTAAGACCAGCTATGGCCGACTAAGATCAGTAATGACCAATCGAGACCAGATATGACCAACTTAGACCAGATATGATCAATTAAAACCAGCAATGACCAACAAAGACTAACTAAGATCAGCTATGACCAATTAAAACTAAGACGAGCAAGAACCAACTAATATAAGCAATGACCAACTAAGATCAGCAATGACTAAGACTATCTAAGACCAGCTGAGATCAACTAAGACCAGCTATGACTGACTAAGATCAGCAATGACCAACTGAAACCAGACATGACCAACTAAAACCAGCAATGACCAAATAAGACTAAAAACAGCTACGACCAATTAAGACTAAGTAAGGCCAGCAGTTACCAACTAAGACTATCTATGACCAACTGAAAGCAACAATGACCAACTTAGACCAGATATGATCAGTTAAGATCAACTAAAATCAGCAATGACTAAGACCAGATATGACCAACTAAGACCAGATATGAACAACTAAAACCAGCAATGACCAACCAACTAAGACTAAGACAAGCTATGACCAGTTAAAACTAAGACCAGCAATGACTAAGACTATCTAAGGCCAGCTGAGTTCAACGAAGACCAGCAATGACCAACAAAGACTAGCTATGACCAACTGAGACCAGATATGACCAATTAAAACTAAGACCAGTAATGAGCAACTAAGACCAACTAAATCCAGCTATGAGCAAGACCAGGCATCACCAGGAGTGTCATCGAGTATGCAGAGGCTAGATAAATTTTTAGAAAAATGATCAATTTACGATCTTGGCTGATCGCAGCCTTTAGTTAATAAAAGTCGTAAAAACCCCATCAAATTTCTGGTAGGCCGAGCAATTGATGACAGCCACCAGAAATAAACTTTCTTATGAGAAAAAAGTGTTTCTGAGTCAAAAAATTTAAAAAATAACTACTGAAGTTTTCCAATTTATCACCAAAATTCAAATTAAGTGATACACTTTATCAGGAATATGCTAATATGAGTATTGAGGTTCCTTTTTTACATAGTCATCTAAATAAATTTCCGGATAATTGCGGTGATGTGAGTGGTGAGCAAGGAGAATGATTTCACAATAGAAGAGTGTTACCATGTGCGGTAGGACAAACGAATTATGTCTGACTATGTCTGGAGTATCAAAAGGGATTTAAGTAACATTGAACATGACAATCAGGAAAGTGAAAAATTCTACTATAATTCTAATGTTCACAAAGGTTTTATTTCTGCTGATAGTTAATTAAATGATTTGATGAAAATGCTTGTTTGTCTTGGTATATTCAATCGTGTTATGTTTAAAGACTTAAACTCTGATTGTTATTGAAAAAATATTTCTAAGTAAGTAGGCTTATATTTGTTGGTTGTAATACGAATTGAAAGATTTTCACTTTAAAAAATATTGCCATCGGTCAATATCATATGTACAGAAAACAAATGATTTTTTTCCGAAAATGAGGCATTTCTGTACAGCAAAAACGGTAGCTAAACAAGAGAAAGTGAAGTGGTTTTCAGATTCAGCTCCGATGATGTTTGGTGTCTCGACACTATTTCAAAAACTCGGCAGACCTGAAGAATACTACCACCACCTAAAATTTGTTGTTATTCTTTTTTTTTAACTTTTTTCTGTGCAATCATATCGATTACACCCTAAACTTTCCGACTGACAAAAAAAAATTGGAAAAAATTCAATATTAAAACAAGTTTAAGGGGGCTCAGTTTTTCATACAACGTTATAGTAAATCGATCCTCCATTTTGAAATCACTCACCTGTACGACATTAGCACCACCTGTAAATTTGTTGATTATCAATTTTATTTTTTTACTTCTTTCAGTGCAATCTTATCGATTAAACGCTAAACTTTCCGATTGACAAAATAAAAATTGTAAAAATCTTCAACATTTAAACAATTTTAGTGGGGCAGCTAAGTTTTTCATATAACCTTATAGTAAATCGATCCTGTGCAAGTAATTTTTTTGCTTATGCATATTCAACAACTGAATCTTTTGCGAAGGTTTTGAATAAAACCATTCTTGGAGGAAGATGCCATCGTAAGAACTGAAGAAAACTTGAAAAAGACAAAAACAAGAGCAACAACTCGTGCTCCCATAGAAAAAACAAAGCAAAGCGACCCCAACGCGAGTGGTTTCTAAAATGGAGGATCGATTTACTATATCGTTGTATGAGAAACTGAGCCCCCACCTAAAATTGTTTAAATATTAAATCTTTTTCAAATTTTTTTTGATAATTGGAAACTTTATGTAATAAACGATAAGACTGAGCTGAAAAAGTCAAAAACAATGAAAAACAACAAATTTAAATGTGGTGGTAGTCTCTTTCAGGTCCGCCGAAAATTCTTTTCATTGAAAAGTGCAAAAGATGGCGCTCGTGAAGAGAATAACAACACACGTTTAAATGGTAAATATAGACCACACAGCAAGTCAAGAGACGCCTAGCGGTCGGCTCTGTAAGTAGTGACTGGATGTATTTTCTTACCAGCAATGACAGGATTCATTTTCTAATATTTCTTTCAATAGGTAACAGTTGATTTGGACAAGGGCATTATAGCGAACATAAATATTAGTTTTTATCTGATCCTGAAGCGCATCCATAAATCCTAGGTTAAGAAGCCATGGGTTTGAGTAACAAAAGCAGGGAAACGTTCTAATTAACACGAATTTTACTGTTACGCCATCAATCTTTACAAATAATAAAATGTACAATCACCTGAAGAAGATCAGAGCGTATAACAGCCGAAGCATCATGAATATGTCAATAAAAATGTTGGTCGTCTATATTTCTGAGATGAGGTAGTATTTACAGTATTTACATTATTCGGACTATTGTCCTCATCTTTGCTGCCCTTTGTACGACGTTTAATAATAGATCATTTTATTTGTCTATATTTCTGAGATGTGGTAGGATTTACAGTATTTACATTATTCGGACTATTGTCCTCATCTTTGTTGCCATTTGTACGGCGTTTAATAATAGATCATTCTATTTGTCTATATTTTGAGATGAGGTAGTATTTACAGTATTTACATCATTCGGACCATTGTCCTCATCTTTCTTGCCATTTGTACAACGTTTAATAATAGATCATTCTATTTGTCTATATTTCTGAGATGAGGTAGTATTTACAGTATTTACATTATTTGGACTATTGTCCTCATCTTTGTTGCCATTTGTACGACGTTTAATAATAGATCTTTCTGTTTGTCTATATTTCTGAGATGAGGTAGTATTTACAGTATTTACATTATTCGGACTATTGTCCTCATCTTTGTTGCCATTTGTACGATGTTTCGGCCGTTGTACGCTCCGGCATTCTTCAGGTGCTAGGAATTTCGAACGATCACTGGGGTATATCATTCTCATTCCTTACATAGTAGTAATGCCAAGATTAGAAATCGTCAGTTATCTCCCTCTAACCCTACAGGTTACTTGTTCACCACTGCCATATTCGGGTATTGAACTCACAACTCTAGGAGTCAAGTCAAGAACGAAACAACTATATCCACTGGGCTATATATCTTTAACGACAACTGAATTTTGGGGACTTATAAACCTAATATCCAGTAACCCTTTTTTACCAGAGTTCATATTGCAATTTTTTATGTTAATGGTTCTCTCTAGTATATTTACCAGACCTCATATTGCAATTTTGACACTAATGATTTTCACAGGCACTCCGTATTACTGGTTCCCATATTGTGTTCATTTCTATCCTTGGTCGGCTTAGGAGATTTTTGAAGCCTAGCATATGTGCTGATTCTTTAAGTTTACGTAGTTTCCATTGGCGTTCTCTATCTGTTATTTCAACTTGATCTCAAGTCCGAATGATGTAAATACTGTTAATATGTTGTTCGAAACAATGTAGATAGTGTAAATAAAAATGAGGTTTGGCGATAAAAGCTACTGGTCTTGAGAAACCTGTTTTCTTGTGTTCAAATTTCGAATGAGAGCACTACTAACTGGTCAGGCAATGAATGCTAATATGATTTTTTTATAAGAGAAACATCTAATAATACTCTTCAGTCAGTTAAGTGCCATGCGTGATACACGCTTGGGCGATTATGTCTCGAAAGAGACATAAATGACTGGGCAGAAGGTTATTCCGCAGTTGGTTGCTCTTACTTTCTGCGGTAGACTGGTTGCCAGCCAAGGCTATCCTGTTATTTGACTCATAGCTACAGGGGGAAAATGTATTATATTATTAAGCAGTAATTAGTGGGGGATCAGTTTATTACTTCATAACAATATAAAACTGATCCCTCACTTTATGTCCAGTAGAAGCCTTAATTATGTTTTCAACTATTATATTCAGTCAGTCAGTTAAGTGCCATATGTGATACACATTTGGGCGATCATGTCTTGAAAGAGACATGACTGACTGGACAGAAGATTATCCCGCAGTAGGTTGCCATTAGTTTCTGCGGGAGACTGGCTGCCAACCAAAGCTATAGAACCAAATCTGTCCTGTTATTTAACCCATAACTGGAGGTGGAAGAGATAAATTATATTTTTAAGTAGTAATTAGTGGGGATCAGTTTATTACTTCATAACAATATAAAACTGATCCCTCACTTTATGTCCAGTAGAAGCCTTAATCATGTTTCCAACTATTATATTCAGTCAGTCAGTTTAGTGCTATACGTGATACACACTTTGAGCGATCATGTCTCGAAGAAGACTTGACTGACTGGTCAGAAGATTATCGCGCAGTAGGTTGCCATTGCATTATGCGGTAGACTGGTAGGTGACCAAAGCTATAGAACCCAATCTGTCCTGTTATTTAACCCATAACTAGAAGGAAGGTATTTGCGCGTAAGTGAATGCAAGGAATTCGAACTCGGCTCCCTGATTTCTCGTTCGAAGCCGATATCTACTGCACCACAACGCACATCCAATAATACTATTACCATTCCCAAATGGCTAATATTACCATTAGTATTACCAAACGACTAATATTTTCATTACTATTACCAAACGGTTAATATTACCATTACCATTACGAAACAGGTGTAAATCTATCAGGTCTAATTAAAAAATTGAGTCACCTTTAACGACAGCCACGGGAGAATCGTAATCCATAAAAATCTTTATATCAAAGACAAAGTAGTCATACTCGACCAAGAGTGGACTTCCACAATTATATATATATATATATATATATATATGTGTGTGTGTGTGTGTGTGTGTGTGTGTGTGTGTGTGTGTGTGTGTGTGTGTGTGTTAGTTAAGTGCTATACGTGATATACGCTTGGTCGATCATGCCTGGAAAGCGACATAGCTAAAGATTTTACCGCTGTAGATCGCCATTATATTCTCCTGTAGATTGTTTGCCAGCCAAGGCTATAGAACCTATAGCGGATGGGAGAAACGGTGGATTAATACATTTCCTAAACTTATTTGCGCGGAAGTGAATGCAACGAATTCGACTGGGATTCGAACATGAATTTAACGCAAAGAATTGCGTTAAAGCCTGAAACAGACTGTCGCCGTTGGGTGTTGACTTTAATGTTCACTTTGATATTTACATACGCTCTATCTCTGATATTGAGCACTTTAATCCTTAAATATAGCATTACTCAAAACTAGATTTTATGACTATTAAATAAGAGCTATAAGACAAAATTTAACAAACCGTGCAAAATTAACTCTTCAGCGAAAAATAGTTTCCACGCTGAATGAAAAATCATTAAACAAACTCTCATTAATAATGGCAGTCAGTTAAGAGCCATACACACTGTGGTCGATGCTATCTCGAAAGAGACATGACTGACTGGGCAGAAGATTATCTGTAGGTTGCCATTGCTTTCTGCGGTAGACTGGTCTCGAGACATGATCACTCAAATGTGTATCACTTAACTGACTAACCTATATACCGTTGTGTCATCATACATATATACAACGTTATAGTAAATCGATCCTCCATTTTAGAACAAGCGTTGGAGTCGCTTTGTTTTGATTTTTTTGGGGGACGAGTTGTTGCTCTTGTTTTTGTCTTTTCCAAGTTTTCTTCAGTTCTTACGATGACATTTTCCTCGGAAACTCCAAGAATGGCTTTATTCAAAAATTTCGCAAAGGATTCAGTTGTTGAATATGCGCAAGCAAAAAAGTTAATTGCACAGGATCGATTTACTATAAGGTTGTATGAAAAACTGACCACCCCCACTAAAATTATTTAAATGTTGAAATTTTTGCAAATTTTTTTTGTCAATTGGAAAGTTTAGGTTGTAATCGATAAGATTACACTGAAAAAAAAGTCAAAATAAATTGATAATCAACCAATTTACAGGTGGTGGTAATGTCGTACCGGCGACTGGTTCCAAAATGGAGGATCGATTTATTATAACGTTGTATGAAAAACTGATCCCCCACTCCAAATTGTGGAAATATTGAAATTTTTCCAATCTTTTTTTTTTTAATTTTTTTTTTTATTTTGTCAATCGGAAAGTTTAGGGTGTAATCGATAAGATTGCACTGAAAAAAAGTAAAAAAAAAAGTAAGACAAAAACAACAAACTTAAAATTGGTCGTAGTCTCCATCAGTTCCGCCAAAAATATATATATCATTTTCTCCCGTAATGTCATCATAATATTCATAGCTTCACCCTCTTCACACGCTCCCGCCTAAACTCTGAATTTTTATTTGCTAATTATTTATTTACTTTTTCTCAACAGAGGTAGATACCTTTGTCTATCGCCCGGTTCACACACCTCCAGGTCTTCTGAACAGAAGGAGAGTTTTACTGCTTATTCCCTGTTTGATATTTGGTTTTCGGTTCCTTTTCCTAAAGATTTTTTTTCACTCAAAGTAACTCCTTTCGTCTCAGTGGCATTATCCCCTTTCTTTGGGTGAAATATTTTCAAAAACATGAGTCGGTATAAACAATATTAGCATCCATTTTAATAAACAAGTTGTTGTTTTTTTTTTAATTTTATTATCCAGGACTTCTCTGCAAATTGTACTACTTGCATTTGTAACCTTGGCCAAAAGGGCGTAAAAACTGACCCTTAAAATGTTTAACCAAGAAAGCTACGGGGTAAAGAGCACTGCTGTTATCAACCCAGATATTAACCTAAAGATGACGTCGTGCTCTTTGTACCAACTAATTATCTTACGTCAAGCCGGTTTCTTTTTTGTTGTCACTATTTAAAAATTACAGACATTATAGATTGTCACAATTGTACCAACCTTTAGTACTTCTCGCCACCTGGCCATTACTCTTTCACGAAAAGACGTTTTAATAGCTACCTTGTCACTCTTTGACACTAGATCGCTTAAGGTATGCGCTGTAGGTGGATAGGTTTTGTTGTCAATTTGTGGATTCCCATTCTTCGTCTTTTATGGGTTGTTTCTTCACAACTTGAGCAATCATGGCCCTCCGCAACCTCCTATCCGCCACGGTTCCTTAAGCATTACTCATAAATCCATATTTTGATGTCCATTTATACAAACTCATTAGTTGTGAGATTTCTTTGTCCCTCTTGCCTCTAATTCGCCTTGTAAGTGTCATATTCAAGTTGAATTCCTTGCATTCACTTGCGCACAAAATGGAAAGGTATAAATCCGTCTCTTCCCTCCAATTATGGGTTAAATAACAGGACAGATTTGGTTCTATAGCTTTGGTTGGCAGCCAGTCTCCCGCAGAAACTAATGGCAACCTACTGCGGGATAATCTTCTGTCCAGTCAGTCATGTCTCTTTCGAGACATGATCGCCAAAGTGTGTATCACATATGGCATTTAACTGACTGAATATAATAGTTGAAAACATGATTAAGGCATCTACTGGGCATAAAGTGGGGGTGCATTTTATATTGTTATGAATTAATAAACTGATCCCCCACTAATTACTACTTAATAATATAATTCATCTCTTCCACCTCCAGTCATGGGTTAAATAATAGGATAAATTGGGTTCTATAGCCTTGGCTGGCAACCAGTCTACCGTGGAAAGTAATAGCAACCTACTGCGGGATAATCTTCTGTCCAGTCAGTCATGTCTCTTTCGAGACATTAAAAATAAAAATTAAAAAATAAAAATTATTTTACTAAAATAAATGACCCACACAATACTTATTTGGTTTTCCTAACTACAATATACCCTAGTGTACCATAATTCTTTAATCCTAATTCTGACCCTTTACTCATGAGATAGTAGTAAAAAGAATTCTATTGTTCAATAAAAAAAAAACCCTAAAATCCAACCTTCTATTAATAATTATTGTCTATCCATTTAAAAAATCTATGATCCCACTATGTATCTTTTCCAGTCAAAATTATAAAGTGACATGTCTAGATCCAAACCATCCTGCTCCCTTTCAAAACCCAAATATTAAATCTCCATGGTTATATAATTCTCATATTTGATTGAACAATATTGACACACCTAAGGCATTTTCTTCAACTACCACTCCCTAGTTTTCTAAATAACCATGAATTCATCTTACATTTTAAAAATAAATCATTTTCACCATTTATTTTAACATATCACCTGAAGAAGAACAGTATTGTTCTGAAACATGGAAATTTTTGTGTAGTGATATTATGCCTTTATAAACCATTGTAATAAAATTACAATATATATATATATATATATATATATATATATATATATATACGAGTGAATACAGAACCAAGAAAGAATTCTTACAACGTCCGAAACATTAATTTAAAACAGCGCTCAATATATAGTATATACAGCTGTGAATATTTATTAAAAATTATATTTTAGAACATGTACATAATTTTTCTATATATATCCACGACAAAGGTACGTTTGTTTCGACATTGAAACTTCAATGTCTCATCATGCGGTGGGAAAAGTAATGGAAGTTTCAATGTCGAAACAACCACCAACACCTCTAACAAAACTAAACAAATATAAGGAAAGAGGCTTTCCATTACTTTTCACACCGCCTGATGATACATTGAAGTTTCAATGTCGAAACAAATGTCGTGGATATATATAGAAAAATGATGTACATGTTCTAAAATAATAATAATATATATATATATATATATATATATATATATATATATATCCGAGTGAATACAGAACGAAGAATTCTTTCTACGTCCAAAACATTAATTTAAAACAGTGCTCGATATATAATTTTCTATATAGAGATGTGATATATATATATATATATATATATATATATATATATATATATATATGCTTTTTTTATTCAAAATTAGTTGCTGTTTTTAGCAAAAGATCAGTACGAAAGTAAGTGACGCTGAGATGCCATGTCAGGACCCAAAATACTGCAGATTCTTCTTTGAATTTTATCAAGAATCTATAGAGGAGGAGCACTGGACGATATGTGGCAGCATAATTCAAATCATGGACGTCTTCTTCTTTCTCTTCATTTTCTTCTTCTTTCTCTTCATTTTTCATTGGACTACTACTTGTCATTCTTGATTTCTTCTTCTTCTTCTTCTTCTTCTTCTTATTATTATTATTATTATTATTATTATTATTATTATTATTATTATTATTCCTTCCTTTTCTTTCTTTCTTAATTTATTTATTTGTCAATCTTTTTACATTTTCTCATTTATTTTCTCATTCTTCCTTCCCCTTCTCAATCCATACTGACTTCCTTTATTCTTCTTCTTCTTCTTCTTCTTCTTCTTCTTCCATAATATCTACATTTTCTTTCATTTTCTTTTTTCTTTCATTTTTTCATTCTTTCTTATTTTCCCGTCTTTCCACCGCTTCTCAATTTGTTTATTTTTTTCTCATTCTTCCTTTCCCTTCTCAATCCATACTGACTTCCTTTCTTCTTCTTCTTCTTCTTCTTCTTCTTCTTCTTCTTCTTCTAAGTCCTACATTTTCTTTCTTTTTCTTTTTTCTTTCATTTTTTCTTTCTTTCTTATTTTCCCGTCTTTCCACCGCTTCTCAATTTTATTTTCTTCTCATTCTTCCTTTCCCTTCTCAATCCATACTGGCTTCCTTTATTCTCATTCTTCTTCTTCTTCTTCTTCTTCTTCTTCTTCTTCTTCTTCTTCTTCTTCTTCTTCTTCTTCTTCTTCTCAGTCCTGCATTTTCTTTCTTTCTACAGCTTCTCATTTGTTTTATTTTTCTCGTTCTTCCTTCCTTCCTTCCTTATCTCAATTTGTACTGCTCTCCTTTTTTTCTTCTTCTTCTTCTTCTTCTTCTTCTTCTATAATATCCTTCTTTTTTATCTTTTTCTTTTTGTTCTTTATATTCTTCTTCTGCGTCTATTACTCCTAATACTGCTACTCAATCTTGATTTTTCTACTTCTTCTTCTCCTCCTTCTTTCTCTTTCTCTTCTTCTCTCTCACTCTTTCTCTCTCATTCTCATTCTTAATACATCTCTCTATTCCTTTTATCATCTTCCATTTCTCTCTTCATTCTCTCATCTTTCGCTTAGTCTGTTCTTTTTCCCATTTCTTCTTCTTTTCCTTCTTCTTCTTTTCCTTCTTGTTTCTTCTTCCCCACCTTATATTACTACTACCACTATTCAATATTGATTTTTCTTCTTCTTCGCTTACTCTTTCTTCTTCTTCTTCTTCTTCTTCTTCTTCTTCTTCTAATAATAATAATAATAATAATAATAATAATACTTCCTCACCTCTCTTCAACATTCTTTTCTTTTATCTTGTTTACTCGTCCTCTCCCTCTCCCCCCCCCCTCTCCCCCCCCCCTCTCTCTCTCTCTCTCTCTCTCTCTCTCTGTGTCACTTATCACACCACCTCCCTTTCAATCCGTTTGATGAAAATGATATCTTTGGTTATGGACGAAGGTCACACAAAGTGTCAAAAGGGGTGTGACACACTGGGGGGTCGAGCCTAGCGTACGTTCTGCTAATGGGCAATTGCCCTCTCTGGCCGCCCGGTCACAGTACACGAGAAGAAAAAAAAATTGCAATGTGCCATTAGCCATTTGTACTTTTCAATGCCTCCTGTAATTGTTGACCAGAGTCCGCGTCAAACTTAATCTTTTAGAAGACGAAAAGAATGACATTCCCAACGACTATATTGCTATCTTGATTGTAATTTGACTGTCAGAAGAAATTAGAAGCTTGTTTTTTTTTACATTGATGTTCACCCTGTAAATGCTCATGAGCCACACGAAGTAGAGGGTGACAGAGCAAGGTCATTTTTCAAGGCCGAAACTACGAAGCACTAAGTGAGGACCGAAATCATTACAAAGTTGTAATAAATAGCGAGATAATAGTGCTGTCCATTACACCACTACGTGATGTCTAACGAGAGTAAGAAAGTTTGATGTTAATGGTTAATCGGAAGTGATGAGAGAAAGAAGGGATTCTTTTGCGTTATGGTTAACGAGTTGGGAATGAAGAAAAGAAGGCTGAACTTATATTTAACTAGCAGTATAGCCCGGCGTTGCTCGGGTGTAATGAAAGCTTTAAAACTAATTCATGGTCCTGAAGCTCAGACTCTTTGGGCGTTGGCACGAAAGACTAAAATGCAATACTTGTTTCCAGTTAAAGCGAAACCGTAGACTGAAAGAAAAATGAATTGATGTAAGTCAAATTTTGATTTCCTAGTATCGATATCAAATTTTCTACACTATTGTAAGAACTTCAACCTTGAAACTTCTGAATATCGTTTCTTATGTCTTTGTCTATAAGTGTATCAAATTTGATTAAAATCGGACCACTCCTTCTATTACCCGATTTTTTCGATCATCGATTTTCGATATTTATCGGGGGTACCTTGACACGAAACCTAGCTAAGAACACTCGCTTATAGTACAACTGTGTAATTTTTCACGAAAATCGGTTCAGCCGTTTCGGAGTCTATAGGAAACGGACACACACAGACACAGACACACACAGAGATAAAGTTCCATTTATAAATAAGTTTAGATTAGATATCAGTCCTCCAATATGACAGTGAATACTAGACTCTTCACATGATACACGCTTGGGCGATCATGTCTCGAAAGAGGCATGACTGACTGCGCAGAAGATTTCCCCATAGTATTTTGCCGTTATTTTCTCCGGTAGACTGGTTGAAATCCAATGCTACAGAACCTAATCTGTTCTACCATTTAACCGATAGCTGGTGGGAGAAGCGACGGATTTTCTTTCCCAAGGGTATTTACGCGTAAATGAATAAAACGATTTCAACTGTAATTCGAACACGGGTCTCCGATCGTACTTCACATATGACAGTAAACTACTAGACTTGAACTAGTTACGATCATAGTAACCGGGGGAAAAAAACCTCTTGGCAGCCAGTCAGTTAGTAAATTTAAGTGCCATACGTGATAAACGTTTTGGGCGATCATGTCTCGAAAAAGACATGACTAACTGGGCAGAAGACTATCCCGCAGTGGGTTTCCATTGCTTTCTGCGGTAGACTGGTTGCCAGCCAAGGCTATAGAAAACAATCTGTCCTGTTATTTGACTCATAGCTAGAGGGGAAAGAGATGTATTACATTAAGTAGTAATTAGTGGGAGATCATTTCATTACTTCTTAACAATATAAAACTAATCCCCCACTTTATACCCACTAGAAGACTTGATCATGTTTTCAACTATTATATTCAGTCAGTCAGTTAAGTGTCATACGTGATACACGCTTTGGGCGATCATTCGAGACATGACGAACTGGGCAGAAGATTATCCCGCAATAGGTTGCTATTGCTTTCTGCGGTAGACTGGTGTCCCGTTAAGGGTATAGAACCCAATCTGTACTGTTATTTAACCCATAACTGGAGGGAAGAGACGGGTTAATACCTTTCCCAAGGGTATTTGCGCGTAAGTGAATGCAAGGAATTCAACTGGAATTCGAACTTAGTTCCCTGATTTCACGTTCCGAGCCGATATCCACTGCACGACAGCGCACATCCTTGGGAGAAGTCTCCAAAATGCAGTAGAAGTTGCTTGAGTGGAATCTCCCAAATGAATTATGAAGGGAATGAAGGTGGCTCGCTACAGTATTCGTAACACATGACGGGTCTTAGCCGTGGAGATTAGAACTTTTGAAACTCAAGAGTGTAGTTCGTCTGAACATTTTTCATACAAACTGAGAGGCTTGCAACTTTTTGCTTGTGAGAAAGGGGATGCATGGTGGAAAATAATTCATCCACCGCAAGAACGCGGAGACGCTTTTTGACCCTAACGAGAGTAAGAAATGAAGACTGGGCAGTTCCTACCCATTTATGACAGATTCAACTTGTACAGCGAGACTATTTTGAGGACCCAAGATGTTATGCCAGGATTTGTCATCGGGGGCCACAATCTGAACAACATAAGGTTCGCTGATGATAAATTGCTGATAGCAGACACGGAAAGGAAACTACAAGACCTCCTACAGAAGGTAACTGAAGAGAGTGACAAAAATGGACTGCAAATAAATGGCAAGAGAACCGAATGCATGGTCATCAGTAAAAAGAGCAGCCCAAAATGCCAATTACAGGTGGGGAATACTAAAATCAAGCAGGTAGAAAAATTTAAATACCTGGGAAGTGATCTGACAGAAAACGAAAAGTGCGACACAGAAATCCAAAAGCGAATTGGTATGGGGAAAGAAGTATTCCAGAAGCTGAGTAAATTATTAAGAGACAGGAAAATTTCGCTAGAAACAAAGAAGAGACTACTGGATTGCTATGTGATGTCAGTTCTTCAATATGGCAGTGAATGCTGGACAATATCATCGAAGATGAAGGAAAAACTTGAAGTAACTGACATGTGGTTCTACAGAAGCATAATGGGCATAAAGTGGGGGATCAGTTCCATATTACAATCAATACATAAACTGACCCCTCAATTTGTGGTCAGAGCAGTTTCTATACAATTATATTCCTGTGATCCAAAAGCACAAGGATTCATTCCAGGAGCTGAGAAGAGTACTAAGAAACAGAACAATTTCGCTAGAAACAAAGAAGAGAGTACTGGATTGCTATGCGATATCAGTTCTTCAATATGGCAGTGAATGTTAGACAATACCATCAAAGATGAAGGGAAAACTTGAAGCAGCTGAAATGTGGTTCTACAGAAGGATGCTGCGGATATCGTGGACCGAACATGTGAGCAATGATGAGGTGTTGGAAAGAATGGAAACGAAAAGGAAATTAATACTGATCATCAGGAAGAGACAGTTAAAGTTCCTGTGACATGCAATGAGGAAGGAGGGCTTGGAGAACCTGATACTGACAGGCCAGGTAGAGGGAAAACGAGACATGGGAAAGCAGCGGATAACACATTTGAAGGGCCTGAGCTGGTGGATGACAGAACGGGGGTTGCGAGATGTTACAGGAGAAAGCGTTCTACGAATAACCACGGATAGGAAGACGTGGAAGGCCATGATCGCCTACGTCCTAAAAGGACAAAGCACATAGAAAAAAAAAGTACTCAATTTTAGACCTGATATGGTTTTTGTAAATACAGGGGATAGCGCGAGTAGTCAGGTACTTACTGAAGCAGGTACAGGGAACCGATGATTGGTGGCGATTCGGGAGAGAAGGGGCCAACCCCATACCCGAGTTTTGTTTGGGCCCTCGGTTAGCGCCTCTGACTTTTAAAAGCCTCAAAAACTTATGAAACTGATCAGTTTCTGATTTTGACAAGATTTGATCTTCTACAGTTTTCTTTTTTTTTTTCTTTTTTTTTTTTTTATCTAGGGTCATGGAGAAATAATATTATTTAAAAAATTCCTTAGCGGACCTGAAGGAGACTACCATCAGCTTTAGACGGACCTGAAGGAGACTACCATCAGCTTTAGGCGGACCTGAAGGAGACTACCATCAGCTTTAGGCGGACCTGAAGGAGACTACCATCAGCTTTAGGCGGACCTGAAGGAGACTACCATCAGCTTAGGCGGACCTGAAGGAGACTACCATCAGCTTTAGGCGGACCTGAAGGAGACTACCATCAGCTTTAAATTTGTTGTTTTTCATTTTTCTTTACTTTTTTTCAGCGCAGTCTTATCGGTTATTTCATAAAGTTTCCGATTATCAAAAAAAAAAAAAATTGGAAAAATCTCATTTAAACAATTTGGGGGAGATCTCATTTTCTCATACATAGCTATAAGTAAATAGATCCTCCATTTTGGAACCACTCGCGTTGGGGTCGCTTTGTTTTTAACTTTTTCAGTTTTCTTTAGTTCTTACGATGGCATCTTCCTCGGAAACTCCAAGAATGGCTTTATTCAAAAATTTCACAAAGGACTCAGTTGTTGAATATGCGCAAGCAAAAAAGTTAATTGCACAGGATCGATTTACTATAAGGTTGCATGAAAAACTGCCCCCCTCCCAACTAAAATTGTTTAAAAGTTGAAATTTTTTTTTTTTTTTTTTTTTGTCAATCGGAAAGTTTAGCGTTTAATCGATAAGATTGAACTGAAAAAAAAATGATAATCAACAAATTTCTAGGTGGTAGTAATGTCGTACCGGCGAGTGGTTCCAAAATGGAGGATCGATTTATTTTTTTTATTTTTATTTTTTTTAATCATCTCACCCCAAGCAAGGCATTCCACTGCCACTATTGCGTATGGGGCTACATAGGGGGAGGTAAATAGGAAGAGTGGTTAGTTATAGGAAATGTCAGAAGGAGGGTGATAGATAGTTGGGTGGGTGGGAAGAGTGTTTGAAAGAATGGAAGTTAGTGTGTTAGGAGGTGTCTATTGACCTTACATTTAAACTCCTGGAGATTGTAGCCGTCGGGGAAGCAGTCATGTGGAAGAGAATTCCACAGTCGGGAAGTGCGAGAAAAGAAACTGTTGGAGTAGAAGTTGCGGTTGCATTTTATCGGTTTCACTGTAAAAGGGTGGGATCTAGTTGCTAATCTAGTATCTCGTGCAAATTCGAACCTAGGGGACACCAGTGATCTAAGTTCATCGGAGCAGAAGCCGTGAAAGTATTTATAGAAGAGACACAGGGAAGCCACGTCGCACCGGTGAGAGAGAGACTGCAGGCGGTCTGCTAAGTCGGTATCGATCACATTACAGACCCTGTACCTTGTCTAGAAGCCCAAGGAGAACAGCAGGGGCACCCGACCAGATATGGCAGCAGTATTCAATGCACGGGCGGATGGTAGATTTATAAATGTGCAGGATAGATTTAGACGGAAAAAACTTCATACAGTTTTCATACTTCATACTTTTTATACAGTTGTGGTGCCCACAACAGTTTGATTGATTTTATTTTCGCATTTATTGATGATATTATTTTTTTAAAATTTAAATATTTAAAAAAATTTAAATATTTAAAAAAAATTTATTTACGATATTTTTTTAAAATTTCTTATTTCAAAGTAGCTTCTTCTTGATAGATTTTGCCTAAAACATATTCCGAATTTTTAGCTGATTTTTACAGCTAGAGTGTCAACATCATTTCGATTAACTTCGTTACATTATTTTATTTTTGCATTTTTTTTTCTCGCATTTATTTTTTGTGCTTCCAAAAAGTTTTGAAGAGGAAAGAAATCAGAGCAGACAAATCACATTCCTCTGCTAATATTAATGTTGGTATTAACCCTTTGATTCTGTTTTGAAATTAACCTCTTTTGTGTTCCAACAGCTTGGGAGTTGAAAAGAGGGCATGAATAAATAAGAACCCACTACTGTGAATGAAAAGTTATTCTGTTCAATTCAGTTTACTTATACTCAAATTAATTTCTAAGCTGTGTAAGTGATAGAGGGTATAGTATGAAAATGAAGACGTTGCTTGAGCATACCCTCCTCCTCTTCAGAAAAATCTGGTTCCCTAAGTGGCCCCACCACTTTCAGAGTTCCACAATCGCGTCTTCCGATCATGTGTTCGACATCTTTAGCAAAGAGTTGTTTGTAGGAGCTCCACTTGAACTCTTGGCCGAGTTTAAGGCCAAATGGGCGCTCATAGTACAGGATCCTCCCCGAAGGAACACCCATTATGTATGTAAGCCGCATTCACCCTAAATGGGTTGAGCCGGCTTCCTTCTCAATGGAGGAAGTTTCATTGGGATTTGTTTAAGGGCAGGGTCCCAAGTCCTACCCTGTTATTTAACCCATAACTACAGGGAAGGGACAGATTAATACATTTCCCAAGGGTACCAGCGCGTAAGTGAACGCAGGGCATTCAACTGCAATTCGAACTCGGCTCACCGATTTCTCTTTCCGAGCCGATATCCACTGCAACACAACGCACATCCATCACTAAACGCTTACAGCACCTGGTATTCCCAAGCGGTCACCCATCTAAGTACTGACCAGGCTCAACGTTGCTTAACTTCGGTGATCGAGCGAGAACTGGTGTATTCAACGTGATAGGTCTTTTCATATGAAAACTGAACACTAATATTTTGCCTAAAATTTTGGGGTTTAAAACCCTCGACTTAGCAGTGTGTAACGACTTGATGATTAAGCCTTTCGTACGTGCAAAAACAAGACACAAGGTGGGTGCACAATAAACAGTTCAAGTGGACGGAACGATATTTCCCGCCACATGTTTTGGCCGTAAGCTCGCACATCCGTCACTAAACGCTTACATCACCTGGTATTCCTAAGCGGTCACCAATCTAAGTACTGACCAGGCTCAACGTTGCTTAACCTCGGTGATCGAGCGAGAACCGGCGTATTCAACGTGATATGACCGTAACACCCATTGAGCGGTGAAATTCAGAGTCCGATCTTGTTTACTCATTAAATTCTTGCCGTATTTTTTAGTGTAAAAGACGCAGTTTTTACGCCAAGATTTAATGTCTAAATCTGCTTGCGTTTTACCCAGGATTGAAACCCGACCGAATTGACGTCAGTCGGTGATTTTACCTAGAAGCGACGGATAAATTTTCCCATATTTTATTTTTAATTTCGCGCATGTGCCTTGTTAGTTATTGATTTTGTCGACTGTACACTATAGTAGGGTCAGTTGGGCATCCTCTGTGAGAAAAAGATCACCATGACGCAATTCGTTTCACCAGAAATTTAGAAACGGCGTGCTGTAATGCTTGACATTCCCGCCGGAAACTTCAATGCGAATATTTCAGAGTGATTGCGTGTCAATCGGAGAAAAGTGCAGAATATTCGAAAAGAGCTCGATGAGCCTAATGGTGATTACGAATGCACAACAGACCAAAAAACTCAATCTGATCGTTCCGTTAAGAACAGATCTCACCAATTTGTTGGTGAGAGCACATCCAACTACAGGCGGGGGATACTAAAAACTGAATGCATGGTCATCAGTAAAAAGAGGAGCCCAAAATGTCAACTACAAGCGGGGGATACTAAAATCAAACAAGAGACGGAAAGAAAACCACAAGACCTACAGAAGGTAGCTAAAGAAAGCGAAAAGAAAGGACAAAACATAACTGAATGCATGGTCATCAGTAAAAAGAGGAGCCCAAAATGCCAACTACAAGCGGGGGATACTAAAATCAAACAAGACACGGAAAGAAAACCACAAGACCTACAGAAAGTAGCTAAAGAAAGCGAAAAGGAAGGACGAAACATAAACTACAAGAAAACTGAATGCATGGTCATCAGTAAAAAGAGGAGCCCAAAATGCCAACTACAGAGGGGGGATACAAAAATCAAACAAGACATGGAAAGAAAAACCACAAGACCTACAGAAGGTAGCTAAAGAAAGCGAAAACAAAGGACTAAACATAAACTACAAGAAAACTGAATGCATGGTCATCAGTAAAAAGAGGAGCCCAAAATGCCAACCACAGAGGGGGGATACAAAAATCAAACAAGACACGGAAAGAAAACCACAAGACCTACAGAGGGTAGCTAAAGAAAGCGAAAAGAAAGGACTAAACATAAACTACAAGAAAACTGAATGCATGGTCATCAGTAAAAAGAGGAGCCCAAAATGCCAACTACAGGGGGGGATACAAAAATCAAACAAGACACGGAAAGAAAACCACAAGACCTACAGAAGGTAGCTAAAGAAAGCGAAAAGAAAGGACTAAACATAAACTACAAGAAAACTGAATGCATGGTCATCAGTGAAAAGAAGAGCCCAAAATATACAAAACTGATCCCCCACTTTATGCCTAGTAGAAGACTTAATCATGTTTTCAACTATTATATTCACTCAGTCAGTTAAGTGCCATACGTGATGCACGCTTTGTGTGATCATGACTGACTCTGTAAAAGATTATAAGCAGTAGGCTGATTGCCATCCAGGTCTATAGAACTCAAACTGTCCTGTTATTTAACCCATAACTGGAGGGAAGATACGGATTAATACATTTTCCAATGATATTTGCGCGAAAGGAGTGCAAAGAATTCAACTGGAATTCGAACTCGTCTCCCCGATTTCCCGTTCCAAGCCGTTGACCACTGCACACAACGAACATCCTCTCAACAACAACACAAAAAAAGTTCTAAAAAAGGTATTAAAATACCTTAAAACGTGAATTGAAAGAAACTACTCAAGCCTGTCATGATTTGACCCCATCATCCAAACATCTGCTTTTTAAAAAAAGCTTACACTACATTGTCATTTTTTCTTCCTATCTCTCTCGCTATGGTGAACACACACCAACCAGATCGACTCGGGTGTCTGGGCGGGGCGAGTCATGAATTCTTCAAGAAAATACTTTGAAAAAAAAAAGAAGAATGCGCTGAGTCGGGGAAAGGAAAACAAAAACTGACCAGGAATGTTGAATGAGTTAAAAAAAAAATGGGATTCTGATTTATGACCTTTGACACGACAGAAGCGGAATAAAGAACAATTGAATAAGTTACCTTTTGTGCCAGATTTATTTCTCATAAGTAACGATCCATCGATATACGATACCAGCGACACACCAGAAAAAGATTTTTTTTTTCATAAGGATTCAAAAGCGTTGTGGCGCAGTGGATATCGGCTCGGAACGAGAAATCGGGGAACCGAGTTCGAATTCCAGTTGAATTCCTTGCATTCACTGACGCGCAAATACACTTGGGAAAGGTATTAATCCAGTTATGGGTTAAATAATAGCACAGATTGGGTTCTGTAGCCTTGGTCGGCAACCAGTCTACCGCAGAAAGCAATGGCAACCTACTGCGGGATAATCTTCTGCCCAGTCAGTCATGTCTCTTTCGAGACATGATCGTCCAAGCGTCTATCACGTATGGCACTTAACTGACTGACTGATTCAAAAGCTCGATAACTTTAAGTTAATAATTACCTGTCAAAAAAAATATGAATTTAAATTCATATGTGTGTGTGTGTGTATATATATATATATATATATATATATATATATATATATATATATAGATAGATAGATAGATAGATAGACAGATTAAATATATTAAATATATATATAATCTAAACTTATTTATAAATGGAACTTTCTTTGTCTGTGTGTGTGTGTGTGTGTGTGTGTGTCCGTTACCTATAGACTCCGAAACGGCTGAACCGATTTTCTTGAAAATTTACACAGTTGTACTATAAGCATATGCGAGTGTTCTTAGCTAGGTTTTGTGTCGAGGTACCCCGATAAATATCGAAAATCCATAATCGAAAAAATCGGTTTACAGAAGGAGTGGTCCGATTTTAATCAAATTTGATACACTTATAGACAAAGACATAAGAAACGATATTCAGAAGTTTCAAGGTTGCAGTTCTTACAATAGTGCAGAAAATTTGATATCGATATCAGGAAACCAAAATTTGATTTACATCCGTTCATTTTTCTTTCAGTCTACGGTTTCGCCTTAACTGGAAACAACTATTGCTTTTTTGTCTTTCGTGCCAATGTCCAAAGAGTCTGAGCTCCAGGACCATGGATTAGTTTTAAAGCTTGCATTACACCCGAGCAACGTCTGGCTAGTATATATATATATATATATATATATATATATATATATATATATATATATATATTTAAATTCATATATCTATATATATATATATATATATATTCATATAGATAGGTGTGAGTTTGTAACCCTGGGTTTCACGCTCTTGAAGTACCACGCATATATAATATATAAATAATATATGTAACAAATTGCATAAATATATATTGATATTTATAATTATATACATACACTTTTCACAACACACACACACACATATATATATATATATGAGTGAATACAGAACGAAGAAAGAATTTTTCCAACGTCCAAAACATTAATTTAAAACAGTGTTCGATATATAATATAATATATAGAGCTGTGAATATTTATGATAAAGTATATTTTAGAACATGTAAATTTATTTTCTATATATATCCACGACATCCACATTTCTTTCGACATGTCAATGTCTCATCAGGTTGAGACATTTAAGATTCAATATCGAAACAAACATACCTTTGTTGTGGATATATATAGAAAAATTATGTACACGTTCTAAAATATACTTTATAATATATATATATATATATATATATATATATATATATATATATATATAGTTTTTGATCATAATTGAATTAGACCAGTACTGAGTTGTTTTAAAAAGTGCTCAATACATTTATAGCTTTTGATTATTTTTCATTTAGAAATGAGTTATTTTCGCAACCTAGGTTTCACCCTTTCGGTATCGGCGATTTATAATAACTGATTTTCCAACGTTTTTTAGACGTACAATTACCGGATTTTTACGAACGCGCGACTGGAATTTTTAAACAACCAAAAATTTTCAGAATTAGGAAAGAGTTACTTCAGAATCTTAAAGCACCTTTATCTAGGTGTGTTTAATCTAAACTTATTTATAGGTGGAACTTTGTCTATGTGTGTGCGTATAGACTTTAAAACGGCTGAACAGATTTTCTTGAAAATTTACATAGTTGTACTCTAAGCGCCTGCGAGTGTTCTGAGCTAGGTTTTGTATCAAGGTATTCCGGATAAATATCGAAAATCGATAATCGAAAAAATCGGGTTATAGAAAGATTGGTCCGATTTTAATCAAATTTGATGCACTCATAGACAATGACATAAGAAACGATATTCAGAAATTTCAAGGTTGCAGTTCTTACAATAGTGCAGAAAATCGATAATATATATATATAAGCCTAGATGTTTGTGTGTGTGTCTGTTTATCTGCCTGTATGTCTGTATTTTTTTCAGCCGTTTCATTTTAGTTTTTGCTTCGGGTTTGGCTCTAAGTAGGTATAATTGTAGTTCTTAGTCTCAGCCATGATACCATTTACTCAGAGGACTTATTTAAGCCTTCAAATATATATATATCAGTTTGTTCATTATCTATCTATCTCAATTTGTTCATATCTATCTACCTATCTATCTATATATATATATATATATATATATATATCTTCTTGTTTCGTTACACATTTCAGTTCGGCATTTAACCCCCTTCAAAGGAGTTCCCCTTCTGAAGCAACCCACTTTGCCCAATGAAAGCCTTCCTAGAATTCTTGTTTTTAAGTGGAAAAATTGCAAGGGTGAGATCTGAGGAATATAGTGGTTGTCTAACCGGAGGAATGTAGCATTTGTCCAAAAACTGCTGCACAGACCATTATCACTAATGGAACCTCTATGGTGTGGTAAAGACGATCACAATCACCTTCATATCAAACTATAAACAACAGAAGTGAGCAAGAACGACTGTAGTGTGGTGAGACGCTCACACTCTGCACACTTTCATTTCAAGCACTGCTATAATCAACAGAAATAAGCAAGAACGACTGTGGTATTTGCTTCTAAATACTGCTACAAACAATGAAAGTGAGTCAGAACGACTGGTGGGGTGAGATGTCCACACTCTACACACTTTCCTTTCAAGCACTGCTATGAAAAATAATCGAGGAGAACGTTATAATTTCACGAGTATGCCCGATAAAGTTCAAGGTCAATTTATGACAAGCGTCTTCACCCTGCGTGCTTTAGTTCCGTTACCATATCAACAGTCGTTACCAGACCAACTTTTTGATCTGGTCTCATGTTTGTTTTGTTTCCAATTCTCTGTATCACATATTTAACGAAACATATATAAAAGAAGGATTGCTGCCTAAAAACATAACATGGATCTGTGTGTGTGGACGTGCGTGAGACGTTTCCCAGACAGGGTCTATATATGATGGGGTGTTGTATATAGGGGCCTAGTATCTCTTAAGTGCAGTTTGGGAGGTGCTGCACTGAGTTGGAATTACCGGAACCAAGCTTTCCACATAACTCGAAAAGGAAGTGAGAACAGACACTACACTTTGATTCGGGTAAGCACTTTTTTGTCCTTATCATAGCGCACAGTCACTATCCTGACCTATTGACACAGGACAGGACTATCTTTTCAAGGAATCGATGTAGGTCTCCATATTGCGTTTAAAGCCCTTATAAACAAATTCGGGAGATCTTTTCTTATCGGAACGATCAGAGAGTTTTCGGAATTGCCGTATCTTCGTAATCACCATTAGACTCATCCAACTCTTTCCGAATCCTCAGTCCGTAGATTGACATCTAAACACACTGATATGTTCGTATTGGTGCTTCCAACCTGATTGCTCATTACAGCAAGCCATTTCCAAATATCTGACAGAGTGAATAGCTTCACTGTGCTCTTTTTCTCACAGAGGGTGCCCAACTGACCCTACTGTATAATGCAGCCGACAAAATCGAAAACTAACCATGCACAAGCGCGAAATTAAAGCTGGCGCCAATTTACCGATCGCAATCTTCGTGTTGGGTGCATACTGAGGAAAAAATGCATGACAAAATGTTTAGTCCTTTAAGACGCCATGAGACTGAAAAAGAACTTAACGTGTCAAACAAAAACACTTTTCCACTATGTTATATATTTCCCGACCAATATACCTGATATAAAAATGTATATATCCTTATCTAATACATATGTGCGTGTGGTATGTGTGTGCGGGTGGCAGCTAAGATATATTATCGATTTTCTGCACTATTGTAAGAACTGCAACCTTGAAACTTCTGAATATCGTTTCTTATGTCTTTGTCTATGAGTGTATCAAATTTGATTAAAATCGGACCACTCCGAGTATCGAGGGTACCTCGACACAAAACCTAGCAGATGCTTAAAGTACAAATGTGTAAATTTTCAAGAAAATCGGTTAAGCCGTTTCGGAGTCTATAAGTAACGGACACACACACACACAGAGACAAAGTTCCATTTGTAAATAAGTTCATTCTGATATTGAATTTTATATATATATATATATATATATATATATATATATATATAGTTTAAGGTGTGCAATATTTATAGGATAAAGTGCTCAGTATAAGAGATAAAGCGTATAAAAGAGTGAACATTGATGTCAAAACTCAGAGGCGACAGACTGTTTCATGCTAAGCGCAATCATCAGGGCTGATTGCGCTTAGCATGAAACAGTCTGTCTTTTATATATATATATTTTCTAAACATATACTGTTAAATATAAGAGACAATGAACGTCTATTATGTTTAATCATGAGCATTGTATTTTGGCTTTAATTTCAGGTGAAAATTAAGACAAAAAATCTCCAACATTTGGATATTTTTTTATTAAGTTGGTTCTAAGCTTACGGCTCGCATGAGCCATCTTCACAGAGGTTACAAGGACGTTAACATAAAAACATCCACCATCAGCGACGATTTTATCTTGTGTTGACATAAAACTTTGCTAAGCAACAATAACAATTACCAAAACTAGCAAACGCAGTTCGTACATTTGTAATGCGGTTCTATAACGTCATACCGCGCAATGTAATATGTTATTTCCGGATTTAAAGATGATTTTATTGAGTGTTGGTTGTTTAGATTTGATGTACATGGCCTCCAATATCTGAAGGTTCCTCTTACTGTGTGTATGAGTAAGGATCGCAGTATTGTTGACCAAAATCTGTCTGATATTATCTACATGTTTATGTTTTTCAGAGAAATGTTGTTTAATAGTACTCTGATCAGAAAGATGACATGTAAGTCTAAAGGAGAGCGTGGTTGTAGTAAAACCAATATATGTACTAGGTTTTTTATTAGTATCAGAGATGTAAACCGGAAATAACATATTACATTGCATTTGACTATATGGTTTTGTTGTCATTTCGCGCTATCCCGCGGTGTGACGTCATAAAACCGCATCGCAAATTTAAGAAGTGCGTTTATTATTTTTAGTAACTATTGCCGTTGCCAAGCGGAGTTTTATGTCAACACAAAATAAAATCGTCGGTGATGGTGGATGTTATAATATTTCAGTTTAAACAACCTCTCTGAAGATGGCTCATGTGAGCCGAAAGCTTAGAAGAAAACCAATAAATAATTATCCAAATGTTGGAGAATTTTTGTCTTTATTTTCAACTGAAATTAAAGCCAAAATACGACGTTTAGAACGGCTCATGATTAAACATAATAGACATTCATTGTCTCTTATATTTAACAGCATATGTTTGGAAAATTCCTTCTCCCTCGATATACTATATATATATATATATATATATATATATATATATATATATATATATATCCAGGTAAAGAAAACTAAAAGTTTTAGAATTCCAAGTTTTCCGGTATTTACTTTTTTTTTTAAATTGTTGGGAAAATGAATTACGAGGCAAAATCTCGAAACACAGAAATTTTCGTTTTGCAATGTAAATTAAATTAATTTTAAATAAAAACAAAATTTAATTATATATATATATAATTCCAGGTGAAGAGGATCAAGGTTTTATTATTTTGAGTGCCCTGGCATTTATTTTATTATAAACAGTGCTCAATATAATAAATATTATAGAGCTTAATATAATTATATAATTATGAATTAATTGTAAATTGCGTCACGGAAATTTCTATGTTTCGTGATAGATTCTCATCATCAGGTAATGTTTGTTGTTGGTTGTGCAGTTGATTTACATTTAAAACATTTTAAACCAACAGCAACATTGCCTGATGATGAGAATCTATAACGAAACATAGAAATTTCCGTGTCACAATGTACAATTAATTAATAACTATATATATATATATATATATATATATATATATATATATATATATATATATATTAATGCAGGTTTCATTGAATAATATAGACAAGTTTTGTCTATTAATTTTGTGTAGGATCCGTTAATGTGTCAAGATTTTCTTTCGCTATTTCAATTTGCCTTTTCACAACGGATCCTACACAAAATTAATAGACAAAACTTGTCTATATTATTCAATGAAACCTGCATTAATGAAAAAATGCTGCCAAAATACACACACAATATATATATATATATATATATATATATATATATATATATAGGAAAGGACGAGGTCAGTCTGAAATATCAAATATATATATGTAATAATATAATAATATCAATATATATGTAAATTTCAAATATATATATATATATATATATATATATATATATATATATATATATATATTCTAAACATATGCTATTAAATATAAGAGACAATGAATGTCTATTATGTTTAATCATGAGCCGTTCTAAACGTCGTATTTTGGCTTTAATTTCAGTTGAAAATAAAGACAAAAATTCTCCAACATTTGGATAATTATTTATTGGTTTTCTTCTAAGCTTTCGGCTCACATGAGCCATCTTCAGAGAGGTTGTTTAAACTGAAATATTATAAAATCCACCATCACCGACGATTTTATTTTGTGTTGACATAAAACTCCGCTTGGCAACGGCAATAGTTACCAAAAATAATAAACGCAGTTCTTAAGTTTGCGATGCGGTTTTATGACGTCACACCGCGGGATAGCGCGAAATGACAACAAAACCATCTAGTCAAATGCAATGTAATATGTTATTTCCTGTTTTAAAGTTGATTTTATTTTATATATATATTTATATATATATATCATGAAATATCAAATATATATATATATAATAATATAATGATATGAAAATTCGAGGTCGGTCTGAAATATCAAATATATATATATAATAATAGAAATAAATAAATACTGTCAAAAAAATACATTTTTAAACTTACAGCTTTTTAGTAGTTTTTCCTATACATATTAAGACAGTATACGTGGATCATCATTATCTAGCCACACTGATTAGCTGTGATACCGTGAAACAGGCTTGTATGTGAATGACTAATATATATATATATATATATATATATATATATATATATATTCATGCAAATTTTATTATAGATCTATGAAATATTTTTATTCATACTCGTTTTCATATAAGTTCTCGGCTGATCTTAGAAAAACTGCCTATTGCCAAAATAATTTCCGACCCCTAGTGTATTGGTCTAACTTGTTGAACTGCGTCGATTTACCGGATCCTAAATTAAAGTCCCGAATTTTTCACACATCGTTATAGAACGTCTGAGCCTCCTTGAAGCGAGCGACTCTGTTTAGCCAGGAAGGAAAAGGATGTCAGGTTTATTTAGCATAAACAAATCCGACCACCCTACGGAGCCGGGGTCAGTTCCAATATCTTATCCCAGATTGGATAGTCGGCTCTTGGGTGCTGATTGAGACGGAGTAGAAGTTTTACACGCCACAGGAACCAAGAGGAGGAAATGTGCCCTGCTAACTTGAAGATAATATACGCTCGCTGTAAGAATGAAAGAACCACTCGACATTTCTCACGCTGAATATGAAATCCTTATCAATGGCCCGTGAAAGGTGCGAAAACTTCTGCGAATGGGCAAATAATCACTTCGAAGATATAGAGAAAGACATTTAGGTTTTTTTTTTTTGTTTTTTTTGGTTGACGGTTGGCTGGGTGTGAACTCTTTTTTACCATCCGGTGCCTTTCCAAACTACGAATTTAAGCCGAACACGTTAGAATTATTAATTGTCTTCCTCTTAAGAGAAAGAGAGAAAGACAGACGGAAAGAAAAGGAGAGGGGTGTGAGAGGGGAAGAAAAGATGAAAATGAGAGACAGAAGGGTGTGTGTGTGTGTGTGTGTGTGTGTGTGTGTGTGTGTGTGTGTGTGTGTGTGTGTACGTGCGCGCAAAATTAGGGTATAAGTAAATATGCGTTGTGGTGCAGTGGATATGTGCTCGGGACGGAAAATCGAGAAACCGAGTTCGAATTCTAGTTAAATTCCTTGCATTCACTTACGCGCAAATACTCTTGGGAAAGATATTAATCCGTATTTTCTCTTCAGTTATGGGTTAAATAACAAGACAGATTGGGTTCTGTAACTTTTGTTGGCAACCAGTCTACCGCAGAAAGTTATGGCAATCTACTGAGGGAAATTTTCTGCCCAGTCAGTCATGTCTCTTTCGAGACATGATCGCCCAATGCGTGCATCACGTATGGCACTTAACTGACTGACTGAATATAATAATTGAAAATATGATTAAGGCTACTACTGGGCATAAAGTGGGGGATCACTTTTATATTGTTATGTACTAATAAACTGAATCACTACTAATTACTACTTAATAATATAATACATCTCTTCCCCCTCTAGTTATGAGTCAAATAAGGCTTCTACAGGTCATAAAATGGGGGATCAGTTTATTACTTCTTAACAATAGAAAACCGATCCCCCACTAATTACTACACAATAATATAATACATTTCTTTCCCCTCTAGCTATGAGTCAAATAACAGAACAGATTGTGTTCTATAGCCTTGGTTGGCAACCAGTCTACTGCAGAAAGCAATGGCAACCTACAGCGGAAAATCTTCTGCTCAGTCAGTCATGTCTCTTTCTAGACATGATCGCCTCAGTTTGTATCACGTAAGACACTCAACTGATTGATCTACAAAGACGATATTATCAAAAGAAGTGTGAAGATGTAAACGGTTTTTGCCAACATACTTTTGTTCGTTGAAAAATTTCATCAAAGAAAATACAGAAATTTTATTTAGAAAACGTTTTCTCTGTGTGTATAATTGTATGTTCCTTAAACAGAATTTTGACTTTTGCCTGCTTTGATAAAGTTTCTCAAGGAACTAAACGCATTTGAATAAATAGTTTGCCCCTTGCCGGTTTGTCATATCTATCTATCTATCTATCTATCTATCTATCTATCTATCTATCTATCTATGTGTGTGTGTGTATGAAATGTGAATGTATATATATATATATATATATATATATATATATATATATACATGTGTGTGTGTGTGTGTGTGTATTAGTCATCTACATACAAGCCTGTTTCGCTGTATCACAGCTCATCAGTGCGGCTAGACACATCCACTTGCTTCTGGCCGTGATCAAAACTCGACCGATTTGATGTCAGTCGGAGTCGCTACTCACTAAGCCATAACGTGTTGTATATAAGCAGTGTATACCCACGCATATATATATATATATATATATATATATATATATATATATATATGCGGTACTTATTTGAAAGCGCTCAGTATCAGTGATAGAGCTAATGTATTTAGTTGGATTGATGTGAGTTGTGACCCTGGGTTTCACTCATGCGATCGTAAAAGCGTGAAACCAGAGGTCACAAACTCACGCGAATCTAACTGAATATATATCGGGGAAAAATAACAAATATTAAAGAATCCAAAACAACACCTACTTTTAAATTTACGTAAAGAATTCATAAGCAAATGCCGACATAAGTCGAAATTTGTGAATTTTAAAACTTAAGATTTAAGTTTTAAATTTAATCAACGAATATCGTAAATTAAAAGTGTTTTTTATTGTTTTTTGTTTCTGTTTTTAGCTATTAAATTTAGAGCCGATACCAAATACTAATCCCAGCCATATAGATACCGTCCTTCTTCCTTTTTCTATCTAAATATCTATTATTTAACATGAAAGAACCTGAATACCAACTCTTTAGCCCTCATTTTTTTCTGCACCTTTATAATATTCTGTTTTGTTTTTGTGGCGATTCTTATTACCATTTTGCTTTTTCATGACTCTATTATTCATATATATATATATATATGTATATATATATATATATATATATATATATATATATATATATATATAACTTCCCTGCGCCTTGTTATAATTCTACATGTATAATTATATTTTTTCATTTTTAATGCTAAATCTATATTTTAATGCTAAATCTATATTTTAATGCTATATTACCTTTTACGCAAAAAGAGTAATTTTGGTTAATTCTTAGCCGAGTCCTTACAATAACTATCTAAACTTATGTATAAATTGAACTCTGTGTGTGTGTGTGTGTGTGTGTGTGTGTGTGTGTGTGTGTGTGTCCGTCCGTTAACTGTAGACTCCGAAACGGCTGAACCGATTTTCTTGAAAATTTCAACAGTTGTACTATAAGCGCCTGCGAGTGTTCTTAGCTAGGTTTTGTGTCGATGTACCCCCGATAAATATCGAAAATGGATAATCGAAAAAATCGGGTAACAGAAGGAGTGGTCCGATTTTAATCAAATTTGATGCACTCATAGACAAAGACATGAGAAACGATACTCAGAAGTTTAAAGGTTGCAGTTCTTACAATAGTGCAGAAAATCGATAATATATATATATATATATATATATATATATATATATATATATATAAGGCAAGATGTTTGTGTGTGTGTCTGTTTATCTGCCTGTATGTCTGTATTTTTTTCAGCCCTTTTATTTTAGTTTTTGCTTCGGGTTTGGCTCTAAGTAGGTATAATTGTAGTTCTTAGTCTCAGCTATGATACCATTTACTCAGAGGACTTATTTAGCCTTCAAAATTCAGTTTACGACGAAAAAACTTATTTGATATCGATAGCAGGAAATCAAAATTTGACTTACATCCATTCATTTTTCTTTCAGTCTACGGTTTCGCTTTAACTGGAAACAACTGTTGCTTTTTAGTCTTTCGTGCCAACGTCCAAAGGCTCTGAGCTCCAGGACCATGGATTCGTTTTAAAGCTTTCATTACACCCGAGCAACGCCGGGATATACTGCTAGTCTGTAATAATTCCGTTCGTTTCGCACTAAGCCGCCTTAAATTTAGTTTCTTAAATTTTTAAAAGTGATTAAAATTTTAATTGCGAATATCCTTTAGATATTTAAGTAAATTATGTTCGGGAATGAGAGAGAGAGAGAGAGAGAGAGAGTGTGTGTGTGTGTGTGTGTGTGTATATATATATACATATATATATATATACTTGTAGTAATGGATTCTTTTGAGATCTACCCTTGAGGTTAATATTTTTAATTTAAAATGTCAAATTTCAAATTTATATTTAAATTTGTATGTCCAAATTTTTTCTATAAAATTTGTCCCAGTCATTATTTATCTAAACAAAAATTTCTTTGGTAAATTTTTCAATGTTTTTTTTTTTTTTCAACATTGATGGTAGCAATTTTCTTCTTTTTATGGGAATACTTTTTTTAGTTTACTTCCCAGTCAACCACCCCTTCCCCCTTTTTTCATTTATTCTTTTGGTTCCCCCTACAACTTCTATCCCTCTGACATGGCTAAATTTAACTTTTAAACTCTTGACCCAGGTATGGGGAGAGGTATGTCTTCTATTATTGGACATAGGTATCTGTCTGCTTTCCCCTTTTTACTTTTTTTTTTTTTTTAATCATATCACCCCAAGCAAGGCGATAACGCCACTGATGAGCAGGGGGCTACGTAAGGGTAAAAAGATTGGAAAAGAGAAAGACGGAAACCACATCCTAAACACTAAACAGGGAAGAAGGGATGAGCCTTTTCACCTGTTCAATAGACGTGGTTCAATAGACGTGGGTGGGGTGTGAACCGGGCGATAGTTTAGTTTATCTACTCCAATTTAAACTTCCTTAAATTCAAAAATTGTTAATCCCACCCCATTTCATTTTCCTGTGGATGGAGGATTATTTTTGGACTACTACCGGTATAAAATCTTGTATGTCATTTGAATTTGAGTAAATAAAATTTTCGTTTCGCCGTTGCTGAAGAAGCGAAAATTTTCTCGTAGAAATGGCTATTCAACGGATTTAGATATCAAATTTTGTTTTATATATATATATATATATATATATATATATATATATATGAGATAGGTCTTAGATTGTTCTGTTAAATCTTTTTCAGTAATGAACACTTTACTCGTATTTTTTAACAATTTTTAACGTTAAGGCGTCAACTCTGATGAACTTAGCTCACTCGTACCCCCTATATATGAATTTACTCGAGCCACAAGATTAGGAACTAGGTCCCACCCATTTATTGTGAAACCAATAAAATGTAAGCGCAAATTCTACTCTACCAGCTTCTTTTCTCGCACTTCCTACTAGTGGGATTCCCTTCCGTTTACTTGCTTCCCCGACAGCTACAATCTCCAAGAATTTAAATATAAAGTCAATAGTCATCTCCTATCTCACTTACCTGCATCCTCTCTCTCTCTCTCTCTCATGCACCTTTTTTCCGTTCACTCTATTCTCATCAGTATTCTCATCCTTCTCTTACCCACTTCCTGATACCCCCTATAACCTGTCATTTATCCTCATAACATTCCTCCTATGTAACCCCTTGCAAAACAGTGGCAGTAAAATACCTTGGGGCGATATGATAAAAATTTATTTTTTTTAAATACCTGCTGTCTATATAAAATATGAATATTGCCATGAATACAATATCCATTCAGGACGTAGGCGATTATGAAACTCTATAGATTTTTCTTTTATACATGTGAATTTCGTCGAATTCTTGAAAAATCATTCTGTGTTGCCCCTTCCACTGTTTATAAATTTCGCATAAACTGATTGCTAGAGAACCCAGTCTAATCCACTATTTAACCCACTGCTGGTGGGTCAAGAGATAGAAGACAAAAGAAAGTAAAACGAAAGGAAAAAAGAAAAGAAGGAAGAGAGGAAGCGGAAAGGAAAAGTAAAGAGAGAAAACGTAATAAAAGGGGAGAGTGTGAAAGAGAAAACGTGTCAGTGAAAGAGAGGTGTTAAACAGGGAAAGGAGAAAGAGTAGAAAGAGATCAAGTGGAAAAGAAGAGATGAAGAAAAGGAGAAAAGAGGGAAAGTCCCAGAGAAGAGTAAAAGAATGAGTACGAGTAAGAGAGAGAGGGGGGAGGGGAGATAGCGAGAGAAGAAAAAGAAGAGAGAAATGGGGGAAAGAGGAGACCCTGCAAAAGAGAATTAAAAAAAGAGAGAAGAGCGAGATGAGAAAAGGAAGGGGAAGGTAGAGAGAGAGAGAGAGACAGACAGACAGAAAACTGAGAAAGAAGAAAAAAGAAGAAAAAAGAAGCCGAAGAAAAGATTAAAAAATAGAGTAAACAAAAGGTGAGAGAATGAGAGAGAGAGAGAGAGAGAGAGAGATGAGAAACGGAAGGGAGAGACTAGTGAAGGGTGAGACAGAAGAAGAAGAAGAAGAAGAAGAAGAAGAAGAAGAAGAAGAAGAAAAGAGAAAAAATTAAAAAAGAAATGATGGATGCAAACAACTTATATATTGGTAACACACCCACTACATTATCTCGTAGATTAACTTGGTATCCCTATGAAATAGTTTCTTTTAATAGCATATAACCTACCAAGGCAGCAACATCTAAATCGAATAAATTCTGTACCATATATACTGTAAAAACGGGTACAAATAACCTAGCATTAATAAAGTTTATATTCAATTTAGTAATAAACATATTAAATTAATTTTTTAATAATTTTACCCCTATCAAGGCAGAACCTCCACTCTTACGTAGAGGAAAGGTTACACTGAGTGAAAAGACGAGATACAGGGGTTAATGAAGAAAAACTAAAATATTAACGGGATTCAAGAAGATAGAAAATGGTAATTGACTTTGCGTTTAAATTTTCAGAGAGTGTAACTATCAGGTAAACAAGTGAACAGAAAGGAGTTCCACAGGAGGGAGGTGTTTAGAAAAGAAACTATTAAGTAAAAGTGGCGGTTACATTAATTATTTCAACGGTAAAAGATTGGGACTTAAATGCCAATCTAGTCTTCTTCTTCTTCTTCTTCTTCTTCTTCTTCTTCTTCTTCTTCTTCTTCTTCTTCTTCTTCTTCTATGTGCCTTGTTCTTTCAGGACGTAGACGATCATGGCTTTCCACGTCTATCTATTCCTGGTGGCTCTTAGCTCGTTTTCTCCTGCAACAGCACGCAACTCCCGTTCTGTCATCCACCTGATCAGGCCCTTCAAATATGTTATCCGCTGCTTTCCTCTGTCTTTGCCCTCTATCCGGCCGTTAGTATCAGGTTCTCCAAGCTCTCCTTCCTCATTGCATGTACCAGGAACTTTAGCTGTCTCTTCCTGATGCTCAGTATTAATTTCCTTTTCGTTTCCATTCTTTCCAACACCTCATCATTGATCACATGCTCGGGCCAGGATATCCGCAGCATCCTTCTGTAGAACCACATTTCAGCTGCTTCAAGTTTTCCCTTCATCTTCGATGATATTGTCCAACATTCACTGCCATATTGAAGAACTGACATCACATAGCAATCCAGTACTCTCTTGTTTGTTTCTAGTGAAAGTTTCTTGTCTCTTAATACTTTATTCAGCTTCTGGAACACGTCCTTCGCCATGCCAATTCGCCTTCGGATCTCGGTGTCACACTTTCCGTCTTCTGTTAGAACACTTCCCAGGCGTTTAAATTTTTGTACCTGCTTGATTTTTAGTATCCCTCACCTGTATTTGGCATTTTGCGAATCAAGTAACGTGCTTAAATTCACGTGTTCAGGGTACCAGGATAAAAAAAGCTCGTCAGAACAGTTGCCATGAAAACATTTATAGAAAAGACAGAGGAAAACCACATCATGTCGGTAAAAAAGTAACTGAAGTCGGGATGCCAAGTCAGGATCAATTACTTTGCAGATCCTAATTTGGATTTTGTCGAAAACCTCGAAATGAATAACAGGAACATCCGACCAGATATGGCAACAGTATTCAATGCATTCAAATTTTATTTTTAGCTGAAACATTTCAAGAAATTTCTTATTTTTTACTTCACTGCAATATCTAGTCCTTTACTTTTCCAGGTTTAATAACTTGTCCTGTTCTTTTCCAGGTTTAATAACTTGTCCTGTTCGTTTACAGGTTTAATAACTTGTCCTGTTCTTTTCCAGGTTTAATAACTTGTCCTGTTCTTTTCCTGGTTTAATAACTTGTCCTGTTCTTTTCCAGGTTTAATAACTTGTCCTGTTCGTTTACCGGTTTAATAACTTGTCCTATTCTTTTCCAGGTTTAATAACTTGTCCTGTTCGTTTACAGGTTTAATAACTTATCCTATTCTTTTCCAGGTTTAATAACTTGTCCTGTTCTTTTCCAGGTTTAATAACTTGTCCTGTTCTTTTCCTGGTTTAATAACTTGTCCTATTCTTTTCCAGGTTTAATAACTTGTCCTGTTCTTTTCCAGGTTTAATAACAAAGATGTGCGTTGTGGTGCACTCGGAACGACAAATCGGGGAGCCGAGTTCGAATTCCAGTTGAATTCCTTGCATTCACTTTCGCACAAATACCCTTTGGAAAGGTATTAATCCGTCTCTTCCCTCCAGTTATGGGTCAAATAATAGAACAGATTGGGTTCTATAGCCTTGGTCGGCAACCAGTCTACCGCAGAAAGCAATGGCAACCTACTACGGGATAATCTTCTGCCTAGTCAGTCATGTCTCTTTCGAGACATGATCGCCCAAGCGTGTATCACGTATGGCACTTAACTGACTGACTGAATATAATAGTTGAAAACATGATTAGGGTTTCTACTGGGCATAAAGTGGGGGATCAGTTTTATATTGTTATGAAGTAATAAACTGATCCCCTACTAATTAGTACTTAATAATGTAATACATCTCTTTCCCCTCTAGCTATGAGTCAAATAACAGGACAGATTGGGTTCTATAGCCTTGGTCGGCAACCAGTCTACCGCAGAAAGCAATGGCAACCTACTGCGGGATAATCTTCTGCCCAGTCAGTTATGTCTCGAAAGAGACATGATCGCCCAATGCGTGTATCACGTATGGCACTCAACAGACTGAATGCCAAGGAGGTGAAGTTTGTTGTTTTCTAGGAGACTAGCACCATCCATTCTGATGGTAGGCAAGAAAATTTCTCTGTGGTGGTTACAGGAGGACAGTTTCCTTTTGGTGGTATTAAAATCTAAGAGTCATTCCCTACCCCATTCAATTACATATTGACGGACACAGATTGACGGAAACAATTTTAACAAGATGTGGTAGTAATCAATAAAAAATGCAGCAACTGCAAGAAAACTAATAAAACTATGCCAGGATATGATTTACTAAGGAGATACTTAGCTTGTCGAATAATTATAGGTAAAGTACCGCCCTAAGGACTCATGCAGCCTGCCAAAGGAATTAATGCAACCCGAGTCATTTTTGTTGCTAAGTTACTCCCTTTTGCAAATCAATGCATTTCATGTAGAGTTACTATTTTAAAATATCAATAAATAAATATTTTTTCTAATGTGGCTTCCCTGTGTCTCTTCTACAAATACTTTCACGGCTTCTGCTCCGATGAACTTAGCTCACTGCTGCCCCCTATACATGAATTTACTCGAACCACAAGATTAGGAACTAGGTCTCACTCTTTTACTGTGAAACCAATAAATTGTAAACGCAAATTCTACTCTAACAGCTTCTTTTCTCGCACTTCCCGCCTGTGGAATTCCATTCCATTTAGTTGCTCCCCCGACAGCTACAATCTCCAAGAATTTAACTGTAAAGTCAATAGTCATCTCCTATCTCACTAACCTGCATCCTCTCTCTCATGCTCCTTTTTCTGTCCACTCCACTCTCATCAGTATTCTCATCCTTCTCTTACCCACTTTCTGACACCCCCTATAAACTGTCACTCTTTCTCATAACTTTCCTCCTATGTAGCCCCCTGCAAATCAGTGTCAGTAAAATGCCTGGCTTGGGGCGATACGATTATAAAAAAAAATCTCTACTATTATTATATGGATATAAAGGGGGGATCAATTCTAGATTACAATCAATATATAAATGGATCCTCCATTTTATGGCCACAGTCATCTTTCTCTTACCCACTTCCTGACACCCTCTATATAACCTGTCACTCTTTCTCATAACTTTCCTCCTATGTAACCCCCTGCAAATCAGTGGCTGTAAAATGCTTTGCTTGGGGCGATATGATTATAAAAAAAAAAGTTTCTATACTATTATTATATGGAAAAAAAAAGTGAGGGATTAATTCTAGATTGCAATCAATATATAAATGGATCCTCCATTTTCTGGCCACAGTCATCTTTCTCTTACCCACTTCCTTACACCCGCTATATAACCTGTCACTCTTTCTCATAACTTTCGTCATGTGTAACCCCCTGCAAATCAGTGGCAATAAAATGCCTTGCTTGGGGCGATATGATTTTAAAAAAACTTTACTGTGAGATATTTTGTTTTCAAACAAATGTGTTTTATGCGGAATTTCCTCTTTTAAAATATAAATTATTTTATCTTTAAATTGAGATACTTTCCACTTTAATGCAAGGACGAATGGTAGATTTTTAAATGTGCAAAATGGATTCTGACGAGAAAAACTTCCTGGCCTGACACAGTAACCCAACATTCCTAGCAGTATGTAATATAACAATCTGGCCCCACCCGATGAAGGCTGATGCAAGCGAGGGTGTTTCCGGTCGTTGAAAGGAACGGATGTCGTTTGACCTTATTTCCGGCAGCAGCGGAAATAACTACAGAGGCAAACAGAACAGGTGTCTCTGAGAATTACGTGGGCGTGCGTGGGCGAGGCAAAACCGGAAGAAAAAGTCCGGGTTCTGGAAGATTATAAAAAGACCTCGGCACACGGATTCGCCAGTAGAGGAGCAACAGAGATCGGCCGGTGAAGAGAGACACAACAGATAAGACTACACTCCCGTCAACCCATTAGAAGCGCGCTCTCTCAATTCTCTGTTCCCTATTCTACACGGTTCATCGTTATTAATAAAAATATAACTTTATATTTTTATATATATGCGTGTTTGTTGTTTGCCGATATATAACAAGTAGATGCAGTTATGGATTCGATGTTTGAGAGAGTGGGGCCGAGGAGGCAAAGCGTGTTGTTCATTAGGAGATTAGCATTATCTATTCTGATGGTAGGCAGGAAAATTTCTCTTTTGTGATTAAACGAGAGCAGCTTTGTTTTGGACGAATGAAGATCCAACAAACTACTCAAGTTTTATGTTTGTGTCACATGTGACAACTTATTCCAACCAGTGACCTGCATACAATACACATATAATGCAACAGCCAGTATCTCGGGGCTTAGCAACAGGAATATTTTCGGCGTAGTATTTCATCTCTCAGTCGGTCAATACGACTGATTTCGAAATGTCTGATACCACTCTAGCACAAATATCTCCAGTTATTTCTACTCGTGTTAACACACTAAAAGTTAGTACGCGGTACATCGACAGCTGTGGGGTTACACTTTAACTTGTCTTTATACCTGAGCGCTCGATCAAGATAGATAGATAGATAGATAGATAGATAGATAGATAGATAGATAGGGACGAAAGAAGGGAGGATAGATAGCGAATGAGGGAAGGAGGGAGGATAGATAGATAGATAGATAGATAGATAGATAGATAGATAGATAGATAGGGCGAGAGGGGGGACGGAAGGAGGTTGGCTATACACGAGAATATTTAGCTATTCTGTCGTCATTCATCCTTGCAACACTAGTCCAGGGATATTGTCACTGCATTTAGGAAGTCTCAATTCCACCAGGCTTACGGTCTATCACGTTGAATACACCGGTTCTCGCTCGAAGTTAAGAAACGTTGAGCCTGGTCAGTACTTAGATGGGTAACTGCTTGAGAATACCAGGTGCTGTCAGCGTTTAGTGACGGATGTGCGTTGTGGTGCAGTGGATATCTGCTCGGAAGGAGAAATCGGTGAACCGAGTTCGAATTCCAGTTGAATACTCTGCATTCACTAAAGCACTGGTACCCTTGGGAAAGGTATTAATCCGTCCCTTCCCTCCAGTTATGGGTTAAAAATAACGAGGGTAGGACTTGGGGACCCTGCTCTAAAAAACAAATCCCAATGAATCTTGATACTCGAAAAGAAAAAAGTATTACTAGACACAAAACGTATATAAAAACAACAATAAATTGTTGAAAGAAAAAGGTATTACCAGCAATAAATAAATAACATTTAGTTGACAATAAATGACCCACCGAGATTGATATGCCAAAAACCAACCCAACCAACAAAAATCAATTCCACCAATGTAGCATTTTGCGAGAAAACCAACGCTATTTGCATTATTCCGACTTTTGTCCTCATCTTTGCTGTCATGTTCCTCAAAGACACATAACCTAGTGGATATAGACGTTGGTTAATTCCAGTGACTTGACCCAATGCGTTGTGAGTTCAATACCAGACTACAGCTGTGGTGAACAAATAACTTAGAGAGTTAAGTTAAAGGGAGATAACTACATGGCTACCAGAAGTGCCATCGCACATGGAATGAGAATGATATACCCAATGATCGTAATAAAGGTATCTGGTCCTGGGTATGACGGTAAACTGCATCCGGCAGCAAGGTCTCTGGTTGGGAGGTTGTGAGTAGCATGAAACCACTTCTTAATTACTGTTGTTCCCAGATCCACCCTGACTCGATAAGGTAGGACCTGTTAGGGTCCCAGCAATAGGCAAATAGTTAACCCCCAAGCAAGGGGTCAAAACACTATGAAAGTATAAAAATAGACTTTTACAAAAACATATAGATATATACATAAAAATAGACTTTATAGAAAAATATACATTGTTGAAGAAAAAAAAATTATTACCAGCAATACATTTTTGAATACAAAACTAGAAGACACATTCAGTTTTATATAAATAAATACATAAATTCAAAAAATAAACAGCTTTTTAATAAAAATTTGACTAAATCAACTTTCTCACTATAACCGAACATTAAAAAATGTACCTCTGTAAAACACATTTTTGGCATGAAATAACCCACACAGATTGATATGCCATTAAACAAAACACAAACTGAATAAATGTTTTGGTTCGAAATTCCTATCACCTGAAGAAGGCCGGAGTGTACAACGGTCCAAACGTCGTAAAAATAGCAGCAAAGATGAGGACAATAGTTCGAATAATTTAACAAAAATAATAAACACTATGTCTTTACAGAATTTACATTATTCGGACTATTGTCCTCATCTTTGTTGCCATTTGTACGACATTTAATAATAGATCATTCTATTTGTTTATATTTCTGAGATGAGGTAGTATTTACAGTATTTACATTATTCGGACTATTGTCCTCATCTTTGTTGCCATTTGTACGACGTTTAATAATAGATCATTCTATTTGTCTATATTTCTGAGACGAGGTAGTATTTACAGTATTTACATTATTCGGACTATAGTCCTCATCTTTGTTGCCATTTGTACGACGTTTAATAATAGATCATTCTATTTGTCTATATATCTGAGATGAGGTAGTATTTACAGTATTTACATTATTCGGACTATTGTCCTCATTTATGTTGCCATTTGTACGACGTTTAATAATAGATCATTCTATTTGTCTATATTTCTGAGATGAGGTAGTATTTACAGTATTTACATTATTCGGACTATTGTCCTTATCTTTGTTGCCATTTGTACGACGTTTAATAATAGATCATTCTATTTGTCTATATTTCTGAGATGAGGTAGTATTTACAGTATTTACATTATTCGGACTATTGTCCTCATCTTTGTTGCCATTTGTACGACGTTTAATAATAGATCATTCTATTTGTTTATATTTTTGAGATAAGGTAGTATTTAGAGTATTTACATTATTCGGACTATTGTCCTCATTTTTGTGGCCATTTGTACGACATTTAATAAAAGATCATTCTATTTGAAAAATTTCTGAGATGAGGTAGTATTTACAGTATTTACATTATTCGGACTATTGTCTTATCTTTGTTGCCATTTGTACGACGTTTAATAATAGATCATTCTATTTGTCTATATTTCTGAGATGAGGTAGTATTTACAGTATTTACATTATTCGGACTATTGTCCTCATCTTTGTTGCCATTTGTACGACGTTTAATAATAGATCATTCTATTTGTCTATATTTCTGAGATGAGGTAGTATTTACAGTATTTACATTATTCGGACTATTGTCCTCATTTTTGTTGCCATTTGTACGGCGTTTAATAATAGATCATTCTATTTGTCTATATTTCTGAGATGAGGTAGTATTTACAGTATTTACATTATTCGGACTATTGTCCTCATCTTTGTTGCCATTTGTACGACGTTTAATAATAGATCATTCTATTTGTCTATATTTCTGAGATGAGGTAGTATTTACAGTATTTACATTATTCGGACTATTGTCCTCATCTTGGTAGCCATTTGTACGACGTTTAATAATAGATCATTCTATTTGTCTATATTTCTGAGATGAGGTAGTATTTACAGTATTTACATTATTCGGACTATTGTCCTCATCTTTGTTGCCACTTGTAGGACGTTTAATAATAGATCATTCTATTTGTCTATATTTCTGAGATGAGGTAGTATTTACAATATTTACATTATTCGGACTATTGTCCTCATTTTTGTTGCCATTTGTACGGCGTTTAATAATAGATCATTCTATTTGTCTATATTTCTGAGATGAGGTAGTAGTTACAGTATTTACATTATTCGGACTATTGTCCTCATCTTTGTTGCCATTTGTACGACGTTTAATAATAGATCATTCTATTTGTCTATATTTCTGAGATGAGGTAGTATTTACAGTATTTACATTATTCGGACTATTGTCCTTATCTTTGTTGCCATTTGTACGACGTTTAATAATAGATTATTCTATTTTTCTATATTTCTGAGATGAGGTAGTATTTACAATATTTACATTATTCGGACTATTGTCCTCATCTTTGTTGCCATTTGTACGACGTTTAATAATAGATTATTCTATTTGTCTATATTTCTGAGATGAGGTAGTATTTACAATATGTACATTATTCGGACTATTGTCCTCATCTTTGTTGCCATTTGTACGACGTTTAATAATAGATCATTCTATTTGTCTATATTTCTGAGATGAGGTAGTATTTACAATATTTACATTGTTCGGACTATTGTCCTTATCTTTGTTGCCATTTGTACGACGTTTAATAATAGATCATTCTATTTGTCTATATTTCTGAGATGAGGTAGTATTTACAATATTTACATTATTCGGACTATTGTCCTTATCTTTGTTGCCATTTGTACGACGTTTAATAATAGATCATTCTATTTGTCTATATTTCTGAGATGAGGTAGTATTTACAGTATTTACATTATTCGGACTATTGTCCTCATCTTTGTTGCCATTTGTACGACGTTTAATAATAGATCATTCTATTTGTCTATATTTCTGAGATGAGGTAGTATTTACAGTATTTACATTATTCGGACTATTGTACTTATCTTTGTTGCCATTTGTACGACGTTTAATAATAGATCATTCTATTTGTCTATATTTCTGAGATGAGGTAGTATTTACAATATTTACATTATTCGGACTATTGTCCTCATCTTTGTTGCCATTTGTACGACGTTTAATAATAGATCATTCTATTTGTCTATATTTCTGAGATGAGGTAGTATTTACAATATTTACATTATTCGGACTATTGTCCTCATCTTTGTTGCCATTTGTACGACGTTTAATAATAGATCATTCTATTTATCTATATTTCTGAGATGAGGTAGTATTTACAATATTTGCATTATTCGGACTATTGTCCTTATATTTCTTGCCATTTGTACGACGTTTAATAATAGATCATTCTATTTGTCTATATTTCTGAGATGAGGTAGTGTTTACAGTATTTACATTATTCGGACTATTGCCCTCATTTTTGTTGCCATTTGTACGACGTTTAATAATAGATCATTCTATTTGTCTATATTTCTGAGATGAGGTAGTATTTACAATATTTACATTATTCGGACTATTGTCCTCATCTTTGTTGCCATTTGTACGACGTTTAATAATAGATCATTCTATTTGTCTATATTTCTGAGATGAGGTAGTATTTACAATATTTACATTATTCGAACTATTGTCCTTATCTTTGTTGCCATTTGTACGACGTTTAATAATAGATCATTCTATTTGTCTATATTTCTGAGATGAGGTAGTATTTACAGTATTTACATTATTCGGACTATTGTCCTCATCTTTGTTGCCATTTGTACGACGTTTAATAATAGATCTTTCTATTTGTCCATATTTTTGAGATGAGGTAGTATTTACAGTATTTACATTATTCGGACTATTGTCCTCATCTTTGTTGCCATTTGTACGACGTTTAATAATAGATCATTCTATTTGTCTATATTTCTGAGATGAGGTAGTATTTACAGTATTTACATTATTCGGACTATTGTCCTCATCTTGGTTGCCATTTGTACGACGTTTAATAATAGATCATTCTATTTGTCTATATTTCTGAGATGAGGTAGTATTTACAGTATTTACATTATTCGAACTATTGTCCTCATTTTTGTTGCCATTTGTACGAAGTTTAATAATAGATCTTTTTTTTGTCTATAGTTCTGAGATGAGGTAGTATTTACAGTATTTACATTATTCGGACTATTGTCCTCATCTTTGTTGCCATTTGTACGACGTTTAATAATAGATCATTCTGTTTGTCTATATTTCTGAG
>JBBBDQ010000735.1:932500-1212500 GCA_037127315.1 Ascarosepion bandense
GCCCCACAAAGGAAATTAGAATAAACACAATATACAGATTCGTACAAACCTTTGACAATCAGACTAAACGCTTCCCCAACCACTTAATCGCGCTGAAGAACGTCCTTAACATGAAGGTTAAATATGATAAGTGTAAACCTCCAAGAAAGGAATGGAGATTGTAAAATCAAAAAGCTACAGGAAAGCAATTAACAATAAACCGAAAGAAAATTATTATTATTATTATTATTATTATTATTATTATTATTATTTTAGATAAAAATATGGTTTCGACATCTGTCTATATTTCTGAGAGGAGGTATTGTAACTATTTCCACAATTCACATCGTTCGGATTCTTGTTCTCATCTATATTGGTAAATACATGATGTTTCGGCTGTTGTGCACTTCGGCCTTCTTCAGAATTTGTCTACAATTATGAGATGACGTATTGTAACTATTTCCACAATTTACATCGTTCGGATTCTCGTTCTCATCTTTATTAGCATATTCATGATGTTTCGGCTGTTGTACACTTCTGCCTTCTTCAGAATTTGTCTATAATTTTGAGATGAGATATTGTAAATAATTCCACAATATACATCGTTCGGGCTTTACTCCTCATCTTTTTTAGTGTATTCATGATGCTTCGGTCCTTGTACACAGCCTTTCTTCAGGATATGTCTATTTTTCTGAGATGAAGTATTGTGACTATTTGCACTATTACAAGGTTCTGACTGTTGTCTTCATCTATTTTTCCATATTCACGAGGTTTTGGCCGTTGTACACTACGGCCTTCTTCATGTGATATACGTTGGAATATTTGAACCGAAGATGGCCCAGTGGAAAAAGCATTGTTTGACTGATTCAAAAATTAACTTCACCTAAAAGGTTGTGAATTCAATACTTGGCCTCAGCAGAGATGAAAAAAAACTTGCAGAGTTACGAAAGGGAATTAAATGAAACTAAGGTACCCCAAAAAGGCATGGTACATGAAATTAGAGCAATTTACCCTGGTCGACAAAATGAAGGATTCGGTTAGAAATTCTTAGTTATAACACCTGAAAAAGGCCGAAGCGTACAATGACCAAGTCTTTGTTATATGACAATAAAAATGAAGAAAAAATTCCGAATTTATCAAGAATCTCTCAATGTATAGCACCGGACCATATTTGGCAGCAATATTCAAAGCATGGATGAATGGTAGACTTATAAATATGCAAGATAGATTCTGGAGAGAAACATTGCAGATTCCTCCTTGGATTTTATCAAGAATCTCTAAATATATAACAGGAACACCTGACCATATATGGCAGCAATATTCAAAGCAGGGATGAATGCTAGACTTATAAATATGCAAGATAGATTCTGGAGAGAAACATTGCAGATTCCTCCTTGGATTTTATCAAGAATCTCTAAATATATAACAGGAACACCTGACCATATATGGCAGCAATATTCAAAGCATGGATGAATGGTAGACTTATAAATATGCAAGATAGATTCTGGAGAGAAACATTGCAGATTCCTCCTTGGATTTTATCAAGAATCTCTAAATATATAACAGGAACACCTGACCATATATGGCAGCAATATTCAAAGCAGGGATGAATGCTAGACTTATAAATATGCAAGATAGATTCTGGAGAGAAACATTGCAGATTCCTCCTTGGATTTTATCAAGAATCTCTAAATATATAACAGGAACACCTGACCATATATGGCAGCAATATTCAAAGCAGGGATGAATGCTAGACTTATAAATATGCAAGATAGATTCTGGAGAGAAACATTGCAGATTCCTCCTTGGATTTTATCAAGAATCTCTAAATATATAACAGGAACACCTGACCATATATGGCAGCAATATTCAAAGCAGGGATGAATGCTAGACTTATAAATTGTCAGTACTTATCACTTCAGATATACGATGTGGTGCAGTGGATATCGACTCGGAACGACAAATCGGGGTGCCGAGTTCAAATTCCAGTTGAATTACTTACACACAAATATCCTTGGGAAAGGGTATTAATCCGTCTCTTCCCTCCAGTTATGGGTTAAATAACAGGGCAGATTGGCTTCTGTGCCCTTGGCTGGTAACCAATATACCGCAGAAAACAATGGCAACCTACTGCGGGATAATCTTCTACTCTGTCAGTCATGTCTCTTTCGCGACATGATCGCCCAAAGTGCGTATCACGAATTACAATGCAGTGATCAGTGAAAATTTTATCATGGCCTATTAAAATATGATTTATGGAAGTTTTACAAAATATATATGAACAACATGCATGGCACAAGAACATGATTATTAAATCATTGTGATATCAAATAAAACCTTTATTTACTGTTGTGGGATCTTCCCTTTGTATATGAAAATGGACTCGACTGAGAGTACATATACTCCTGCCATAGAGAGAACAGTAGCCGCTGTCGGCATTTTCCGCTGTTACTATGACACTATCAGCTCTCTGCCTTCAGGTAGAGGGCGCTCTCTGCCTCCGAGCAGAGAGCACTAACCCAGTCGTGGTTCCGCCGAAGGGTAGAATCACGACTCGGTAAAAATAGACAGACATTTTTTGGCCCGGCTATATGGCTGGGAAGACCCACTATAAAATGACCTTTTGTCACATCTAACCTTGCGTGGGAAGGTTGGTAAATACCGCCGCAGTCGGTATTTGCCTCTGCTACTATGACACTGTCAGTCTCTGCCTTCAGGTGGAGAGCGCTCTCTGCTTTTGGATAGAGAGCACTAACCCAGTCGTTTTTCCGCCGAAGTGTAGAATTACGACTGGGGAAAAATATATATATATTTTTGGCCTGGCTATATGGCCGGGAAGACCCACATTAAAAAGACCTTGTGTCACATCTCGCCTTACGTGGGAAGGTGGGTAAACACCATCGCACCCGACATTTGCCTCTGCTACTATTGACACTGTCAGCTCTCTGCCTTCGGGCAGAGAGCACTAACCCAGTCGTGGTTTCGCCGAAGGGCAGAATCACGACTGGGGAAAGATAGACAGATATTTTTTACCGGGCTATATGGCCGAGTAGACCCACATTAAAAAGACCTTGTGTAATATCTCGCCTTAAGTGGGAAGGAGGATAAATACTGTTGCAATTGGCATTTGCCTCTGCTACTATTGACACTGTCAGCTCTCTGCCTTTGGGCGGAGAACGCTCTCTGCCTTCGTAGAGATCCGTGTGAGTTATCGGAGAGTACTGGAACTGATACGTAATTTACCGAGAGATACCTAATTTACCCAGAGACTACCGCATCAAAAATCAGACTAGCTCTGAGCTTCACTCAGCTAGAATAATATACACCGATATACTATTTCCACGACTTCATTTCAAGACTTGTGTATATTCCTTTATTCGTTACTAATAGTATTCCTGGATTTACTAACCTGCGTTCAGGTTTGTATATTACGTTCAATATAGCCTACTTTTCTATCTCAATATCTGTTTTTGTTGTTCATTATTTTGTGCGGTTCCTCACCTGGAATCCACAACATTTACTTCAAGAGGAAAATTATGTTGAATAATTTGGTGATATTATTATCTAATGTATTATACAGTTGTCATTTTAGTGTGATTTTCAATATATAATGCAAATTTAAAACATTTTGTCGTATAATTTGTGCCCAGCAGTTATTACGGTGCTATATAGACTTTTTTTTTTTTTTTTTTAATCATTTCACCTGAGGAGTACAAACTAGTTAGAAAGGAACAATAGAAAGCTGAGAAAGCAGGTGCGATGACAGACACATAGGTGGAGAGAAAGGGAAGGGCACACGGGATTGGGGAGAGAGCTAGAGTCCAGTGGTTAGTAGATGTGTATTGACTTTGCATTTAAATTTCTGGAGGTTGTAGCCGTAAGGAAAGCAAGAATACGGGAGTGAGTTCCACAGGCGGGAAGTGCGAGAGAGGAAGCTGCAGGAGTAGAATTGTCGTCTGCATTTGGCTAACCTGACTGTGAATGGGTGGGACCCAGTTGCCAGTCTGGTTGCACGAGTAAACACCTGTTGAGGAGGCATCAGTGACTTAAGTTCGTCTGAGCAGAAGCCATGAAAGTATTTATAGAAGAGACAATGGGAGGCCACATTTCGACGATGGGGAAGTGGCTGCAGTCGAGCCGCCAGATTAGTACCTATCACATTACAGACTCTCCTTTGGAGCTTGTCAAGAACACTGAGAAGAACGGCAGGGGCACCTGACCATAAATGGCAGCAGTACTCCATGCACGGACGGATGGTTTTATCTATTGTTAGTTTTTATTGATTATGAATTAACAACCTAACAAATCATATTTATTTAGTAGTGTTGTATATCGACAAACAACAAACACGCATATATATAAAAATATAAGTTATATTTTTATTAATGACGATGAACCGTGTAGCACAGGGACAGAGAATTGAGAGAGCGCGCTTCTAATGAGGTTGACGGGAGTGTCGTCGTATCTGTTGTGTCTCTCTCTCTCTACTGCTACTCTGGTCTACTGGCGAATCCGTGCGCCGAGGTCTTTTTATAATCTCCAGAACCGGGACTTTTTCTTCCGGTTTTGCCTCGCCCACGCACGCCCACGTAATTCTCAGAGACACCTGTTCTGTTTGCCTCTGTAGCCATTTCCGCTACTGCCGGAAATAAGGTCAAACAAACATCCGTTCCTTTCAACGACCGGAAACGCCCCCGCTTGCATCAGCCTTCCTCGGGTGGGGCCAGATTGTTATATTACAGTAGCCTCTTTTGTAATCTTTCACAGTTTTCTTTACACTATTTTTACTTAGCGAATAAATTAAAGAAAAACATTGCATATTTTGCTTGTAGGGATTCTTCATTAGAATTTTTGTTTGAATATTTTTTTCTGTTCAGTGCAGCTAATACAAAAAATAACTTTTATTTAGATTTATTTTTGAAATAGTAAAATGATTAAGTCATTTTCTCCGCTAAGTCAGTCTGCCAGTTAAATGCCATACCTAACACACGCTTGAGCGATCATGTCTCGAAACAGACACGACTGACTAGACATAAGATTTTCCCGCAATAGATTGCCATTATTTTCTGCGGTCGACTGACTGCTAACCAAGACTATAGAAACCAATCTATCACGTTATTTAACCCATAGCTGGAAGGAAAAGATGGATTAATACATTTCTTAAGAGCAGCGGTTTTCAAACTGGGGTCCGCGGTCCCCTAGAGGACCGGGAAGCGGTTTCGAGGGGACCGAAAAGAAATTTCTCATTATTTTCCTGATCTAGAAAATTTTGAAAAATATCGTCGGTTTATCCACAACCCTTTTGTACTCTCCATGAACGATCTGTCTTTCTTTTCATTTTTTTTTTTTTTAATCATATCACCCCAAGCAAAGCGGTAACGCCACTGATGCGCAGGGGGCTACGTGAGAGTGAAAAGATTGGAAAAGAGAAAGCCGGAAACCACATCCTAAACAGGAAACAAGGGATGAGCCTCTTTACCTGTTCAATAGACGTGGGTAGAGTGTGAACCGGGCGATAGTTTAGTCTATCTACTCCACAGAGGACAACTTGATTCAAGAACAATTTATTGATTTGATTAATGAACGGGGCGCAAAACATATATTCCGTAAAGTGTCCTGTAGCGATTTTTGAATAAAAATGGCACAGTTCTTTCCCGATGTTGAAAGCTGGCGCTAAAGCTGCTGATTCCATTTGCAACCACCTATGAGTGTGAGAATGTTTTCCACATTTCTTGTTCTCAAAACAAAATCCCAAAACAGATTTCATGGCTTCTGCTCCAATGAACTTAAGTCACTGGTGCCTCCGCAAAAGGTGTTTACTCGTGCAACCAGACTGGTAACTGGGTCCCACCCATTCACAGTTAGATTAACCAAATGCAGACGATAATTCTACTCCTGCAGATTCTTCTCTCGCACTTCCCGCTTGTGGAACTCGCTTCCATATTCTTGCTTTCCTTACGGCTACAACCTCCAGAAATTTAAATGCAATGTCAATACTCATCTATTAACCACTTGACTCTAGTTCTTTCACCACCCCGAATATCCTTTCCTTTCTCTCCATCTTTGCAACTGTCATCACACCTGCACATCAGTGGCATTACCGCCTTGCTCGGTGTGTTACGATTAAAAAAAAATTAGAAGTAGCAAATGACATGAGAATTAAACTCGCCAAAACAAAGCCAAATCTAGAAGAACTGGTTGAGGCCAGGTAAATGTGCCCATCCCATCGAATGTACTTTTGATGTTTAAGGTTGCCATTTTCGCAATAAATAATTTCCGAAAAATGTTCTTGTTTCAATAGAAATTGGTTGCCATTTTTTGAATAAATATTTGACTTGTTATTTTTTTAATAAATATTTGTTTGCCAAAAATGTTTTCTAAAATATTATAAAGAGACCTTCTTTTTCTATGTGCCCTGTCCTTTCAGGACGTAGGCGATCATGGCTTTCCACGTCTCTCTATCCCTGGTGGCTCTTAGTACGTTTTCTCCTGTTACACTACGCAAGCACCGTTCTGTCATCCACCTGCTCAGACCCTTCAAATATGTTATCCGCTGCTTTCCTCTGTCTCTTTTCCCCTCTATCTGGCCTGTCAGTATCAGGTTCTCTAAGCCCTCCTTCCTCATTGCATGTCCAGGAAGATCAATTGTCTCTTCCTGATGCTCACTATAAATTTTCTTTTTGTTTCCATCCTTTCCAAAACCTCATCATTGCTCACATGCTCGGTCCATGATATCCGCAGCATCCTTCTGTAGACCCACATTTCCGCTGTTTCAAGTTTTTTCTTCATCTTCGATGATATTGTCCAATATTCACTGACGTATTGAAGAACTGACATCACATAGAACTCTAGGACTATCTTTGTTTCTAGTGAAAGTTTCCTGTGTCTTAATACTTTACTCAGCTTCTGGAACGCGTCCTTCGCCATGCTAATTCGCCTTCGGATCTCTGTGTCCCACTCTCCATCTCCTGTTAGAACACTTCCTAGGTATTTAAATTTACCTGCTTGATTCTAGTATCCCCCACCAGTATTTGGGATTTTGGTTTGCTCTTATTGCTGATGACCATGAAGCCATGCAAAAAATCCTAAAACAGTTTGAGAACCACTGCTTAACGGTATCTGCGTATAAGTGAATGCATCATATTCAACTAGAATTCGAACTTGGCTCTCTGATTTCTCGTTCTAAGACGATATTCACAGCACCATTAACGTACATTGCAAGCTAAAACAAGCGGAATTTAGGTAGTTTCTGTACATTTCTTTCAAACGATTTTTAAAACTACGCTCAAAAATTGGTAAAAGATATTAATGTCATTTTTGGATGTGACAGGTTATAGGGGATGTCAGGAAGTGGGTAAGAGAAGGATGAGAATACTGATGAGAGTGGAGTGGACGGAGAAAGGGGCATGAGAGAGAGAGAGAGGGTGCAGGTTGGTGAGATAGGAGATGACTATTGACTTTACATTCAAATTCTTGGAGATTGTCGCTATCTATCTATCTATCTATCTATCTATCTCAGTCTGTTCATATCTATCTATCTATCTATCTATCTTTTTTTATAATCATATCGCACCAAGCAAGGCATTTTACTGCAACTTTGTAAAGTGCGTTACATAGAAGAAAAGTTATGAGAAAGAGTGACCGGTTATAGGTGGTGTCAGGAAGTGGGTAAGAGAAGGATGATAATACAGATGAGAGTGGAGTGGACGGAGAAAGGAGCGTGAGAGAGAGGATGCAAGTTAGTGAGATAGGAAGTGACTATCGACTTTACACTGAGAACCCCTGCTTAAGGGTATCTGCGTATAAGTGAATGCATCATATTCAACTAGAATTCGAACTTGGCTCTCTGATTTCTCGTTCTAAGACGATATTCACGTCGCCATTAACGCACATTGCAAGCTAAAACATGAGGAATTTAGGTAGTTTCTGTACATTTCTTTTAAACGATTTTTAAATCTACGCTCAAAAATTGGTAAAAGATAATAGTGTAATTTTTGGAGTCAGTTCTTATTATTGCATTCACTTACGCACAAATACCCTTCGGAAAGATATTAATCCACCTCTTCCCTTCAATTGTGGATTAATGAATAGGAGGGACTGGGTTCTATAGTCTTGGCTGGCAACCAGTCTATCGCAGAAAGCAATAGCAACCTACTGCGGGATAATCTTCTGCCCAGTCAAACATGTCTCTTTCGAGACGTGATCGCACAAAGCGTGTATCACATATGGCACTTAACTGACTGAATATAATAGTTGAAAACAAGATTAAGGCTTCAACTGGGCATAAAATGGGGAATCAGTTTTCTGTTGATATGAGGTAATAAAGTGATTCCCCACTAATTACTAAATGATATAATACATATATCCCCCTCTAGCTATGAGTCAACTAATAGGAGAGTTTGGGTTCTATAGCCTTGGCTGACAACCAGTCTACCGCAGAAAGCAATAGTAACCTACTGCTAAATAATATTCTGCCTAGTCAGTCATGTCTCTTTCGAGACATGATCGACCAAGCGTGTATCACGTATGGCACTTAACTGACTGACTGACTGACTGACTGAATATAATAGTTGAAAACATGATTAAGGCTTCTTCTGGGCATAAAGTGGAGGATCTGTTTTCTCTTGCTATGAAATAATAAACTGATCCCCCACTAATTGCTACTTAATAATATAATACATCTCTCCCTACTCTAGCTATGAGTCAACTAATAGGAGAGATTGGGTTCTATAGTCTTGGTTGGCAACCAGTCTACTACTGAAAGCAATGGCAACCTACTGCGGGATAATCTTCTGCCAATTCAGTCATGTCTCTTTCGAGACATGATCGCCCAAGCGTGTTTCACGTATGGCACCTAACTGACTGACTCTTATCACATCAAACCTTATATTGTTTTTCTAAAATATGTGAAAAATCAACCTGCCCTCGAGTCTCAGGTGTTGGTCAGTAGGTTCGTGGCGAACCACAGATACAAATATACTTAACTAATTGACCAAGGAACATAAAAGAAAGACTCTTCTTACTATTGACAATTAAGTAACCAATAACCAGTAAATGATGCGTTGGTAGCGATGAAAACCACGGTTCTTATGTGACATGCAGTAAACTGACACTGACCCAGTTTATGTCGGAATGATCCAGTGACCTAGATGTCTATACCAAGGGTATTCAAACTTTTGATTTACGGACCCCTTTTATATTTCCACTATAAACGCTTAATAAATGTGTACATAATTTTTTTACTAAAAATAGCTTATAGTTTTGCATTAACGTCATAAAAACTGGTTTTAAGCTTACTTTAGACATAAGTGTTGAAATAAAATAAATTAATACTGCATGTTGATGCAAAATGTAACAAAATTAAATTTTGTTTTATTTAAAAATTAAAATTTCGTGTAAATAAAAACAGTAATAGTACTTTACAAATAGTTTTATTGTCAATTACGCAAAGGATTTTTTTAAAAAACACTTAGAAGGATGTGCTTGTTTGGTTTTTTACACGAATTGTCTATTCTTGGCGATATTGTTGATAAACTTACATGCATGCAACGATGAGGTGTTGGAAAGAATGGCAACGAAAAGAAAATTAATACTGAGCATCAGGAAGAGACAACTGAAATTCCTGGGACATGCAATGAGAAAAGAGGGCTTGGAGAATCAGATAGAGGGTAAAAGAGACAGAAGAAAGCAGTGGATAACATATTTGAAGGGCCTGAGCAGGTGGATGACAGTACAAAGGTTATGTGGTGTAACAGGAGAAAACGTAGAAGACATGGAAAGCCATGATCGCCTACGTCTTGAAAGGACAGGGCACATAGAAGAAGAAGAAGAAGAACAAGAAGAACAAGAACAACAACAACAACAACAACAACAAGAATTGTGAATATCGTCCGTGTAGAACAGGGTTTTTTCAAACTTTTAAAATTATGGACCCCTTTATATTTCAGGTTTTAGTCTAGGGACCCATTATAAACGCTTATGAAATTTATACATCAATTTTTACTAAAAATAGCTTATAGTTTTGCATTAACGTAGTAAAAACTGGTTTTAAGCTTACTTTAGACATAAGTGTTCAAATAAAATAAATTAATATTACTAAACAATTGGAGCAGATAGACTAAACTATCGCCCGGTTCACACTCCACCCATGTCTATTGAACAGGTGAGGAGGCTCATCCCTTGTTTCCTGTTTAGGATGTGGTTTCCGGCTTTCTCTTTTCCAATCTTTTCACTCTTACGTAGCCCCCTGCGCATCAGTGGCGTTACCGCCTTGTTCGAGGTGATATGATTAAAAAAGAAAAATGTTGATGCAAAATATAACAAAATTTTATTTTTAAATTACTTTGAATTTCACGTGATGAGTTAATCCATGGACCCCCTTTGTTATCCGCGGACGACAGTTTGAAAACCCCTGGTCTATACAATTTCGGTAATTTTTCACAGTCAACAAAATGAATAAATACTAGATTGCTGATGAAAGGGTTTAGGCAGACCAACAGAGATATATGTAAGCACTTGCAAAGCTATATAAGGACAAACAAATGTACAGGACTTGAGAAACCTGTTACCCTAAAAAAATGTATTTTAAGAGAGAATTTCTTTTAAATTTTTTGTTTTTTTATAATCATATCGCCCCAAATCAAGGCATTTTACTGCCACTGTTGAGCAGGGGGCTACATAGGAGGAAAGTTATGAGAAAGAGTGACAGGTTATATATGGGGTGTCAGGAAGTGGACAAGAGAAAGATGACTGTGGCCATAAAGTAATCAACTTATATATTGACGGTAATGTAGAATTGATCCCCCATTTTATATCCACATAATGATTTGTTTTTAATAATCATATCGCCCCAAGCAAGGCATTTCACTGCCACTGTTTAGCAGGGGGTTACATAGGAGGAAAGTTATGAGAAAGAATGACAGGTGATAGGGGTTGTCAGGAAGTGGGTAAGAGAAGGATGAGAATACTGATGAGAGTGGAGTGGTCCGAGAAAGGTGCATGATAGAGAGCTCTTAAATATAGAATATAAATATATAGAAACTTACATTGCCACAAAGTGAAGGATCAGTTTATGTATTAATTATAATTTAGAATTGATCCCCCACTTTCTACCTACATCATGATTTTTCTTATAATCATATCGCCCCAAGCAAGGTATTTTACTGCCACTTTGTGAAGGGGTTTACATAGGTGGAAAGTTATGAGAAAGAGTGACAGGTTATAGGGGATGTCAGGAAGTGGGTATGAGATAGATGAGAATACTGATGAGAGTGGAGTGGACGGAGAAAGGAGCATGAGAGAGAGGATGCAGATTAGTGAGATAAGAGATGACTATTGACTTTACATTTAAATTCTTGGCGATTGTAGCTGTCGGGGAAGTAAGTAAACGGAAGGGAATTCCACAGGCGGGAAGTGCGAGAAAAGAAGCTGAAGGAGTAGAACTTGTGTTTACAATACATTAGTTTCACAGTAAAAGGGTTTGGCCTAGTTGCTAATCTTGTAAATTCGAGTAAATTCATATATAACTGGTACCAGTGAGCTAAGTTAATCGGAGTAGAAACCATGGAAATAATTGTAGAAGAGACACAGGGAAGCCACCTTGCGCCGGTGAGAAAGTGACTGTATCTTAGCTGCCAAGTTGGGATCTATCACATTCCAGATTCTCCGTTGGATTTCGTCAAGGACACCTCGGATAGCAGATAGTTTCAACCGAAAACAATTCTGACTATTCGTTCAATTAAGGTTTATATTTTCTTATAGGGAAGCGGTTGTAGTTGATTTTTTTGTTTTTGTTTATTATTTTAAAGTTTCTTGTATTCATTTTATTAAGGTACCTCCACTCATTTTCGACAACAAACTTTAAATTAAATTTTCAAAAATAAAAAAGTTTTCTTAAAACTTTTTTCTAGTTTAAATTGAAAGCTAAATGATTCAATTTACAATTTCCAGTAAACAAAATACTCTGGTGTATTTCAAACAAAAATGATTATGATTAGAATCTAAAAGTTTTAAATTTTTAAAAATATTTAAATTTTTTTCAGCCATTTTAAAGCGATCGACACATTTTTAAACAAATGGTAATTCTCGATTTTAAAATAAAGTATAAAGCTGCGACACGCTATTTTTTTGGAAAATTAGCAAAGTTAAGGTTACGTTAATCTGATTTAAAAAAAAAAGTGTTACTTGTGTAAATCAGCATTTATAGCATGAAATTTAGACTAAAACTATTTCTTAATCCCCGGAGTGTTGATCTTTCTGACCTTTCCCGTATGATTTGACATGTGACGACAGCCAGATCCAAGACAAGCTAAATGCTTATAGTGATCACACTTTACAAAATTTTCCATATTATTATTTCCTGTAAAGGGAAGAAACCGTGAAAAATTTTAATGTGTACACAGAAATTACAATAAAAAATTTAAATACACACACAAAAAAAAAATTAAAAACTATTTAAAAAATACGATGGCACGATGATTTGTATTCTTCTTCTTCTATGTGGTCTGTCCCTTCAGGACGTAGGCGATCATGGGTCTCCACGTCTCCCTATCCCTTGTGGCTCTTAGTATTTTTACTTCTGTTACACCTCGCAACCCACGTTCCGTCATCCACCTAATCAAGCTCTTCAAATAATCCGCTCCCTTCCTCTGTCTCTTTTTCCTTCTATCTGGCCTGTCAGTATCAGGTTCTCCAAGCTCTCCTTCCTTATTGCATGTCCCAGGAACTTCAGTTGTCTCTTCCTGATGCTCAGTATTAATTTCCTTTTTGTTGCCATTCTGTCCAACACCTCATCGTGGCTTGCATGCTCAGTCCACGATATCCGCAGCATCCAGTAGAACCATATTTCCGCTGCTTCAAGTTTTTTCCTCATTATCGATGATATTGTCCAGCATTCACTGCCGTATTGAAGAACTGACATCACATAGCAATCCAGCACTCTTTTCTTTGTTTCTAGTGAAATTTTCGTGTGTGTTAGTACTTTACTCAGCTGCTGGAACGCGTCCTTTGCCATGCCAATTCACCTTCGGAATTCCGTGTCGTACTTTCCATCTCCTGTTAGAACACTTCCTAGGTATTTAAATTTTGGTACTTGCTTGATTATGGTGTCCCCCACCGTTATTTAGCATTTTGGGTTGCATCTTTTGTGGATGACGATGCATTCAGTTTACTTAAATTTTATTTGTAGTCCTTTTTTGTCACTCCCCACCGATACCTTCTGTAGGAGGTCTTGTAGTTTCCTTTCCGTGTCTGCAATCAGCACTGTATCATCTGCATACCTTATGTTGTTCAAGTTGTGGCCTCCAATAACAAATCCTGGCGTGTCATCTAGGGTCCTCAAAATATTCTCGCTGGACAAACAATTCGCTGTAGTTGGAATTTTTCTATTAGTTTTTTATATACATTTTAATTATATTGATTTGTTTAATTTAATTTGGGCAATAGAAGCTAATTAAGTATTTGATTATACGTTCGTTTTTTTTTTAAGGCGCATGCCTTTATGTGCGTTGTGGTGCAGTGGATATCGGCTCGGAACGAGAAATCGGGAAGCCGAGTTCAAATTCCAGTTGAATCCATTGCATTCACTTACGCACAGATAACCTTTGGAAAATTATTAATCCGTCTCTTCCCTCCAGTTATGGGTTAAATAGCAGGACAGATTGAGTTCTATAGCCTTGGCTGGCAACCAATCTACCGCAGAAAGTAATGGCAACCTACTGCGGGATAATCATCTGACCAGTCAGTCATGTCACGAAAGAGACATGATCGCCCAAAGAGCGTATCACGTATGGCACTTAACTGAGTGACTTTAGTTATTATTTCGTTTGTTTAACAGTTTATTTTGTCTTTTTTTCGAAATAATTATTGTAATTTTAGCGTCGAAGTATAATTTATATTTTTTTTATTAATATTCCGTTGGGTTACTCTTTTTTCTATGATTTCATATTTGGTTTTGTTTTGGATGACGTGTTAATTATAGAAAGTTGAATTTATAATAATATTGTGATTTATGTTATACTAGCAGTATAGCCCGGCGTTGCTCGGGTTTAATGAAAGCTTTAAAACTAATCCATGGTCCTGGAGCTCAGACACTTTGGACGTTGGCACGAAAGACTAAAAAGCAATAGTTCTTTCCAGTTAAAGCGAAACCGTAGACTGAAAGAAAAATGAATGGATGTAAGTCAAATTTTCATTTCCTGGTATCGATTTATATATATATATATATATATATATATATATATATATATATATTATCGATTTTCTGCACGATTGTAAGAACTGCAATCTTGAAACTTCTGAATATCGTTTCTTATATCATTGTCTATGAGTGTATCAAATTTGATTAAAATCGGACCACTCCTTCTATTACCCGATTTTTTCGATTATCGATTTTCGATATTTATCTGGGGTACCGCGATACAAAACCTAGCTAAGAACACTCGCAGACGCTTATAGTACAACTGTGTAAATTTTCAAGAAAATCGGTTCAGCCGTTTCGGAGTCTATAGGTAACGGACACACAAATAAACACACAGAGACACACACACGCACACATACACACACAGAGACACACACGCACACATACACACACACAGACAAAGTTCCATTTATTATATAAGTTTAGATTTTTCCTGGTTGTTTTTTTATTTTTTCGGTGGTTCTCCCTTGAAGTTTATGTATGTGCCTATGGGTTTCGGACATGCTTACTTATATTTATGTCTTCGTTTGGGATATTTTGCTAAATTTTATACATTAAAGCGTGATTATTTTTGTCGATATTTTTGATGAGGTAGTATTTACAGTATTTACATTATTCGGACTTTGTAGCGATTTGTACAACGTTTCGGCAGTTGTACGTTCCGTCCTTCTTCAGGTGCTAGAACTTTCGAACCGAACCCTTTATTACAGTCACTGGGGTACATCATCCTCATTCCTTGCTTAAAGCCCGGATTGAAAGTCCTGAGTTTTCTCCCTCTAACCCTGCAAGTTACTTGTTCACCATTTCTGTAGCCTGGTATTGAACTCAAAACTCTAACGAGCTAACCAGATATCCACTGGGCCATGTGACCTTAAAGATAACTGTATTTTGGGGACTTATAAACCTAATGTCGAGTAACCTTTTTTTTTTTTATCAGAGATCATATTGCAATTTTGACACTAATGATTTTCTCTGGCATTACGTATTACTGGTTAACATACTGTGTTCATCTCTATGCTTGGTCGGCTTAGGAGATTTTTGAAGCCTAGCATTCCTTAAGTTTACTTCCAATCGAGGCTTTACGCAAGGAATTATTATTTTTGCGCTTTTTGTATCTGTAATATTGATTTTTGGCAGTGTTTTATTATTAGCTTGTTCCAAAAGTTCGTAAACACTTGCAAAAAAATTGAAAATTTACCCGCCAAGTAATCTAAGCTTACCAGAAAACATTTGCAAAATATTGAAATTTTACTCGCAAAAACAACAAAAACTATAGCTATAAAGACCATCATTTTTCAAGACTTTCTGCCATCGATCTGCAAGCTTTTCGGAACTGCTCAAAGTACCATTCAGCCGGCTTCGAATCAAAGAATTCTTGACACGCTTCCTCGACTTCATCAAACGAGTCGAATCGGCGGCCCTTCAGAAAGTGTTGCTTTGAGCGGAAAAGGCCCTAATCTGATGTGGCACAGTCAGGACTGTAGGCTGGACGTGGCAGAACCTCAAGGCCGTCCAGCTCTTCAAACTTGTCTTTGGTCTTCCTGGCGGTGTGTGGCTTGGCATTGTCCTGCTGCATCAAAGTGCGCTTTCGGTTGATCAGAGCTGGGTACTTTGCCTTCAACTTTTTGTAGACCCACTCAAGTTGGTGACAGTAAAGTTCGGCACTGATGGCACGACCCTTCGGAACCAATTCAAAATGCATGATTCCTTCAAAGTTCCACCAAATGCACAACATGAATTTCTTGCCGAATCGATTTTATTTTGGAACCGACGGTGTCTCTTGCCCTTTTTCTGAACCCATCGCTTGTCTCGATTGAGCTGGACCAGATAGACCCATTTCGCAAGTGTTTACGAACTTTTGGGACAACCTGATATATTTATGTCTTGGTTGTGGAAATTTATTTATTTTGCTAAGTTTATCCAGTGCTCATTGATGGATTGATCTTTTATTTCTAGTTGTATGAAAGAAAAGTCTGTCTTTATTTGTAATGACTGTGAAAAAAATGTTTCTTTTGCATTTTTCCATTGCTTCATATTTAGTATATTTCCTGGATTTGAGCATATTATTTCTTTCCTTGTTTTTACAGTGTCACTTTTTGTGGGGTTTAGTAATCTGCATATTGATTTGTTTATGAAATTGTCCTCCCACCTCCGATGTTATAAGATCCCAAGTAGGCACGTACGCAGACGACACCACCGTTTACACTCGCCTCGATCAAAAATCTGCTGAGGTTGACAAAGCGAACCTCGCTGCTGTGCTTGAGAAGGACCGGGTTTACTGGGGAAATAAATGGCTCATAAATTTTAATGCTTCCAAATCGAAGCTGCTATCTATTAACCATCATAGACAATCGCTCCTAACCCCCACCATTATAATGGAACCGGCTAGCCTCCCTGAGAGTAAAGCACTACGCCTCCGTGTCCTCACACACTCAGTGGACCTGAAGTGGCATGACGATATCGAATCCATTGCTAAATTCGATGCCAAGAAGGCCAAGAAGTTTTCCCTCTGAGTCCATCCTGGATATATATATATATATATCCATATATATATATATATATGTATATATATATATGTATATATACCATCCTATATATATATATATATATATACCATCCATATATATATATGGATGGTATATATATATATATGGATGGTATATATATATATATCTGGATATATATATATATATATATATATATATATATATATATATATAAGTACTGACCAGGCTCGATGTTGCTTAACTCCCGTAATCGGACGAGAACCGGTGTATTCAACACGATATAGCCGTAGACATATTTTATCATATATATATATATATTCTGAACATATACTGTTAAATATAAGAGAAAATGAATGTCTATTATGCTTAATCATGAGCCGTTCTAAACGTCGTATTTTGGCTTTAATTTCAGTTGAAAATAAAGACAAAAATTCTCCAACATTTGGATATTTTTTATTAAGCTTTTTTGGGTTTGTTTTTTTGTTTTTTGGTTCTAAGCTTTCGGCTCACATGAGCCATCTTCAGAGAGGTTACAAGGACGTTGACACAAAAACATCCACCATCAGCAACGATTTTATCTTGTGTTGACATATTGAATATTTTATGTAATTCCGATTTTTTTGCGATCTCGATTTGGCAATTTAGATGCAGTCACTTTCTCACCGGTGCAATGTGGTTTCCCTCTGTCTTTTCTACAAATACTTTCACGGATTCTGCTTCGATAAACTTCGCTCACTGGTACCCCCTATACATGAATTTACTCGAGCCATAAGATTAGCAACTAGACTCGATCAACCAAGCGTGTATCACGTATGGCATTTGACTGTCATTAACTCTTCTCCCTCTATCTATGGGTTAAATAGCAGTGCAGATTGGGTTCTAGAACCTTGGTTGGTAACTAGTCTCCTGCAGAAAGAAATGGCAACCTAATGCGGGAAAATCTTCTACCTAGTCAGTAATGGCTAGAAAGAGACATGATCGCCTAAGCGTGTATCACGTACGGTACTTAACTGAGTGACTGAGTGATTAACACAAATCAAAATATGATCAAACGGTTACTCATCTAGGTAGAAAGTTTGACATTGTTTAAGTTCAACGGGATATGGCCACAAAAATGATATCAACAGTTCTTATCTAAACTTATTTGTAAATGGAACTTTGTGTGTGTGTGTGTGTGTGTGTGTGTGTGTGTGTGTGTGTGTGTGTGTGTGTGTCCGTTACTTATAGACTCCGAAACGGCTGAACCGATTTTCTTGAAAATTTACACAGTTGTACTATAAGCGTCTGCGAGTGTTCTTAGCAAGGTTTTCTGTCGAGGTACACCCGATAAATATCGAAAATCGAAAATCGAAAAAATCAGGTTATAGAAGGAGTGTTCCGATTTTATTCAAATTTGATACACTCATAGACAAACACATAAGAAACGATATTAAGAAGTTTCAAGGTTGCAGTTCTTAGAATAGTGCAGAAAATCGACAATATATATATAAAATGCAAGATGTTTGTGTGTGTGTCTGTTTATCTGACTGTATGTCTGTATTTCTTCAGCCATTTTATTTTAGTTTTTACTTCGGTTTTGGCTATAAGTATGTATAATTGTAGTTCTTAGTCTCAGCCATGATACCATTTACTCAGAGGACTTATTTAGCCTTCAAAATTCAGTTTACGAGGAAAAAAACTTATTTGATATCGAAACCAGGAAATCAAAATTTGACTTACATCCATTCATTTTCTTTCAGTCTACGGTTTTGCTTTAACTGGAAACAACTGTTGCTTTTTAGTCTTTCGTGCCAATGTCCAAAGAGTCTGAGCTCCAGGACCATGGATTAGTTTTAAAGCTTTCATTACACCCGAGCAACAACGGGCTATACTGCTAGTATATATATATATATATATATATATATATATATATATATATATATATATATATATATTAGGTGCGATTGGTAAATTGTCGCAATTATTTTATTATTTCAAATATTCTTTAGGCTGTATCTGAGCTCCAGGACCATGGATTCGTTTTAAAGCTTTCATTACACCCGAGCAACGCCGGGCTATTCTGCTAGTACACTCTATGACCCAAAATGAAATCTATTTTACCTATGCAAGTAAAATACAATATAATAAAAAGGTCAATAGCAGTGCCTTTTCAATTGTCTTCAATCAAACTTAGATATATAAGCATATATGTATATATGTGTGTGTGTGTGTGTATTATTGGAACTCCTCTCAGTTTTCATCTTTGATCTGTACATATGTAAATATGTTCCCGCTTTGTTCAATTAACATGAAGCCCCGAAAATATACACGTGCACACCTGAAAGAATGATTTCAAATGGACACACACAGAATAAATTCACTCAAGCGTGACACAGGCCTTATGTAATTAGTGTAGATGAATTAAACTTCACGTCTGGTTGACCATCGAAAAGAAACGTTTGTTTTTCATTAAAAAAAAAAAAACAACACATGTATCGATATTTTTTATATTCATACGGAATGTATAAATGCTCTCGGTCACACCGACTTCAGGAAATATTCTCAAAGGATCAAACATTAGAACTTATTTTGATTACCTCTCTTAGTCAGGCCGAGAAATATTTCAGTACTCAGATATTCTTGTTTATTTGCAAGTTTTCTGATACTATCGACCCGTATATACTTCATTCTTTAAATTTAGTTGATTTAAAGACATGCTAACCCTTATTGCGTTATTTGATGTCAAACACAAATTGCCGCAGCTAGGGAAGATCGAACTCAGAACACACTGGTAATAGGAAAAAAAACGAGCCTCGGTAGATATTACCCGAAGTAATCGAATTATACTCATTCTATCAATCATTAGCAATGCATTTCCATTGTACATCTAATAGCCCTATTCTATCAGTAATGCTTGCATTCATTCCTGACCACTGACAATCCCTTTCTTCCTGATTTTCAATGCATTTTTATAGTAAAATCATTAGCAATGCATTTCCATTATACATCTAATAGCCCTATTCTATCAGTAATACTTGCATTCATTCCTGACCCCTGACAATCCCTTTCTTCCTGATTTTCAATGCATTTTAATAGTAAAATCATTAGCAATGCATTTCCATTATACATCTAATAGCCCTATTCTATCAGTAATGCTTACATTCATTCCTGACCACTGACAATCCCTTTCTTCTTGATTTTCAATGCATTTTTATAGTAAAATCATTTTCAATGCATTTACATTTTACATATAATATTCTTATTCTATACTTGCGTTAATTCCTAGCCACTGGTAATACTTTTTTAACTTTTACTACAATATATTGAAAAACAAGAATGAAAGCATTGTCATTGATCAGGAATTAATACAAGCATTAGTGATAGAATAATTCTTTTATATGTATATGATGTTCTATTAAGACGGTTCGAAGTTAGCAGTGTTAATGGCGAAATTGTATTGATTTCACTATCGGATCATGTTATTTGATTCATGGTAATTAAATGTGAAAAAAAAATATTGCCCAAATGTTCGTCAGGGCTTCGACGGCAGAGATCCACTTGATGGTCAAAAATTTTGATGACGTCTCTGCATAGTTGCTCGTCGATCTCACCAATATGCCTTAGCATCTCATCCTTCATCTGTTGAATTGTTGCTGTCTTGTTGGCATAGACTTTACTTTTGAGATGAACCCAAAGGAAGAAATCTGAAGGCGTCAAGTCGTCCGATCGTGGTGGCCAGTTGACATTACTATTTTGAAAGATGATGCGATCTGGGAATTTTTGATGACGTCTCTGCATAGTTGCTCGTCGATCTCACCAATATGCCTTATCATCTCATCCTTCATCTTTTGAATTGTTGTTGACTTGTTGGCATAGACTTTACTTTTGAGATGAACCCAAAGGAAGAAATCTGAAGGCGTCAAGTCGTCCGATCGTGGTGGCCAGTTGTCATTACTATTTCGAGAGATGATGCGATCTGGGAATTTCTCATTCAATTAGAAGTTCGCAGTGTACGACCAAAATGGATTTTTTTAAAGCGGTCACTTGATCAGTGATTTTCACACGTTGATGTTAGTCGCTGGTCGTGTTCTGGAGGTGGTCGCTCACTAAGGGTCAATTAACATTAACAAATCGTCCGTGCATAGAAAAACGGTCGTTAACAACAGTTGGTCGCTGACGAAGAGGGTCGCATACGGCAAGTTCCACTATATATAGGGTGTTCCAGTAAGACAGTGTTTTTGGTGAAATTTAATTTATTTCACAATTAAATCATGTCATTTGAGTCATAGTAATTAAATGTGAAAATAATATCGCCCGAATGTCTGCCAAGGCTTCGGCGGCACACCTCCACTCGAAAGTCAACAGTTTTAATCACGTAGTGGCTCCCCGATCTCACCAATATGCCTTATTATCTCATCCTTCAGCTGTTGCAACTTGGTTGGCTTGTTGGCATAGAGCTTACTTTTGAAATGACCTCCAAAGGAAGAAATCTAGAGGCGTCAAGATGCACAATTGTGGTGACCAATTGACATTACTGTTTCGTCAGATGATGCGACCTGGAAACTTCTATTCAGTAAAACCAAATGCATTTCTATTTGAACATCCATTTTCGTAAATAGGCTTCGATAACTTTGTACAGTTGTTAAACTTTCCATGGTTAAAATTGTCAAAGACTGAAGTTGCTAACTCTGAAAAAAACCGAAAAAAATCTTTAGACATTCAAACTTAATTTACATTTAAAATCAGTCCAAATTATTGGAACACTTTATATCACCTCTACTCATTTTCGATAACTAACTTTTAAACTGAGTTTTAAAAAATAAAGAAAGTTTTCTTGAAACTTTTATTTTAGTTTTAATTGAAAGCTAAATGATTAAATTTACTATTTTTAGTATAAGCAAAATACTCTGGCGTATTTAAAACAGAAATTATATTGATTGGAATTTAAAATTTTTCATTTTCTTTTTTTTATCTTTTAATTTTTCGGCTATTTTTGAGCGATCGACAGATTTGTAAACAAAAATTAATTCTCGGTTTAAAAAAACTTGCAAAAAGAAAATACAAATCTATGATACACTAGGTTTGGAAAATTAGCAAATTTAATGTTAAATTAATCTGATTTACACAAGTCTTACTTATAGCATTAAATTTAGAACAAAACTATTTCTTAAACACAAAGTTGAATTTTCTAACCCTTTTCCACCGTATTTCAAATGCTGACAGCCAAACAGCTGTGAGATAAAATAAGTGTATGGCGATCACAAATGACACAATTGTACAGTTTTTTCCTGCAAGGGGAAGAAACCGTGAAACACATGACATTTTAATGTACACATAGAAGTTACCATCCAAAAAACAAAAATTCAAATACACAACAAAAAGAAAATTAAAAATTATTTTAAAAATACGAAGGCACGATGATTTGTATTAAACATTTCAATTTCCGATTAATAACTATAATCAATAAGTTTATAAACTAACCACAACAAATCTTTGAAATATTTTTAAAATATGTTTGAAACTCTATAAATTATTATGATTAAAATACAAAATAAAAACAATTCTTTTAAAATTTCATTATTGATCGAAATTTTTTTTTCTTCAAACTATAATGTCCTTAATATATATTATTTATTAAATCAATTGGAAGCTTATCAATTAAATAATGGCATAGTTTTTTGCAAGTTTTATTTGACTTTAGGGAGCAGATTTTCGGAAATAAATGCAAAATATTTGAAAAAAATAACAGATGATTTCCATTCCTGAATGAGTCCTAAGTTTCAATAATAAAACCAAATTTAGTAACAAAATTTAATTTGCTAAAATTTTACGAATTTACGTGAAGTGGAATAACAGATGTAAGAAATTATGTTTACCAAACAGTTTTAAAAATAATAATTTCAAAAATATTTTAAAAGTTTCATTAATATCTCACCTATCGCCCGGTTCACACTCCACCCACTTCTATTGAACAGGTGAAGAGGCTCATCCCTTGTTCCCTGTTTAGGATGTGGTTTCCGGCTTTCTCTTCAATCTTTTTACTCTCACGTAGCCCCCTGCGCATCAGTGGCGTTACCGCTTTGCTCGGGGTAATATGATTAAAAAAAAAATTATTTGAGTTTTGCAAGAATTTCAAAATTAATGTGTTTGTAACCGGAAAAAAAATAAATGAGTTATGAAATATTACAATTTTTCATTGTAAATTCTCGTAATGATTTGGTTACCCAATAACTAAAATCAAAATAAGATTGTTTACCAAAATTTTGAACGTGTGTTAGAATGAATTAAAACATTTTAAGAAATAATTAGAAAGTACTTTGATCTTTTCTCTTAATAATAACATAAACATTTTGATAGAAAAAATTCGGTTTATCAATTTTGGGGTCTTTTTTATTCATACTATGCTGTTCATTCAGCGATTTAGTGGTGTTACCGAAAGTATATATTATGTTTAATGTAAAGATCTCCCCGACACCATTAGATCCCAAGTTGGCATGTATGCCGACGACACAACAATCTACTCCCGCATCGATCAGAAACCAGGTCTGGACGACAAAGTGAACCTCGCTGCCGCACTTGAAAGGGACCTCCAATCCGTAGTGACCTGGGGTAGGAAATGGTTGGTAAATTTCAATGCCTCCAAAACAAAGCTGTTATCAACTAACCACCATAGACAATCGCATCTACCTCCCATTAGCATGGGACAGGCTAGCCTCCCAGAGAGTAAAATACTACGCCTCCTTGGCCTTACACTCTCGGCGGACCTCAAATGGAATGACTATATTGAATCCATTGCCAAATCTGCTGCTATGAAAGTGGGCTCCCTGTGCAGGGCCCGGAAATTTTTCCCACCTGAAACTATTCTGCACATATACAAATCTACCATCCGCCCGTGTATTGAATATTGCTGCCATATCTGGTCGGGTGCCCCTGCTGCTCCCTACAAAGGAGGATCTGTAACGTGGTTGATACTGACTTGGCAGACCGGCTGCAGCCGCTCTCACACCGGCGTGATGTAGCTTCTCTGTGCCTCTTCTACAAGTACTTTCATGGCTTCTGCTCCGATGAGCTTAGATCACTGGTGCCGCCTAAGCACGAATTTACACGAGATACTAGATTAGCAACTAGGTCCCACCCTTTTACAGTTAAACAAATAAGATGTAACCGTAAATTCTACTCCAACAGCTTCTTTTCTCGCGCTTCCCGCCTGTGGAACTCCCTTCCACAAGTCTGCTTTCCCGACAGTTACAATCTCCAGGTGTTTAAATGTAGGGTCAATAGACACCTCCTATCACACTAACTCCCAACTATTCTCACAACACTCTCATCTACCCAACCCTCATTCTCGGTATCCTCACCCGCCTATCACCCACCCTCTGTTATTTCCTATATTTAATCAGCCTTTCTCCACTCTACGTAGCCCCCTGCACAGTAGTGGCAGTGACATGCCTTGCTCGGGGTGAAACGCTTATAAAAAAAAAAAACACAAACAAACTTACGAATACACAAAGAGAACCTGCGTACACCGGGGAAATGCCACCATTAGATCTAGTGGGTCTTACCAATTGACCACATAAGATATTAGGACAAACAAAATCTGAATTAGGCCTTAAATGCATATATGATATTTTCTGTCGTCGATTGGTAAGACACACTTGGTCTAATAGTGACATCACCCCGGTGTATGGGAGTATGAAGGTTCGAAACGTGCCGGAAGATAAGTATATTCGAAACAGGGAACAAGGAATGAGCCTCTTCACCTGTTCAATAGACGTTGGTGGAGAGTGAACCGGGCGATAGATAGATCTATCTACTCCAATTGAAAGAAAAAAAAAACGAAGTGAGAAGATTGGAAAAGAGAAAGCCGGAAACCACATCCTAAACAGGGAACAAGGAATGAGCCTCTTCACCTGTTCAATAGACGTGAGTGGAGTGTGATCCCTTGTTCCCTGTTTAGAATGTGGTTTCCGGCTTTCTCTTTTCCAATCTTCTCACTTCGTTTTTTTTTCTTTCAATTGGAGTAGATAGATCTATCTATCGCCCGGTTCACACTCCACCCACGTCTATTGAACAGGTGAAGAGGCTCATCCCTTGTTCCCTGTTTAGGATGTGGTTTCCGGCTTTCTCTTTTCCAATCTTTTCACTCTTACGTAGCCCCCTGCGCATCAGTGGCGTTATCGCCTTGCTCGGGGTGATATGATTAAAAAACAAAAAACAATATATATATATATATATATATATATATATATATATATATATATATATATATATATATATTCTTTGCTGTTATTTCCTTTTCATCCTCTGTCAAAATAATATTAAATAGCCAGACTTTGGGTGATAGAATGATAGTCTATACAACGTTTTAGAACATCTTTTATTTTTTCGTTCCTTGGCTGAATTTGATTTATGATGGGAATTTCAGGTAAGGTTCAACAAATCCAATGAAGTGAGTTTTACCGCGATATTTAGGTAAAAAGAAAAAAAGAATTGCGATAGGCAAAAATAAAAAATAAAAATAAAAACAATAATATAACAAAAAAAGGAGGGGTATATATATATATTTATTACACTTGCCCACTTGCCGTAAAAGTTAAATAAATTCCTCTCTGCAAATCGCCCGCCTTCATGCCCTTGAATGCGTTCAGCAAAACAACTGCTGAAAAATTCACCTCGAGAACATACCCCCCACACCTACATACATACAGTACTCTCTTCCCTTCTCAGGGGATTTAGGTTACAAGAAATCGGGGAGCCGAGTTCGAATTCCAGTTGAATTCATTGCATTCACTTACGCGCAAATACCCACCCTTGGGAAAGGTATTAATCCGTTTTTTCCTTCCAGTTATGGGTTAAATAACAGGACAGATTGGGTTCTATAGCCTTGGCTGGCAACCAGTCTACCGCAGAAAGCAATGGCAACCTACTGCGGGATAATCTTCTGCCCAGTCAGTCATGTCTCTTTCGTGACATGATTGCCCAAGCGTGTATCACGTATGGCACTTAACTGACTGAATGCAAGTGCCATACGTGATACACGCTTGGGCGATCATGTCTCGAAAGAGACATGACTGACTGGGCAGAAGATTATCCCGCAGTAGACTGACATTGCTTTCTGCGGTAGACTAGGCTATAGAACCCAGTCTGTCCTGTTATTTAACCCATAACTGGAAGGAATAGCCGGATTAATACCTTTACAAAGAATTTTGGGTGCGTTAAGTCGATATAGCACGATTATAACCTTCAGTGCGAAAACTACTCCACAACAATTAGAAAGTGCTCAATACACGTTTGAAGAAAAGATTTAACATGTAGACCATTTAGATATTTAGGTAGGGAATGTCAAGGTTTTGATCTTCCCGGTTTCGTCAACCGATTTGTTTTGATTGATGGCTTAACGGTTAACGCTTTTATACGTCCATAACCGGAAGTTCAAATTAAGGGAGTAGTTTGTTATTTATAAAATCCTTTCATCCGGGTTTGTACGAGTCTAAAAAATGTTTTCTAATGTGTCTACAACTGGACATTATTTCAGATTTTTCATTTAGTAGCTTTTGTCTTTCAAGAACTACTAAATAAAAGGTCCAAAATAAAGGTATTGCGTGTGAATATATATATATATATATATATATATATATATATATATATATATAGTCATCCGCATACAGATCTGTTTCGCTGTATCACAGCTCATCACTACGGTTAGACTCCGACTGCTTTTAACCCAGGATTGACATCCGACCGAATTGACGTCAGTCGGCATATTCTACCTCTGGGCTATGGGCGTTTGGTAGAAGAAGGCAGACTTTTCAGCGTGTATCTTGTCATTATACTCGCCCAATAGCCAGAGTGCTCTAATCCATGACTGAATGAGCGATATATATTCGATCGGCAGAAGAAAGCAATATATATATTATTCAGATACTTTAGTCCAAGCGGAAAAAGCAGGAAGGTAAATTCCAAAAACCCGATCCTAATTAATATTAAAATTTTATTTTAATATCAAGAAATGATACAGGAAGAGAGCTCCATGTAATAAAATGTTACAGAGCAAATATAAATTAAAAAAGGATTAATTCAAGGATGTTGAATGACCATTTCGATATAAAAATCCCCACAGGGGATAACACATCACCTCAGCAACAAAAAAATGTTTCTTCTGAAAGGATTTTTTTGTTGCTGAGGTGTTATCCCCTGTGGGGATTTTCATATCGAAATGGTCATTCAACATCCTTGAATTAATCCTATTTTAATTTATATTTGCTCTGTAACATTTCTTGATATATATATATATATATATATATATATATATATATATATATATTGCTTTCTTCTGCCGATCGAATGACTTTTCTTTCATTACATTTTTCCTGTAACTTTTATTTTGTTACGGGCTTCTTTCCGAACATGTTCGGTCGTGGTATCCTCAGCATCCTTCTGTACCACATTTCTGCTGCTTCAAGCCTCTCCTTTATCTTTGATGAGATCGTCCAGCATTCACTTCCATACAGAAAGACAAATGTCACATAGCAATCCAGCAGTCTTTTCTTTGTTTCTAATGAGATTTTTCCGTATTTCAGTAGTCGGCTTAGATTCTGAAATGCGTCTCTGACAATGCCAATTCGTTTTTCGATCTCCATGTCGCACTTTCCTTCCTCTGTGAAAATACTTCCCAGGTATTTGAATTTCTTTACTTGTTTTATTTTAGATTCTTCGAATGGCAGTTGGCATAGTGGTCTCCTAGAATTGATAATATGGACACAAATATTGCTTACAGCTGTATATGATAGTAAGTTGTGGAGTGCCAGGATCAACCTGCCTTGTGAAAATGGATGATGGAACAGGGATTATTCTTCTTCCTGTGCCGTGTCCATTCAAGACGTAGGCGATCATGGACATCCGCTTGGCTGTTTCTCTTGTCGCTCTCAATAATTTTTCTATTGGTATCTCTTCCAAGCCCCGCTCCGTCAATCATTTGCTCAGACCTAACAAGTACATCTCGTGCTGCTTTCCCCTGTCTCTCCTTTCATCTGTCCGACCTGTAAGTATTAAGTTCTCCAGGCCCTCCTTCCTCATTACGTGTGCTAGTAACCTCATTTGTTTCTTCCTGATATTTATTACCAGTTTTTTTTTTAATTTGCATTCTTTTCCAACAGCTTATCGTTGCACACGTACTCTGTCCATGGTATCCTTAGCATCCTTCTGTAAACCCACATTTCTGCTGCCTCAAGCCTCTCCTTCATCCTTGAGTAGATCGTCCAACATTTACTGACATTTAGAAGGACAGACATCGCATAGCAATCAAGCACTCTCTTCCTTCTTCCAATGAGACGTCTCTTTCTTTCAGTTCACTGGTTAGCTTTTGAAATGCATCCTTGGTCATGCCAATGAATCTTCGAATCACAACATCGTACTTTCCTTCCTCTGTCAGCATACTTTCCAAGTATTTGAATTTCTTTACTTGTTTTATTTTAGGCTCTCCGACTTGCAGTTGGCTATTGGTCTCCCCCTTTTGCTGATGACCAGACATTCAGTTTTCTCGACGTTTATGTTCAGTCCTTTCTTTTCACTTTCTTTTGCTAACCTCTGTAGGCGGCCTGCATTTTCCTTTTCGTGTCTGCTATCAGCACTGTGTCATCCGCGTATCTGATATTGTTGAGATTGTGGCTGCTAATGTCGAATGCTGGCAAGGCTTTTATTTCTCTCGATTGGTTCGTTGTACAGGTTGAAGAAGCTTAAAAACAACACAAGTTTTACCACATCCAGAAAATTAAGGTGGGGATATATAATGATTCCTAAAAGAAAGAAAAAACTTCACTGCCTGACGAGGTGCTAATGAAAACACAAGTGTTGCAGTAAACTAAGTTTATATATATATATATATATATATATATATATATATATATATATATATATATATATTGAGCACTCTGGAAGAATGTTAGACTTTGAAAAACAGTAGCTACCAATGAATTAGAACACTCTCAGCTTTGGGCTGGTATAATGATAATATACTCGCTAAAAAGTCAGACGCTTTCTGCCGAGCACCCGTAGCTCAGAGGTAGAATCGCCGACTGATGCCCATTCGGTCGGGTTTCAATCCTGGGTAAAAAGCAATCGGCTGTCTAACCATACTGACGTGCAGTGATACAGCGAAACAGATCTGTCTACGGATGGCTATATATGTTGTTTAATTAACTAGTTTTTCGTCATAATAAAATTAGACCTGTGCACATTTGTATTAAAAGTGTTCAATACAGTTATATTGTAGTACTTTTTAATATTTTCCATTTGTAAACGAGTTATTATGCAACCTAGGTTTCTACCATGAGTGGTGTCTTCAGGCGATTTTCAATAACAGATTATACCGTTTACCGTTTGATTTTAAGAACGCTCACATAACGGTGTTTTTTTTGTTTGTTTTTTTGTTTGTTTTTTTGCAGGGAATTTTTGAACGTGCAATTTTTCAAATTACAAGAAATTATATCGTTTTCATCCATGGTCGTATGAAGCTATTTTTTAGTATGGTTTTTATACTTCCTGATAATTTCTATTCTTTCAGTAATTTATTTTTGTTTAGGAATAGCATAATCTCTAACTTTTCATCCTGGCCCACACACACACACACACACACATATATATATATATATAATTCGACTTCATTTGGTTTTCATGAGTTACAGGATCGACCTCGAGAGGTTAAACGTACGGGATACAGCCCCGAAAAAGAGGAATATTGTAATCGTCTGAAATCGTGAACCGACTCCACTGCTTAGCAAGCGATTTAAACCGCATCCCCCACGCAGAGACCCAAAACGCACGCACCCACCCCGTATTTCCGCCACTGACTTCTCCACCTCCGGCACCGAACAGGCCTTCTGACTCTTCACACGCTTCTTACGATTAGAGGTGGAATGACGGCGATGAGGGGCGGGGGTTAAAGTATGGGTTTAGAAAGGAAAGATTTAGAGAAAATGTCGAGGTGAAAATAGGGGGTAAAAGGGTATGAGGGGTCAGAAGGGGGGGTTGATGGGTGTTTAGGTCAGTACTAGGGTTGATGAACCAAAAGTGAGCGAAAGAAACAGTGTATATAAACATACAAATGGAAGTAATTACTTACAGTTACCGGCATCATCACACACACACACACACACACACACACACATATACACACACACACACACACATATACACACACACACATATACACACACACACACACACATACACACACACACATACACACTTATATATATATATATATATATATATATATATATATATACATGCACACGCACGCACACATATTTATACACATACATATACCAGTTGCATAGATAGATAGATAGATAGATAGATAGATAGATAGATAGATCAGTCAGTTAAGTGCCATACGTGAAACACGCTTGGGCGATCATGTCTCGAAAGAGACATGACTGACTGTGCAGAAGATTATCCCGGAGTAGGTTGCCATTGCTTTCTGCGTTAAACTGGTTGCCAGCCAAGGCTATAGAACCCAATCTGTCCTGTTATTGAACCCATAACTGGAAGGAAGAGACGGAATAATTCCCAAGGGTATTTGCGCGAAAGTGAATACAATGGATTCAACTGGAATTCGAACTCGGCTCCTGTCCAGTCAGTCATGTCTCTTTCGAGACATGATCGCCCAAGCGTGTATCACGTATGGCATTTAACTGACTGACTGACCTTCACTCATTTTCGATACCTAAGTTTTAAATTGAATTTAGAAAAATTTTTTCTTGAAGCTTTTATTTTAGCTTCAATTGAAAGCTAAAGGATTATATCTATTATTTCCAGTAGGCAAAATACTCTTGTGAATTTCAAACAGAAATTATATTACTGGAATCTCAAATTTTTAGAGTTTTCAAAATTCATCATTTTTTTTACTCCATTTTGACAAAATTCTCGGTTTTCAAATTCTTGCAAAAATAAAATGTACATGTCAGACTCGTTATTTTTGGAAAATTAGCAAATTTAAAGTTAAATTCATCTGATTTACCCAAATATTAATTGTTTAATGACATTAATGAAATTAGTGACATGAAATTTAGAATAAAAGTACTTCTTAATCACGGAGCTCTGATCTCTCTGACCTTTAAAGTAAGTGATGACAGCCACATAACGTGTTAAGTGAGTGATGACAGCTAAGTATGGTTGATTAGAATTTACATAATTGTCCAAATTTCTTTCCTGGAAGAGTAAAAAAAACTTATCTTTAAAAAAAAATTATCTTTTAATGTAACACAGAAAATACCATATTTAAAAATCTTCTGATACACAAAAAAAGAAATTAAAAATTATTTAAAAAATCTTTTGGCTCGAAGATTTTCATAAAACTTTTCAATTTTATATTAGTAAATATAGTCTTTATTTAATAACCTAATAACCTAACAGCAACAAGACTTTGAAGAATTTTAAAACTATTTTTAAATTATAAATTTAATTTTATAAATTTATATTTCATCAAATTATTATATTTAAATTTAATAAAAAAATTAAAACAATTCTTTTAAAAATTCATTATTCATCGAAACTTTTTTCTTCAGATATAATATCCTTAATATATATCTAAACTTATTTATAAATTGAACTTTGTCTCTGTGTGTGTGTGGCTGTGTGTGTGTGGCTGTGTGTGTGGCTGTGTGTGTCCGTTACCTATAGACTCCGAAACGGCTAAACCGATTTTCTTGAAAATTTACACAGTTGTACTATTAGCGTCTGCGAATATTCTTAGCTAGGTTTTGTGTCGAGGTACCCCCGATAAATATGGAAAATCGAAAAAATCGGGTTATAGAAGGAGTGGTCCGATTTTAATCAAATTTGATACACTCATAGACAAAGACATAAGAAACGATATTCAGAAGTTTCAAGGTTGCAGTTCTTACAATAGTGCAGAAAATCGATAATATATATATATATAAGGCACGATGTTTGTGTGTGTGTCTGTTTATTTACCTGTATGTCTGTATTTTTTTTTCAGCTCTTTTATTTTTGTATTTGCTTCGGGTTTGGCTTCAAGTAGGTATAATTGTAGTTCTTAGTCTCAGACATGATACCATTTACTCAGAGGACTTATTTAGCCTTCAAAATTCAGTTTACGACGAAAAAACTTATTTGATATCGATAACAGGAAATCAAAATTTGACTTACATCCATTCATTTTTCTTTCAGTCTACGGTTTCGCTTTAACTGGAAACAACTATTGCTTTTTAGTCTTTCGTGCCAACGTCCAAAGAGTCTGAGCTCCAGAATCATATATTTGTTTTAAAGCTTTCATTACACCCGAGCAACACTGGGCTATACAGATTCAGTCGTCATTTTCTTCATTCACTAATTTGTATATGTTTTCCTTTCTTTCTTCTATTCTTTTTTGTTTTATATTTCTTTTTTATTTTCTCCTTCTTTCCTTTTTCTTTCTTTCTTTCTTTCTTTCTTTCTTTCTTTCTTTCTTTCAGATTCAGTTGTCATCTTTCTTCATTCACTAATTTGTACATGTCTTTCTTACTTTCTTTCATTCCCTTCTTTTTTGTTCTATACTTCTTTTTTATTTTCTTCTTTTTTCCTCTTTCTTTCTTTCTTTCTTTCTTTCTTTCTTTCTTTCTTTCCACTGCTCTCTGAACACAGATCACTCATTCACTTCTGATAAGCAGAGAAGGCTGCACGAGTCAATGTGATACCGTTGACAGAAAATGAATGAAATAGATATATATATAAGCATATAAATATATAGTAATACTTATTGTGCTTTACCTGTGAATTAAATTTCGTCATTGATATTTATGCAAATGAAAAATCATAATAAACGTTAGAATTCTGATTGTGTCTTATATTTCATCATAGATGCAAATAAATATGGTAGTTTACATAAAACTCTTACTGACTTATTTAAGAATTAAATGTCATCATGGGTATTTATGCATCGGGAAACTCATAAAACACCATGGATTCCATATTGGAGTAGATAGACTAAACTATCGCCCGGTTCACACTCCACCCACGTCTATTGAACAGGTTAAGGGGCTCATCCCTTATTCCCTGTTTAGGATGTGGTTTCCGGCTTTCTCTTTTCCAATCTTTTCATTTTTTTTCTTCTTTTTTTTTTCAATTGGCGTAGATAGACTAAACTATCGCTCGGTTCACACTCCACCCACGTCTATTGAACAGGTGAAGAGGCTCATCCTTTGTTCCCTGTTTAGGATGTGGTTTCCGGCTTTCTCTTTTCCAATCTTTTCACTCTTACGTAGCCCCCTGCGCTTCAGTGGCGTTACCGCCTTGCTCGGGGTGATATGATTAAATATATATATATATATATATATATATATATATATATATATATAATAAATGAAATTAAAACTTATCTAATTAAATAATGGCATAGGTTTATTGCATTTTTCTGAAAAACGGCTAAATGAAAAACAATGTAAATGATTTACATTCCCCAAGGAAATTAAATTTAAATGATTAAATTAATTTTAGATAAAAATTTTAATTACTTGAAATTTCATGAAATTACGTGGAAGTGTGTAACAGATGTAAAAAATCTATTTTTAACAAGGTTTTTAAAAAATATTGATTTCAAAAATAGTTTCATTTATTTGTGAATTAAGTTCTGAATGTTTCATTCAAATCAGAAAAAAATTTTATTCTTGTAAGAATTCCCAAATCAATGTGTTTTTCACCGAAAAAATAATGAGTTGCGTAATATTACATTATCCATAGTAAACGCTGGTAACAATTTGATTACCCGCTGAGAAAAAAAAATTGCCAAAAATTCGAACGCATTATAAAGGATTAAAAAAAATTAAAATAATTAAAGATTACTTTGATCTTTTCCTCACTTAATATAAATATTTTGATGAAAGATATTTTGATTTTATGAAGTTTGGTAGCTTTTTTCTTCATGATATACTGTTTGTTTGTTTGTTTTCTTTTAGCGAATTAATGGTGGTACTTAATTTACATCAACGAATGACTCCAAAATTCTACAAGACGTTATCATAGCCACCCCAACCCCCCAAAAAACACAAAAATTAAATAGGAGCTTGTAAATTTTTTTTATTTTTTTTTTAATCATTTCACCCCGAGCAAGGCGGAAACGCCACTGATGTGCAGGGGGCTACATAAATGTAAAAAGATTAATTAGAAAAGAGTGAGGAGTACAAGCTAGTTAGAAAGGAACAATAGAAAGCTGAGAAAGCAGGTGCGAGGACAGATACATAGGTGGAGAGAAAGGGAAGGTTATACAGGGGAAGGGGAGAGAGCTAGAGTCCAGTGGTTAGTAGATGAGTATTGACTTTGCATATAAATTTCTGGAGGTTGTAGCCGTCAGGAAAGCAAGAATACGGGAGTGAGTTCCACAGGCGGGAAGTGCGAGAGAAGAAGCTGCAGGAGTAGAATTGTCGTCTGCATTTGGCTAACCTGACTCTGAATGGGTGGAACCCAGTTGCCAGTCTGGTTGCACGAGTAAACACCTGTTGAGGAGGCATCAGTGACTTAAGTTCGTCTGAGCAGAAGCCATGAAATATTTATAGAACAGACAAAGGGAGGCCACATTTCGACGATGGGAAAGTGGCTGCAGTCGAGCCGCCAGATTGTGTTTATAAACAAAAAGAACACGAATAGATATCCACTACATGATTTTCCATAAACCGTTAGAAATGACGTCCATATATATATATATATATATATATACACACACTACCGACCATAAGTTTGGGACCACCCAAATATTTAGCAGAATCAAATTTCCCGAGTTTGTATTTTTTGTTATTCTTATGCAGATGTCAAGTAAAAAAAGGGATTCTTTTCAACTTTAAAGTAAACATTTACTCAGTTTGCTACTTGACTCCTCTTATTGTGATCAAGATTTTACCGAAAATTCAGATTTATTCAGATATTATAATTACGGCATAATTTATTTTTGTAAACCATATTACTACGGTATAAATGGCAAGGAAGAAACAGATTAGCATTGAAAAAAGAACTCAGGCTGAAATTCTTTCGAAAGAAGGATATTCTGAACGTTTTATCGCTAAAAAATTAAGCCTATCAAGAAATGGCGTGCATTATTGCCTTCAACGACTTCGTGAAACTGAGTTAAATATTGACAGAAAAAGATCTGGTAGGCCCAGAGTAACATCTATTGTAGAGGATAGGCACTTGATCATATCTAGCAAGAGGAATTAAAGAAAAACCGCTCCTGAATTAACAATTGAAATGAATCCTACTCGGCAACATCCAGTATCTGTTACTACTGTTAAGAGATGATTTCATTCTGCTGGGCTTAAAGGCTGTGTAGCAGTTAAGAAACCAACATTAAAGAAGGAGAATAAGGGATCAAATTGATCGTACAGTTCGAAATGAACTTCCTAAAAATGAACAAATGTTGTTTAAATGCTTGCAGGATGCTTGGAAATCACTTTCACCAATTTCTTTTTATAAGTTATGAGAAAGAATACCGAGGATTTGCTCTGCAGTAATAAAGGCTCGTGGTGGTTTCTTTGATGAAAAGAAAATATGAATTAACTTCAATTAAATTTGAAATTACTCTATGTTAATTTTGGTTTTAATTATTGTAAAATTGATTGTGAGCAACAATGAAATATATCTATATATATTCTTCTAAGACATAAAATTTGTTATTTCTTTCTCTTAGAGAATAAATCCAAGTGGTCCCAAACTTATGGTCGGTATTGTATATATATAAAGAAGCGAGTGTAAAATTATAAACAAGCAATAAGAGCAAAAAAAAAAAAAAGAGAATGAACGAAAAGAGAAATGATCACGACACCCTACACGTACGCATATCTGCGCAGCCAGGCTCACGCACGTGAACGCATATCCGCACAGACAGGTGCCAGGATGCACGCGCGCAGACGGACATACAAATAACAAAACAGAAAAATTTTACACCATTGCATAAATTTTAAAAAATAAATGAAAAACATAAGTCGTCAATTGCTGATACTCCCTGGAGAGTGTATGAACAGGTCCGTCTATGAAACTCTGGAGTCGGGAGTCTGATGGTAACATCAATAAGCAGGGTGATAAACTTACTTTTTGCTCGATATCAGAGTGGAGATAAAGCGTTGATAGGTTTAATACAAAAAATGTGTATCTTTAACTGAGCAGGTTCATGCCGACTTCGAAATTTCGTGAAGATACTGTTATTATGTCTTCACTCAAAAAAAACAACCTCAATGAGTGACGACATGTTAACGGTGTTCTCCCGAATCTTCCAAGTCAGCATGAACCTACTCAGTTAAAGAAACAAATTCTTTGCATTATATATATATATATATATATATATATATATAATAAAATAAGTTTTCAATGTTCAAAATTGTTGTATGATTCATTTCAACATGAAATATCTAAGAGAGATTTCACATATCGTTAGTAACTAACACTTTTTCAAACATTTTGCTGATGAGATGTGAAATCTCTCTTAGGGATTTCATATTGAAATGAATCAGACAACAACAATTTCGAACATTAAAAATTTATTTTATTTTATATTAGCTCTGAAATTTTAATTACACTGAGCTCACCACCTGTATCATTTTTTAATATTAAAATTTGAATATTAATTAGGATCAGGTTTTTGGGATTTACATTCCTACTTTTCTGTTTGGATTAAAGTTATTTTTAATATATATATATATATATATATATATATATATATATATATATATATATATATATATATATATAGTGTATTGTAACTAAGTTATCGAACTCGTAGGTTTTTTTAACCTTTTGTTCATGTATTTACTTTTATAAAGAGTGCTCGATACAAATGTAATAGCGTTTTACTGTAATGGTTGTTACAATGTTTTTATAAATTCATAGTATCACTACACAAAGATTTAAAAAAAATCACCTGAAGATGAAACAGACGACATAATGGGCTGGCTTCGAAACGCGAAAATTTTTGTGTAGTGATACTATGAATTTAAAAACATTGTAACAACCATTACAATATAACGCTCTACATTTGTATCGAGCACTCTTTATAAAAGTCAATGCATGAACAAAAGGTTAAAAAAAACCTACGAGTTCAACAATTTAGTTACAATACACTATATATATATTCGTGTATTCAGGTAGCAAACTTTCTTTAAGACATGTCAGACTAAATAAATTGCAAACGTTGTATCTGCTTATTTTTTTTAAATCCGTTCATACTCACGCATACTGTTTCGCGTATTATAATTGAAATATGTCGGAAATGAGATGTAACGTTGACAGATTTTATTATTCTTCATTTCTCAATGTACCCAAGTACTTTCAATCTCCTTCCGAGATCATCTTCTGGGGTGTGAGTTATGGTAACAAAAGATAACCGCAAGTTGCTAAAAAGTTGCTAAAAATTTCTGTAATTTTCCTTTTTTTTTTCTTTTTTTTTTTCAGTTCACGTTTTGCGGTTATTTTTTGTTACCATAACTCACGCCCCTGAAGATGATCTAGGAAGAAGATTGAAAGTACTTGGGTACATTGAAAAATGGATGATAATAACATCTGTCAACGTTACAGCTAATTTCGGACATTTTTCAGTTATAATACGAGAAAGATTATCCGTGAACACAATGTTTGCAATTTATTTAATCTGACACACACACACACACGCGCGCGCGCGCACACACACACACACACACACACACACACACACACATATATATATGTATGTATTCATATGTGTGTGTGTGTGTGTGCGTGTGCGTGTGTGTATGTGTGTGTGTGTGTGTGTGTTATTATGGGAACTTATTTTTCATCTTTGATCCGTACATATGTAAATATGTTCTCGCTTTGTTCAATTAACATGAAGCCCCCAAAATATACACGTGCACACCTGAAAGAATGATTTCAAATGGACACACACAGAATAAATTCACTCAAGCATTACAAAACCTTTATGCAATTAGCGCAAATGAATTAAACCTCACGTTTGATTGACCATCGAAAAGAAACGTTTGTTTTCATGGAAAAAAAAACACTTGTATCGATATTTTTTGTATTCATACAAGATGTTAAAAGGCCCCACCGACTTCAGGAAATCTCAAAGGATCAAACATTGGGATTCATTTCGGTTTCCTTTCTTAGTCAGGCTGAGAAACATTTCATTCCTCACACATTCATCATTTGTCCGTTTCTTGATATCAACCTGCATATTCTTCATTCTTTAAATCCTTACTGATTTATTTAATGTCAAATATAAATTGGTACAACAAAGAACAAGTCTCGCTAACTATTACCTAATTGAATTGAGTTATACATACTCCCTCATAATGACAATACTTTTCTTCTTTATATTCAATGATTTTTTATAGTAAAATCATTAGCAATGCATTTCCATTATACATCTAATAGCCCTATTCTATCAGTAATGCTTGCATTCATTCCTGACCACTGACAATCCCTTTCTTCCTGATTTTCAATGCATTTTATAGTAAAATCATTAGCAATGCATTTCCATTATACATCTAATAGCCCTATTCTATCAGTAATGCTTGCATTCATTCCTGACCACTGACAATCCCTTTCTTCCTGATTTTCAATGCATTTTTATAGTAAAATCATTATCAATGCATTTCCATTATACATCTAATAGCCCTATTCTATCAGTAATGCTTGCATTCATTCCTGACCGCTGACAACCCCTTTCTTCCTGATTTTCAATGCATTTTATAGTAAAATCATTAGCAATGCATTTCCATTATACATCTAATAGCCCTATTCTATCAGTAATGCTTGCATTCATTCCTGACCGCTGACAATCCCTTTCTTCCTGATTTTCAATGCATGTTTATAGTAAAATCATTAGCAATGCATTTCCATTATACATCTAATAGCCCTATTCTATCAGTAATGCTTGCATTCATTCCTGACCACTGACAATCCCTTTCTTCCTGATTTTCAATGCATTTTATAGTAAAATCATTAGCAATGCATTTCCATTATACATCTAATAGCCCTATTCTATCAGTAATGCTTGCATTCATTCCTGACCGCTGACAATCCCTTTCTTCCTGATTTTCAATGCATGTTTATAGTAAAATCATTAGCAATGCATTTCCATTATACATCTAATAGCCCTATTCTATCAGTAATGCTTGCATTCATTCCTGACCGCTGACAATCCCTTTCTTCCTGATTTTCAATGCATGTTTATAGTAAAATCATTAGCAATGCATTTCCATTATACATCTAATAGCCCTATTCTATCAGTAATGCTTGCATTCATTCCTGACCGCTGACAATCCCTTTCTTCCTGATTTTCAACGCATGTTTATAGTAAAATCATTAGCAATGCATTTCCATTATACATCTAATAGCCCTATTCTATCAGTAATGCTTGCATTCATTCCTGACCGCTGACAATCCCTTTCATCCTGATTTTCAATGCATGTTTATAGTAAAATCATTAGCAATGCATTTCCATTATACATCTAATAGCCCTATTCTATCAGTAATGCTTGCATTCATTCCTGACCGCTGACAATCCCTTTCTTCCTGATTTTCAATACATGTTTATAGTAAAATCATTAGCAATGCATTTCCATTATACATCTAATAGCCCTATTCTATCAGTAATGCTTGCATTCATTCCTGACCGCTGACAATCCCTTTCTTCCTGATTTTCAATGCATGTTTATAGTAAAATCATTAGCAATGCATTTCCATTATACATCTAATAGCCCTATTCTATCAGTAATGCTTGCATTCATTCCTGACCGCTGACAATCCCTTTCTTCCTGATTTTCAATGCATGTTTATAGTAAAATCATTAGCAATGCATTTCCATTATACATCTAATAGCCCTATTCTATCAGTAATGCTTGCATTCATTCCTGACCGCTGACAATCCCTTTCTTCCTGATTTTCAATGCATGTTTATAGTAAAATCATTAGCAATGCATTTCCATTATACATCTAATAGCCCTATTCTATCAGTAATGCTTGCATTCATTCCTGACCGCTGACAATCCCTTTCTTCCTGATTTTCAATGCATGTTTATAGTAAAATCATTAGCAATGCATTTCCATTATACATCTAATAGCCCTATTCTATCAGTAATGCTTGCATTCATTCCTGACCGCTGACAATCCCTTTCTTCCTGATTTTCAATGCATGTTTATAGTAAAATCATTAGCAATGCATTTCCATTATACATCTAATAGCCCTATTCTATCAGTAATGCTTGCATTCATTCCTGACCGCTGACAATCCCTTTCTTCCTGATTTTCAATGCATGTTTATAGTAAAATCATTAGCAATGCATTTCCATTATACATCTAATAGCCCTATTCTATCAGTAATGCTTGCATTCATTCCTGACCGCTGACAATCCCTTTCTTCCTGATTTTCAATGCATGTTTATAGTAAAATCATTAGCAATGCATTTCCATTATACATCTAATAGCCCTATTCTATCAGTAATGCTTGCATTCATTCCTGACCACTGACAATCCCTTTCTTCCTGATTTTCAATGCATGTTTATAGTAAAATCATTAGCAGTGCATTTCCATTATACATCTAATAGCCCTATTCTATCAGTAATGCTTGCATTCATTCCTGACCGCTGACAATCCCTTTCTTCCTGATTTTCAATGCATGTTTATAGTAAAATCATTAGCAATGCATTTCCATTATACATCTAATAGCCCTATTCTATCAGTAATGCTTGCATTCATTCCTGACCACTGACAATCCCTTTCTTCCTGATTTTCAATGCATTTTTATAGTAAAATCATTAGCAATGCATTTCCATTATACATCTAATAGCCCTATTCTATCAGTAATGCTTGCATTCATTCCTGACCACTGACAATCCCTTTCTTCCTTATTTTCAATGCATTTTATAGTAAAATCATTAGCAATGCATTTCCATTATACATCTAATAGCCCTATTCTATCAGTAATGCTTGCATTCATTCCTGACCGCTGACAATCCCTTTCTTCCTGATTTTCAATGCATTTTATAGTAAAATCATTAGCAATGCATTTCCATTATACATCTAATAGCCCTATTCTATCAGTAATGCTTGCATTCATTCCTGACCGCTGACAATCCCTTTCTTCCTGATTTTCAATGCATGTTTATAGTAAAATCATTAGCAATGCATTTCCATTATACATCTAATAGCCCTATTCTATCAGTAATGCTTGCATTCATTCCTGACCACTGACAATCCCTTTCTTCAGACTTTTCAATGCATTTTATGGTAAAATCATTAGCAATGCATTTACATTATACATCTAATAGCCCTATTCTATCAGTAATGCTTGCATTCATTCCTGACCACTGACAATCCCTTTCTTCCTGATTTTCAATGCATTTTATAGTAAAATCATTAGCAATGCATTTCCATTATACATCTAATAGCCCTATTCTATCAGTAATGCTTGCATTCATTCCTGACCACTGACAATCCCTTTCTTCCGAATTTTCAATGCATTTTATGGTAAAATCATTAGCAATGCATTTACATTATACATCTAATAGCCCTATTCTATCAGTAATGCTTGCATTCATTCCTGACCACTGACAATCCCTTTCTTCCTGATTTTCAATGCATTTTATAGTAAAATCATTAGCAATGCATTTCCATTATACATCTAATAGCCCTATTCTATCAGTAATGCTTGCATTCATTCCTGACCACTGACAATCCCTTTCTTCCGAATTTTCAATGCATTTTATAGTAAAATCATTAGCAATGCATTTCCATTATACATCTAATAGCCCTATTCTATCAGTAATGCTTGCATTCATTCCTGACCACTGACAATCCCTTTCTTCCTGATTTTCAATGCATTTTATAGTAAAATCATTAGCAATGCATTTCCATTATACATCTAATAGCCCTATTCTATCAGTAATGCTTGCATTCATTCCTGACCACAGACAATCCCTTTCTTCCTGATTTTCAATGCATTTTTATAGTAAAATCATTAGCAATGCATTTCCATTATACATCTAATAGCCCTATTCTATCAGTAATGCTTGCATTCATTCCTGACCACAGACAATCCCTTTCTTCCTGATTTTCAATGCATTTTATAGTAAAATCATTAGCAATGCATTTCCATTATACATCTAATAGCCCTATTCTATCAGTAATGCTTGCATTCATTCCTGACCACTGACAATCCCTTTCTTCCTGATTTTCAATGCATTTTATAGTAAAATCATTAGCAATGCATTTCCATTATACATCTAATAGCCCTATTCTATCAGTAATGCTTGCATTCATTCCTGACCGCTGACAATCCCTTTCTTCCTGATTTTCAATGCATTTTTATAGTAAAATCATTAGCAATGCATTTCCATTATACATCTAATAGCCCTATTCTATCAGTAATGCTTATGTTCATTCCTGACCACTGACAATCCCTTTCTTCCTGATTTTCAATGCATTTTATAGTAAAATCATTAGCAATGCATTTCCATTATACATCTAATAGCCCTCATTCTATCAGTAATGCTTGCATTCATTCCTGACCACTGACAATCCCTTTCTTCCTGATTTTCAATGCATTTTATAGTAAAATCATTAGCAATGCATTTCCATTATACATCTAATAGCCCTCATTCTATCAGTAATGCATGCATTCATTCCTGACCACAGACAATCCCTTTCTTCCTGATTTTCAATGCATTTTTATAGTAAAATCATTAGCAATGCATTTCCATTAACATCTAATAGCCCTATTCTATCAGTAATGCTTATGTTCATTCCTGACCACTGACAATCCCTTTCTTCCTGATTTTCAATGCATTTTATAGTAAAATCATTAGCAATGCATTTCCATTATACATCTAATAGCCCTATTCTATCAGTAATGCTTGCATTCATTCTGACCACTGACAATCCCTTTCTTCCTGATTTTCTAATGCTTTTTTATAGTAAAATCATTAGCAATGCATTTCCATTATACATCTAATAGCCCTATTCTATCAGTAATGCTTGCATTCATTCCTGACCACTGACAATCCCTTTCTTCCTGATTTTCAATGCATTTTTATAGTAAAATCCGTAGCAATGCATTTCCATTATACATCTAATAGCCCTATTCTATCAGTAATGTTTGCATTCATTCCTGACCACTGACAATCCCTTTATTCCTGATTTTCAATGCATTTTTATAGTAAAATCATTAGCAATGCATTTACATTATACATCTAATAGCCCTATTCTATCAGTAATGCTTGCATTCATTCCTGACATACTAACCAATCCCTTTATTCCTGATTTTCAATGCATTTTATAGTAAAATCATTAGCAATGCATTTCCATTATACATCTAATAGCCCTATTCTATCAGTAATGTTTGCATTCATTCTGACCACTGACAATCCCTTTATTCCTGATTTTCAATGCATTTTATAGTAAAATCATTAGCAATACCATTTCCATTATACATCTAATAGCCCTATTCTATCAGTAATGCTTGCATTCATTCCTGACCACTGACAATCCCTTTCTTCCTGATTTTCAATGCTTTTTTATAGTAAAATCATTAGCAATGCATTTCCATTATACATCTAATAGCCCTATTCTATCAGTAATGCTTGCATTCATTCCTGACCACTGACAATCCCTTTCTTCCTGATTTTCAATACATTTATAGTAAAATCATTAGCAATGCATTTCATTATACATCTAATAGCCCTATTCTATCAGTAATGTTTGCATTCATTCCTGACCACTGACAATCCCTTTATTCCTGATTTTCAATGCATTTTATAGTAAAATCATTAGCAATGCATTTACATTATACATCTAATAGCCTATTCTATCAGTAATGCTTGCATTCATTCCTAACCACTGACAATCCCTTTCTTCCTGATTTTCAATGCATTTTATAGTAAAATCATTAGCAATGCATTTCCATTATACATCTAATAGCCCTATTCTATCAGTAATGTTTGCATTCATTCCTGACCACTGACAATCCCTTTATTCCTGATTTTCAATGCATTTTATAGTAAAATCATTAGCAATGCATTTCCATTATGCATCTAATAGCCCTATTCTATCAGTAATGCTTGCATTCATTCCTGACCACTGACAATCCCTTTCTTCTGATTTTCAATGCATTTTATAGTAAAATCATTAGCAATGCATTCCATTATACATCTAGACAGCCTATTCTATCAGTAATGTTTGCATTCATTCCTGACCACTGACAATCCCTTTATTCCTGATTTTCAATGAATTTTACTCGTAAAATCATTAGCAATGCATTTCCATTATACATCTAATAGCCCTATTCTATCAGTAATGTTTGCATTCATTCCTGACCACTGACAATCCTTTATTCCTGATTTTCAATGTATTTTATAGTAAAATCATTAGCAATGCATTTCAACTATACATCTATTAGCCCTATTTTATCAGTAATGCTTGCATTCATTCCTGACCCACAACCAATCCTTTCTTCCTGATTTTCAAGGCATTTTTATAGTAAAATCATTAGCAATGCATTTCCATTATACATCTAATAGCCCTATTCTATCAGTAATGCTTGCATTCATTCCTGACCACTGACAATCCCTTTCTTCCTGATTTTTAATGCATTTCACTAGTAAAATCATTAGCAATGCATTCCATTATACATCTAATAGCCCTATTCTATCAGTAATGCTTGCATTCATTCCTGACCACTGACAATCCCTTTCTTCCTGATTTTCAATGCATTTTTATAGTAAAATCATTAGCAATGCATTTACATTATGCATCTAATAGCCCTATTCTATCAGTATTGCTTGCATTCATTCCTGACCCCTGACAATCCCTTTCTTCCTGATTTTCAATGCATTTTATAGTAAAATCATTAGCAATGTACATTTCCGTATACATCTAATAGCCTATTCTATCAGTAATGCTTGCATTCATTCCTGGCCACTGACAATCCCTTTCTTCCTGATTTTTAATGCATTTTATAGTAAATCATTAGCAATGCATTCCATTATACATCTAATAGCCTATTCTATCAGTAATGCTTGCATTCATTCCTGACCACTGACAATCCCTTTCTTCCTGATTTTCAATGCATTTTATAGTAAAATCATTAGCAATGCATTTTCCATTATACATCTAATAGCCCTATTCTATCAGTAATGCTTGCATTCATTCCTGACCACTGACAATCCCTTTCTTCCTGATTTTCATTGCATTTTATAGTAAAATCATTAGCAATGCATTTACATTATACATCTAATAGCCCTATTCTATCAGTAATGCTTGCATTCATTCCTGACCCCTGACAATCCCTTTCTTCCTGATTTTCAATGCATTTTTTATAGTAAAATCATTAGCAATGCATTTCCATTATACATCTAATAGCCCTATTCTATCAGTAATGCTTGCATTCATTCCTGACCCCTGACAATCCCTTTCTTCCTGATTTTCAATGCATTTTTATAGTAAAATCATTAGCAATGCATTTCCATTATGCATCTCATGCTTCTTCTATCAGTAATGCTTGCATTCATTCCTGACCCGCAACAATCCCTTTCATCCTGATTTTCAATGCATGTTTATAGTAAAATCATTAGCAATGCATTTCCATTATACATCTAATAGCCCTATTCTATCAGTAATGCTTGCATTCATTCCTGACCCCTGACAATCCCTTTCTTCCTGATTTTCAATGCATTTTTATAGTAAAATCTTTAGCAATGCATTTCCATTATACATCTCATAGCCCTATTCTATCAGTAATGCTTGCATTCATTCCTGACCGCTGACAATCCCTTCCTGATTTTCAATGCATGTTTATAGCAAAATCATTAGCAATGCATTTCCATTATACATCTAATAGCCTCTATTCTATCAGTAATGCTTGCATTCATTCCTGGACCCTGACAATCCCTTTCTTCCTGATTTTCAATGCATTTTTATAGTAAAAATCATTAGCAATGCATTTCCATTATACATCTAATAGTCTTCTATTCTATCAGTAATGCTTGCATTCATTCCTGACCCCTGACAATCCCTTTCTTCCTGATTTTCAATGCATTTTTATAGTAAAATCATTAGCAATGCATTTCCATTATACATCTAATAGTCTTATTCTATCAGTAATGCTTGCATTCATTCCCTGACCCCTGACAATCCCTTTCTTCCTGATTTTCAATGCATTTTTATAGTAAAATCATTAGCAATGCATTTCCATTATACATCTAATAGCTCCTATTCTATCAGTACGTTTGCATTCACCTGACCCTGACAATCCCTTTCTTCCTGATTTTCAATGCATTTTATAGTAAAATCATTAGCAATGCATTTCCATTATACATCTAATAGCCCTATTCTATCAGTAATGCTTGCATTCATTCCTGACCCCTGACAATCCCTTCCTGATTTTCAATGCATTTATAGTAAAATCATTAGCAATGCATTTCCATTATATCTAATAGCCCTATTCTATCAGTAATGCTTGCATTCATTCCTGACCCCTGACAATCCCTTCTTCCTGATTTTCACAATGTATTTTTATAGTAAAATCATTAGCAATGCATTTCCATTATACATCTAATAGCTCCTATTCTATCAGTAATGCTTGCATTCATTCCTGACCCTGACAATCCCTTTCTTCCTGGATTAATGCATTTTTATAGTAAAATCATTAGCAATGCATTTCCATTATACATCTAATAGCCCTATTCTATCAGTAATGCTTGCATTCATTCCCACCCCTGACAACTTTCTTCCTGATTTTCAATGTATTTTATAGTAAAATCATTAGCAATGCATTTCCATTATACATCTATTAGCCCTATTCTATCAGTAATGCTTGCATTCATTCCTGACCCCTGACAATCTCTTCCTGATTTTCAATGCATTTTTATAGTAACCATAGTAATGTATTTCCATTATACATCTAATAGCCCTATTCTATCAGTAATGCTTGCATTCATTCCTGACCCCTGACAATCCCTTTTCCTGATTTTCACATTTTTATAGTAAAATCATTAGCAATGCATTTCCATTATACATCTAATAGTCTTCTATTCTATCAGTAATGCTTGGCATTCATTCCTGACCCTGACAATCCCTTTTCCTGATTTTCAATGCATTTTTATAGTAAAATCATTAGCAATGCATTTCCATTATACATCTAATAGCCCCATTCTATCAGTGATGCTTGCATTCATTCCTGACCACTGACAATCCCTTTCTTCCTGATTTTCAATGCATTTTTATAGTAAAATCATTAGCAATGCATTTCCATTATACATCTAATAGCCCTATTCTATCAGTAATGCTTGCATTCATTCCTGACCCCTGACAATCCCTTTCTTCCTGATTTTCAATGCATTTTAATAGTAAAATCATTAGCAATGCATTTACATTTTACATCTAACAGCCCGATTCTATCAGTAATGCTTGCATTCATTCCTGACCACTGACAATCCCTTTCTTCCTTACGGTCAATGTATTTTCATATTAAAATCATTAGCAAAGCATTTACATAATCCAATTCCATCAGCAATGCTTGCATTCATTCCTGACCACTGACAATCCCTTTCTTCCTGATTTTCAATGAATGTTCATAGTAGAATCATTAGCAACGCATTTTCATCGTACATCTAATAGCCCTATTCTATCAGTAATGCTTGCATTCATTCCTGACCACTGACAATCCCTTTCTTCCTGATTTTCAATGCATTTTTATAGTAAAATCATTAGCAATGCATTTCCATTATACATCTAATAGCCCCATTCTATCAGTAATGCTTGCATTCATTCCTGACCACTGACAATCCCTTTCTTCCTGATTTTCAATGCATTTTTATAGTAAAATCATTAGCAATGCATTTCCATTATACATCTAATAGCCCTATTCTATCAGTAATGCTTGCATTCATTCCTGACCCCTGACAATCCCTTTCTTCCTGATTTTCAATGCTTTTTTATAGTAAAATCATTAGCAATGCATTTCCATTATACATCTAATAGCCCTATTCTATCAGTAATGCTTGCATTCATTCCTGACCCCTGACAATCCCTTTCTTCCTGATTTTCAATGCATTTTAATAGTAAAATCATTAGCAATGCATTTACATTTTACATCTAACAGCCCGATTCTATCAGTAATGCTTGCATTCATTCCTGACCACTGACAATCCCTTTCTTCCTTACGGTCAATGTATTTTCATATTAAAATCATTAGCAAAGCATTTACATAATCCAATTCCATCAGCAATGCTTGCATTCATTCCTGACCACTGACAATCCCTTTCTTCCTGATTTTCAATGAATGTTCATAGTAGAATCATTAGCAACGCATTTTCATCGTACATCTAATAGCCCTATTCTATCAGTAATGCTTGCATTCATTCCTGACCACTGACAATCCCTTTCTTCCTGATTTTCAATGCATTTTAATAGTAAAATCATTAGCAATGCATTTACATTTTACATCTAACAGCCCGATTCTATCAGTAATGCTTGCATTCATTCCTGACCACTGACAATCCCTTTCTTCCTTACGGTCAATGTATTTTCATATTAAAATCATTAGCAAAGCATTTACATAATCCAATTCCATCAGCAATGCTTGCATTCATTCCTGACCACTGACAATCCCTTTCTTCCTGATTTTCAATGAATGTTCATAGTAGAATCATTAGCAACGCATTTTCATCGTACATCTAATAGCCCTATTCTATCAGTAATGCTTGCATTCATTCCTGACCACTGACAATCCCTTTCTTCCTGATTTTCAATGCATTTTTATAGTAAAAACATTAGCAATGCATTTCCATTATACATCTTTTTTTTTTAATCATATCACCCCGAGCAAAGCGGGAACGCCGCTGATGAGCAGGGGGCTACGTAGAGTGAAAAGATTGGAAAAGAGAAAGCCGGAAACCACATCCTAAACATGAAACAAGTGATGACCCTCTTCACCCGTTCAATAGACGTGGGTGGAGTGTGAACCGGGCGATAGTTTAGTCTATCTACTCCAATTCTAATAGCCCTATTCTCACAGTAATGCTTGCATTCATTCCTGACCACTGACTATCCCTTTCTTCCTGATTTTCAAAGCATTTTTATAGTAAAATCATTAGCAATGTATTTCCATTATACATCTAATAGCCCTATTCTATCAGTAATGCTTGCATTCATTCCTGACCACTGACAATCCCTTTCTTCCTGATTTTCAATGCATTTTTATAGTAAAATCATTAGGTATATATTTACATTATACATCTAAACATGTTTCGTTAAAAAGGACCGACAAGAAAAATTTGTAAAATTTCATTTAATTTTTCCAGTATTCTTATTCCTTTTTGCTGGAAATAAGGAATGTGAAAAAAGGCCATAATTTTCGACTCTCCAAGAGATTTCAACCACTTCACTGGCCATTTTCAAGAATGTTGATTTTCCGGTGTTGTTATGTTCTCATGCTTGAATGTCATGTCATTTTTCGTTGTTGTGTTTTTTGTTTTTTTGTTTTGTTTTTTGAAAAGGAGAATTCGTTAAAGCTGTCCCGTGATGCACGCGGAGGACATCACGTGAGCATCTGTCTATTTTTTTTTTTTGTTTTTTTGTTTAACATTCAAAACTCCATTTCCACTGTTAAATAGCGTAAGGAAAATGGTAGGAGAAAATTGTTTGATATATCGTGTCTCTCTTCTAGCAAGGTGCCTAAGATATTGTGATTTAAATAGTTTTTTTGTATTTTCAAGCAAAATCTTTCTTAAGGATTCTAGTAAGTTATGGGCTAAGAAATGTTTTTTTATTGCACTATTATTACTAGATAGTTGGCATGTAAGGCGTCTACCCAGAGAAGTGGTAGTATGACTAATATAGGTAATTGATTAATGACAAGAAACAAAATCTTGTACAGGGTATTGAAATTCATACACTATATTAGTCATTATAAGATTATTATTATTAGAAATTTTCTATAATTTTCTATAATATATTGTAATTTTTTTATGTTTTTAAAGACTTACGATAGAAATATGGTGTTTAATAATTTTTCGTATAGAAACCTCGTCCTGTTTATAATTAATGTACATTCATCATCGGGATGTGCGTTGTGGTACAGTGAATATCGGCTCGGAACAAGACACCGGGGAGGCGAGTTCGAATTCCAGTCAAATCTATTGTATTCACTCACGCGCAAATAACCTTGGGAAAGGTATCAATCAGCACTTTTTTGTTTTTTAATCACATCACACCAAGCAAGGCGGTAAGGCCACTGGTGTGCAGGGGGCTACGTAAGAGTGAATAGATTGGAAGAGAGAAAGCCGGAAACCACATCCTAAACAGGGAACAAGGGATGAGCCTCTACACCTGTTCAATGGACGTGGGTGGAGTGTGAACCGGGCGATAGTTTAGTCTATCTACTCCAAGTGAAAAAAAAAAGAAAAAAGAAAAGTGAAAAGATTGGAAAAGAGAAAGCCGGAAATCACATCCTAAACAGGGAACAAGGGATGATCCTCTTCACCTGTTCAATAGACGTGGGTGGAGTGTGAACCGGGTGATAGTTCAGTCTATCTACTCCGATGCTATTCCGAAACGGTGATCGGGCGAAAACGGTGAATTCAACACGAAATAGCCGAAGACTAATGTACATTCGACTGCAATAAAAATTTTTGTGTGTTATTTTTAATGCTAGTGTCATGTATTTTTGTAAGAATAATTGTTTTTATTTATCAATGATGTATTTGGGAAAGTTATTGTTGACTAAAGGTCTAACTGGTGGGTTTTTCTATTCTAAACTTATTTATAAATTGAACTTTGTCTCTCTCTCTCTCTCTCTCTCTCTCTCTGTGTGTGTGTGTGTGTGTGTGTGCGTGTCTGTGTGTGTGTGTATCCGTTACCTATAGACTCCGAAACGGTGGAACCGATTTTCTTGAAAATTTACACAGTTGTACTATAAGCGTCAGCGAGTGTTCTTAGCTAGGTTTTGTGTCGAGGTACCCCCGATAAATATCGAAAATCGATAATCGAAAAAATCGGTTTATAGAAGAAGTGGTCCGATTTTAATCAAATTTGATACACTCATAGACAAAGACATAAGAAACAATATTCAGAAGTTTCAAGGTTGCAGTTCTTACAATAGTGCAGAAAATCGATATATATATATATATATATATATATATATATATATATATATATATATATAAGGCAAGATGTTTGTGTGTGTGTCTGTTTATCTGCCTGTACGTTTGTATTTTTTCAGCCCTTTTATTTTAGTTTTTGCTTCGGGTTTGGCTCTAAGTGGGTATAATTGTAGTTCTTAGTCTTAGCCATGATACCATTTACTCAGAGGCCTTATTTAGCCTTCAAAATTCAGTTTACGACGAAAAAGATTTATTTGATATCGATAGCAGGAAATCAAAATTTGACTTGCATCTATTCATTTTTCTTTCAGTCTACGGTTTCGCTTTAACTGGAAACAACTATTGCTTTTTAGTCTTTCGTGCCAACGTCCAAAGAGTCTGAGGTTCAGGACCATGGATTAGTTTTAAAGCTTTCATTACACCCGAGCAACGCCGGGCTATACTGCTACTTAAATAATAATTTAATCTTTCTTCTTAATAATAATAAATATTTTGATGGAAAAAGTCTGTTTTTATTAAGTTTGGCTCCTTTTTTCTTCATAATACGCTGTTTTTTCTTTATAATACGCTGTTTTTTTTCAGCGATTTAAGGGTGGTACCTCCTTCAGTGTATAGTCTTGCCACGCACCCGAATTATGTTTTTCGTTAACCGATTAGAACTCATATTTTTGTGTTTGAAGAACACAAATTTTAAATTAAGCTTACCCCCTGACATTTTGTGTGTTGTGGTGCAATGGATATCGACTCGGAACGAGAAATCGAGCAGCCAATTTCGAATTCCAGTTCAATTCCTTGCATTCACTTACGCACAAATACTGTTGGGAAAGATTATAATCCGTCTCTTCCCTCAAGCTATGGGTTAAATAACAGGACAGACTGGGTTCTATAGCCTTGACTGGCAACCAGTCTACCGCAAAAAGCAATGGCAACCAACTGTGAGTTAATCTGCTGCCCAGTCAGTCTTGTCTCTTTCGAGACATGATCGCCCAAGCGTGTATCACGTATGGCACTTAACTGACTGACTGAATATAATAGTTGGAATAATGATTAAGGCTTCTACTTCGCATAAAGTGAGAGATCGGTTTTCTATTGTTATGAAGTAATAAACTGATCCCCCACTAATTATTACTTAATAATATAATACATCTCTTCTTCCTCTAGCTATTAGTCAAATAATAGGACAGATTGGGTTCTATAGCCTTGATTGGCAACCAGTCTATCGCAAAAAGCAATGGCAACCTACTGCGGGATAATCTTCTGCCCAGTCAGTCATATCTCTTTCGAGACATGATCGCCCAAAGCGTGTATCACGTATGGCACTTAACTGACTTACATTTTACAATTCTTTTTTACTGGGCTTTTTTTTTCGGAAGATTATATTTTTAATTTTCCCGTATTTTTATTTTTTGTTTTGTTTGTTTATTTTTATTTTTATTTTTATTATTTTTTATTTTTATTTTTTTGTTGTTACTAGTGTAAAGTAACCTTCTTGCTGATGAATGCTGGTACTAATTGTTACGCTTGACTGAATATTTTCACTTTATCTTACATGTACTACTGATGCTGTTGAAACATTGTTTTTCGTTACCCTTTTCTTGGACACAGTGGAAACGGGATGGGCAAGAGAGCGAGAACAGTCTACTCCCATAGACTGAATAAAAGATTAATTTCGGAATACTCGAATAATCGATATATATATATATATATATATATATATATATATATATATATATATATATATCGAACCTGTCGAGAACGCTAAGATGAACAACAGGGGAGCCTGACCATATATGACAACGGTATTCTATGAACGGTCGAATGGTTTCTCTGCGGCTTACATCACACACACACACACACACACACATATATATATATATATATATATATATATATATATATATGAGTGTGTGTGTGATATAGTCACATTTTTTAATCATTCATACCAAACAAGGCGGTACCACCACTGATGTGCAGAGGGCTACATAAAGAGTAAAAGTTGTGTGTGTGTGTGTGTGTGTGTGTGTGTGTGTGGTTTTATTAGTTAAAAACTTTTAAACTTTTACTCTTTTATGTAGCCCCCTGCACATCAGTGGTGGTACCGCCTTGTTTGGTATGAATGATTAAAAAATGTGACTATATCCAGATGCGAGAAGCTAAGTGTCGAATGGTTGCTCTGCGGCTTACATCACACACACACACACACACACACACACACACACACACATCACACACACACACACATCACACACACACACACACATGTGTGTGTGTGTGTGATGTAAGCTGCAGAGCAACCATTCGACCGTTCATAGAATACCGTTGTCATATATGGTCAGGCACCCCTGCTGTTCATCTCAGGGTTCTAGACAGGTTCGAAAGGAGAATCTGTAATGTAATTGGTCCAGACCCGGAAGCTCGACTCCAGCCAATTTCTCACCGGCGGGATGTGGCTTCTCTCCTTCTCTTCTACAAATATTTTTATGGCTTCTGCTCCGACGAGATTAGGTCACTGGTGCCCCCTCCACAAGAATTTACTCGTGCAACCAGACTGACAAAAAGGTCCCACCCTTTTACAGTTAGTTCTATGAAATGCAGCCGACTGTTCTACTCCATCAGCTTCTTTTCTCGCACTTCCTGCCTGTGGAACTCCCTTCCGCATACTTGCTTTCCTGACGGCTACAACCTCCAGGAATTTAAATGCAATGTCAGTTCCCATCTTTTATCCACTACTTGACTCCAGTCCTTCCATCGTCCTTTCTACATCACCCTGTGTATCTTGTTCTTTTCCTTTCCCACTCTAATTTCGCAACTGTCATTACACCTTCTCTTGCCTTTTCTTTGACGCCCCCCTGTAAATGGTTCGTCTTTCTCTTCACTCTCCTCCCGCCTAAACTTTTACTCTTTTATGTAGCCCCCTGCACATCAGTGGTGGTACCGCCTTGTTTGGTATGAATGATTAAAAAATGTGACTATATCCAGATGCGAGAAGCTAAGTGTCTATGTTTGTCAGTAGTGACATTATAGCCCAATTTTTTTGTCTGTAAGGGGAAGAATCCGTGAAACACACGATCTTTTAATGTACACACAGAAATTACCATATAGAAAAAAAAATCAAATTATTTTAAAAATACGATGGTTTGATGATTTGTATGAAACCTTTCAATTTTTAATTATTAAATATAGTATTCACTTAATAACTTAATAATCTAACATTTACAAGTCTTCGAAATATCTTTTAAAATATTTATAATTTATTATAATTAAAGAAAAAATGAAAACAATTCTTTTAATATTTCATTATGAATAGAAAAAAATTCTCTTCAGACTATAATGTTCTTAATTTATATTATTTATTAAAGTAATTTAAAGCTTGTCAAATTAAATAATGTTATAATTTTATTGAATTTTTTATTTTCTTATAGCAAGCAGATTTTTCAGAAAAAGGGCCAAATCGATAAAAAAGTAAATAAATAGCAATTTATATTTCTTAATAAGTCCTGTGTTTAACTAATAAAACCAATTTTGCCTACAAAATATAAGTTTTGAAATTTCATGAATTTAATTAGAGGGGTAACATGTAAAAAGACATTTTTACAAAAATTTTAAAAATAATAATTTCAAAATTAATTTCATTCACTTGTGAATAAGTCCTGAAAGTTTCATTAAACTCAACTAATAAAACCAATTTTGCCTACAAAATATAAGTTTTGAAATTTCATGAATTTAATTGGAGGGGTAACATGTAAAAAGACATTTTTACAAAAATTTTAAAAATAATAATTTCAAAATTAATTTCATTCACTTGTGAATAAGTCCTGAAAGTTTCATTAAACTCCGACAATTAATGGATTTTCGGCAATTGCGTGGTGGTGTCTAAAGTACGGAAAATTGTGGAGAGCCATGATCCCCTACATGTTGAAGCGATACAGCACGTAGAAGAAGGATGAGCTTGAGTAAACAGATGACAGTGCTAGGTTTAAAAGAAATAACAAAAAGACACAATTTATTAAGAGCAACAAAGTATAGGAAATTGTGGAGAGCCATGATCGCCTACGCCCTGAAGGGAGAGAGCACATAGAAGAAGAATGAGTTTGAGTAAATGGATGGCAGAATAGGGTTAAACTCAACTAATAAAACCAATTTTGCCTACAAAATATGTTTTGAAATTTCATGAATTTAATTGGAGGGGTAACATGTAAAAAGACATTTTTACAAAAATTTCAAAAATAATAATTTCAAAAATAATTTCATTCACTTGTGAATAAGTCCTGAAAGTTTCATTAAACTCAACTAATAAAACCAATTTTAACTACAAAATATAAATTTTGAAATTTCATGAATTTAATTAGAGGGGTAACATGTAAAAAGACATTTTTACAAAAATTTTAAAAATAATAATTTCAAAATTAATTTCATTCACTTGTGAATAAGTCCTGAAAGTTTCATTAAACTCCGACAATTATTGGATTTTTGCAAGAATTCCCTAATTAATGAGTACCACCGGAAAAAAAACTGATTTATGTAATATTACGTTTTCCATTGTAAACTCTCGCAACAAGTTGGTTACCCGTTAAGAACAAGATTTTTTACCCAAATTTCGAACGTGTTACAAATGATTAAAACAAAAAATATATATTTAGATAATTAAAAAATTTTGATTTTTCCTCTTAATATTAACAAACATTTTGATGGAAAAACTTCGTTTTGGGGCCTTTCTTCTTCATATTGTTATACTGTTTTTTTTTTTCAGCGATTTAGTGGAGATACTAATTTGATCTTTCCTCTTAATAATAACATAAACATTTTCATGATAAAACCTTGTTTTTATTAAGTTTGAGCCCTTTTAACAGCATGCCATACTGTTTTTTTTTTTCGGCAATTGCGTGGTGGTGTCTAAAGTACGGAAAATTGTGGAGAGCCATGATCCCCTACATGTTGAAGCGATACAGCACGTAGAAGAAGAATGAGCTTGAGTAAACAGATGACAGTGCTAGGTTTAAAAGAAATAACAAAAAGACACAATTTATTAAGAGCAACAAAGTATAGGAAATTGTGGAGAGCCATGATCGCCTACGCCCTGAAGGGAGAGAGCACATAGAAGAAGAATGAGTTTGAGTAAATGGATGGCAGAATAGGGTTTGGGAGAAATAACAAAAAAACAAAATTTGTTAAGACGTACAAAGAACAGGAAATTGTGGAGAGCCATGATCGCCCACGTCCTGAAGGAACAAGGCAGATAGAAGAAAAATTATTTTGAGTAAATGGATGGCAGAGTAGGGTTAAAGAGAAATAGCAATAAGAGACGCAACTTATTAAGAGCTAGGAAAGGATAGGAAATTGTGGAGAGCCACGACCTCCTACGCCCTGAAGGGACATGGCACATAGAAGAAGAAGAAGAAGAAGAAGAAGAAGAAGAAGAAGAAGAAGAAGAAGAAGAAGAAGAATGATTTTGAGTAAATGGTTGGCAGAATAGGGTTTAGGAGAAATAACAAAAAGACAAAATTTATGAAGAGCTACATAGGAGAGGAAATAGTGGTGAGCCATGATCGCCTACCTTCTGAATGCATATGGCACAGAGAAGAAGAAGAATGAATTTGAGTTAACTGATGACAGTACTGGGATTAGGAGAAATAAGAAAAAGACACAATTTATTAAGAGCTACAAAAGACAGGAAATGATGGAGAGCCACGACCGCCTACGTCCAGAAAGGGTACGACACAGAAAGAAGAAGGTAGATTATACCAACGTCCGTCCACTTTGTCGGGGATTTTTTATGTCCCATCGCAGAAAACCTATAAATCTTGTGAATCAAATTCCCTGAAGAAAATTAAACGAATACCCACTTAATTTTCGTTTGATGTGAAACGAACTAGTCAAACATCTAATATTGAATTGTCTGAATTTAAATCCGTTCCCACGCAAGCACTTTAAACCTAAAGAAATTGTAGATGTGGTCATTTGGTGTGTTGTAAGGAATAATTGCACAAATGCCTTCGCCAATTGACAATGTAGACAAGGATTGAACACATGTCACAAAAAGATTTTTATATTTTAACTAGTAATATAGCCCGGCGTTGCTCGGGTGTAATGAAAGTTTTAAAACTAATCCATGGTCCTGGAGCTCAGACTCTTTGGACGTTGGCACGAAAGACTAAAAAGCAATAGTTGTTTCCGGTTAAAGCGAAACCGTAGACTGAAAGAAAAATGAATGGATGTAAGTCAAATTTTGATTTCCTGGTTGCGATATCAAATAAGTTTTTTTCCTCGTAAACTGAATTTTGAAGGCTAAATAAGTCCTCTGGGTAAATGGTATCATGGCTGAGACTAAGAACTGCAATTATACCTACTTAGATCCAAACCCGAAGCAAAAACTAAAATAAAAGGGCTGAAAAAAATACAGACATACAGGCAGATAAACAGACACACACACACACAAACATCTTGCCTTTTTATATATATATATATTATCGATTTTCTGCACTATTGTAAGAACTGCAACCTTGCAACTTCTGAGTATCGTTTCTTATGTCTTTGTCTATGAGTGTATCAAATTTGATTAAAATCGGACCACTCCTTCTAGAAACCAATTTTTTCGATTATCGATTTTCGATATTTATCGGGTGTACCTCGACACAAAACCTAGCTAAGAACACTCGCAGACGCTTATAGTACAACTGTGTAAATTTTCAAGAAACTCGGTTCAGCCGTTTCGGAGTCTATAGGTAACGGACACACACACACACACACACACACACACACACACACACACACACAAACACACACACACAGGGACAAAGTTCTATTTATAAATAAGTTTAGATTTAGATTTTCTCTGCGAACACTTTCTTAGAACGCGCCATTTCGTGGAAATTTAAGTTTGTAGTGTAGTGGAGCTGGTTAATGTTTCTTCGATTTAGCCTTGTGTCAGACTTGACCGAACTCCCTACAGCTTACAAGATGTATGTAGAATCATCATCATCATCATCATCATCATCATCATCATCATCACAAGGTTGGTTGTCAATTGGAATGTGTGTATTAATGTAAAGGAGTGGAAATATATTTGCATTTTAAAATAGAAATTTGTTAAAAGGATGAATAACATAAGTTGTAGGGGTTAAAGTTCAATTAGAAACATTAATAAGAAATTAAGAGCAGAGTTCGTGCTCAATGATAAGGTTGAGGTATTAAGAGTTCATACAAACTGTTTGTGGCAGTAATTGTTGAGAGAGATAAGGAGAAAGAGAACAAGGTGCGACCTGTCCTTATCTCCGGTTCGATTTGAAGTTGGTTACATTTTAGATGTGTGTCAGCGAACCACCTCCCCTGACTTGACCGCTGTGACCGGTTAGAAACCATCCTTAAATATTGAATCCAGTCACGTGGGGTGGCTCCAGAATGATTTTTTTTAGCTGTGGAAAACCGTTTCTCTGGCGTATTTTGAATTTTGCAATCTAATGACCAATCAGGTTCCAGAGTTCCGCTACAAGTTTAACAGACAAGGATAAGCTAAGCACCAGTATGCCTAGAGTTGATAAGAAACATCTCTGCTTATCCGAATGAAGGCTGACTACTACTACTTCTTCGTCGTCGTCGTCGTCATCGTCGTCGTCGTACAGTGTCCCTTCATGACGTCGACGATCATGACCTTCCACGTCTCCCTATCCCTAGTGGCTCTTAGCATGCTTTCTCCTGTTACTCCTCCCAAACCTCGCACTGCCATCCATTTGCTCAACCCCATCAAGTATGTTCCACAATATTTTCCCCTGTCTCTCTTTCCCCTCGATCTGAACTATGAGTATCATATTCTCCAAGCCCTCCTTTCTCATTGCATGTCCCAGAAACTTTAGCTGTCTTTTCCTAATGCTAAATATTACTTTACTTTTCGTTTCTATCCTTTCCAAAACCTCATCGTTGCTCATGTTCGATCCATGGTATCCTCAACATGCTTCTGTAGAGCCATATTTCGGTTACTTCAAGTCTTTCATTTTTAGACATCCAGTACCCTCCTCTTTGTTCTTATTTTCTGTCTCTCAGTACTCTATTTAGCTTTCGGAATGGATCCTTGGCAATCCCAATTCGCATACAGATCTCAGTGTTGCACTTTCCATCTTAGAACAGCGGTAGGCAACCCCCGGCCCGCGTGCCACATCCAACCCTCGAATGAATCTTGTCCGGCCCGCTACCTTACACTGAACACGATATAAATATAGGTAAACCAAACCAAGGTGACAGTTGATAGTCTGAATATATTGCGACGAAATTTTAAAAAAATATTTCTTTTTACCTGGAGAATGTGTTTGACTTTTATTTTTTATTTGTAGGGATCGCCAAAATTAGCGTACGGCCTCACTTTCACTTTTTCTGTGAAATTGCTTTCGTGATCGGGCACTTTTAAATGAATAGAAAATAGTGTTTTCAACGGATTTTAATGGGTTTTTTTTTTCAGTACTGATTTATGAAACATTTATTTTTAAAATGTAATATTTTTTTCAACAAAATCCCCATCAGATATTAAATTATAATGAATCCTTGCTTTCTTCAAACACATAGAAAATTTATTCTACATATTTAATAACATAGTTCTTCTCCATGACACTGACGCCATAGCTGTTTGGTCCTCCTCCATGTTTCTACATAGTTTTTTGGACCTCACTCTCCAAAAAGTTGCCGACCCCTGTTTTAGAACATTTCTCGGATATTTAAAATTTTATATCTGCTTGATTTTAGTATCTCTTGCCTGTAGTTGGTATTTGGTGCTCCACTTTTTACTGATGACTATGCTTACAGTTTTCTTGTAGTTGATATGTAATCCTTTCCTTTTTCTTACTTCAGTTGTCTTCTGTGGGACGTCTTGTAGTTTCCTAGGCTGACAGTCGGTGTAAAAACGTTTTAAAGTTATTACTACTTATTTAAATTGTTCGGGCCGTTGTTCTCCTCCTACTCCAACAGCTTCTTTTCTCGCGCTTCCCGCCTGTGGAACTCCCTTCCACAAGTCTGCTTTCCCGACAGTTACAATCTCCAGGTGTTTAAATGTAGGGTCAATAGACACCTCCTATCACACTAACTCCCAACTATTCTCACAACACTCTCATCTACCCAACCCTCATTCTCGGTATCCTCACCCGCCTATCACCCACCCTCTGTTATTTCCTATATTTAATCAGCCTTTCTCCACTCTACGTAGCCCCCTGCACAGTAGTGGCAGTGACATGCCTTGCTCGGGGTGAATCGCTTATAAAAAAATAAAAAAAATTTACGACGTTTCGGCGGTTGTACGCTCCGGTCTTCTTCAGGATCTGTCTATATTTCTGAGATAAGGTTTTTTAATTATTTACATTATTTACATTGTTCGGACTGTTGCCCTGATCTTTATTGCTATATTCAGGACGTGTCGGCTGTTGTAAGCTTCAGCCTTCTTCAGGATCTGTCTATATTTCTAAGATGAAGCATTGTAATTATTTACATTGTTCGGACTGTTGTCCCGATCTTTTTTGCCATATTCACGACGTTTCGGCCATTGTATGCTCCAACTTTCTTCGGGACATGTCTATATTTCTGAGATAAGATATTTAATTATTTACATTATTTACATTATTTGGACTCATTTTTTTATTTTTATATTCGGGACGTTTCGGCCGTTGTAGGTTCTGAGCTTCTTTAAGCAGCTGGAATTTCGAACCAAACCCTTTATTTTGATCACCGAGGAATATGGTTCTCGTTCCATAACTCATGCTACTTCCGGATGGCTTAGTTATCTCCCTTTAACTCAACTCTAATTGTTTTGTTCGCTACTGCTGTAGACAGGTATTTAACTCACAACTCTTTGAGTCAAGTCAGTGGATCCCACCAACCTTTTTAACCACTGGTCCATGTGTCCTTAGAAATATCCGGAAGTGGCGTGACTCATGGAACGTAAACAATATACCCCAATTATTGAAATAAAGGGTTCGGTTCGAAATTCAAATCACCTAAATACAATACCTAGTCTCAGAAATATAGACAGATTCTGAAGAAGGCTGGAGTTTACAACGGCCGAAACGTCGTGAATATAGCAATTAAGATGAGAACAACAGCCTGAACAATGTAAATAATGTAAATAATTACAATACCTCATCTTAGAAATGTAGATAAATCCTGAAGAAGGCTGGAGCTTACAACAGCCGACACGTCGTGAATATAGCAATAAAGATGAGGACAACAGCCAGAACAATGTAAATAATATAAATAATTACAATGCCTCGTCTCAGGAATATAGACAGATCCTGATGAAAGCCAAATTCACGACGTTTCAGCCGTTGTACGCTTCGGCCTTCTTCAAGATGTATTAACATTTCTGAAATGAAATAATGTAAGTATTTACCCTATTTACATCGTTCGGACTGTTGTCCAAATCTTTATTGCGATATTCACGGCGTTTCGGTAGTGGCCCACTATTACATTCTTCGTGATATTCGTGATATATATATATATATATATATCGTGATATTCGTGATATATTTCTGAGATAAGGTATTGTAATTAATAATTCGACTTCTAGAAGATCTAAAACATTACAAAATCATATCAATTTTCAGGGATTTCAGGGTATAATCCTATTTTCAAATTCAAATTTTTCCTTACTGAAACTTAAAGTATGATTCAGAGTTTAAGCTATTCCAAAACTAACCCCTGAGATAAACAACATACTAATATATATGGAAGAGGCAAGACTCAAGAAATTAGAACAATATAAAAAGTATAAATAATTACTATAACTCGTCTCAGAAATATAGACATATCACGAAGGTCGGAGTATACACCGGCCGAAACATGGTGAATATGGCAATAAAGATGAGGACATCAGTCCGAATAATGTAAATGATTGCAATAACTCATCTCAGAAGTATAGATATATCCCGAAGAAGGTCGGAGCATACAATGGCCGAAACGTAGTGAATATGGCAAAAAAGATCGGAACAACAGTCCGAACAATAGAAATAATCATATAATAGTTCTGCTTGTTTCTTCTTTAGTTAGTTAGTAAGTTCGTCCGTCCGTTACGCCACTGAAAAAAGATAACACCCTTACTCTCTACACGAGCTTTTCCCTCCCCTCTATCTTTTTACAATCTATAAATGCTACTCTCCTCAGCCTTCCTCTCACCTCTGCTAAACGGAAGGGTAGTAAAGAGTGAGAGAGTAGGAGGAGAAAGCCTATAGCTTTACCGTAGCAGTAGCAGCTAAAGCTGGTGATGTGTGTGTGTGTGTGTGTGTGTGTGTGTGTGTGTGTGTGTGTGTGTGTGTGTGTGTGTTTTTTTAATCATTTCACCCCGAGCAAGGCGGAAACGCCACTGATGTGCAGGGGGTTACATAAATGTAAAAAGATTAATTAGAAAAGAGTGAGGAGTACAAACTAGTTAGAAAGGAACAACAGAAAGCTGAGAAAGCAGGTGCGATGACAGAGACATAGGTGGAGAGAAAGGGAAGGTGATACAGGGGAGGGGAGAGAGCTAGAGTCCAGTGGTTAGTAGATGAGTATTGACTTTGCATTTAAATTTCTGGAGGTTGTAGCCGTCAGGAAAGCAAGAATATGGGATCGAGTTCCACAGGCGGGAAGTGCGAGAGAGAGAGAGATGTGTGTGTACTGTACAATATAGTAAAAATAGGTAGGTTTGTTGTTGTACCCCGCGAACTAATAACGAAATTTCTGGCCTCTACACCCTTGGCCATTACTCAGTTGGTCTTTTCTGTTTACAATGGACACAGGAGCCATGATTTTTCAGTAATAAAAAAAGACATTTTCTCTTTCAAAATCTCTCACAAAATAGTGTACAATATTTTGATTATGGTCTGTGCATACGCCGCTTAATGTAATATAAGATTACAGTAAAGTAGCTTCTATGGACATTACTTTTATAGATATTTTAATAAAATTATAGTCTGTGTTATCGTTATTTTATTATCCAATAGCTTTATGTTTGAAGACGTTACTATCATTTGTAGTATGACAAAGTAAAATCTTTCCAGTAAATCATTATTATTCTTCCGTGGAAATTCCACGGGTTTCGCTAGTGTAAATAATTATAATACCTCACCTTAGATAGATCCTGAAGAAGGTCAGAGCATACAACGACCGAAACGTCGTGAATATGGCAACAAAGACGAAGACAACAGTCTGAACAAGGTAAATAGTGTAAATAATTACAATACCTCATCTCAGAAATATAGACGTATCTCGAAGAAGACCGAAGCGTACAACGTCCGTAAAAGATGAGGACAACTGACCGAATAATGCAAATAGTGTAGATGATGAGGAGGAGGAGGATGAGATGATACTTGATCTTTACGAAAAATCTGACCTTATCTAACTTTGAACTTTGATATTCAGTTCAAAATTTTTTTTTTTCAGTTATTTATTTTTTGCTATTATCATTTGTCTGTGTCTTCGACTAAATCCGGTTATCTATCAATCTAAACTTATTTATAAATGGAAATTTGTCTGTCTGTCTGTGTGTCTGTGTGTGTGTGTATCCGTTAACTATAGACTCCGAAACGGCTGAACCGATTTTCTTGAAAATTTACACAGTTGTACTATAAGCATCTGCGAGTGTTCTTAGCTAGGTTTTGTGTCAAGGTACCCCCGATAAATATCGATAATCGAAAAAATCGGTTTATAGAAGAAGTGGTCCGATTTTAATCAAATTTGATACACTAATAGACAAAGACATAAGAAACGATATTCAGAAGTTTCAAGGTTGCAGTTCTTACAATAGTGCAGAAAATCGATTATATATATATATATATATATATAAAAGGTAAGATGTTTGTGTGTGTGTTTGTTTATCTGTCTGTATGTCCTTTATACAAATCCACAATTTTTATCCGATTCTCACCAAACTTCACACAAATATTCTTTAGGCTGAGTCTGAGCTCCAGGACACCATGGATTAATTTTAAAGCTTTCATTACACCCGAGCAACGCCAGACTATACTGCTAGTATATATATATATATATATATATATATATATATATATATATATATATATATATATTTCATGTTGTTTCTTGGTTTTTGTGCCTGGTTTCCCGACTACCTTCCCACAATTCTTAATTTTATTTCTTCTTTGCTTTTATTGTCATCAGTGCGAAAAGTTGGAAGTCTTTTACGCCTCGTCCGCTTTTGGGGCGGCCATGGGAGTATCGCCTTTAAAATGATTAGTTTAATTGCTTAATCGGATGAGAAAAGCTGATTTGAACTCATTGTAGGCGTTGGGCTCGATGATATTCCCAGCAGACGTGGCTGGAAGTGTCCAACACCGAACAAAAGAGGCGATATCATTCGCATAAGAACGCAAACGCCCTCTAGCGCCAGGAACTCTTCGAAACAGGGACGCTTACAGGGGGAACGCTTCGTTTCCCACTGACCTACAGAGGGTCATTCCAAACGGAGGTGCGCTACTTAATAACGGACTGTAAATTTCTCAGACATAAGACAAGGACTTTTCTGAAAATGAGACCAAAGGAATGGACACCGAAAAGCCAAGGACACGTAGCTAAGAAATACGTAAACAAGTCGACATTTTCTTTTCAGATGACCCATTTTGCCCTTCTTTCTTTATTTTGCTTTCTTTAGTTTTCTTTCTTCTTTCTTTTCTTTCTTTTACATTTATTGGTGGCTTTCCTTTCTTTCTTTCTTTCTTTTTTCTTTCTTTTATACTCATCGTTGGCTTCCCTTTCTTTTTTCCTTTTTTTTTTTCTTTTATACTCATTGCTGGATTTCTTTCTTTCTCTTTTCTTTTCTCTCTTCTACACTCTTGCTGGCTTTCCTTTCTTTCTTTCTTTCTTTCTTTCCTTCTTTCCTTCTTGCTCTTTTCTTTCTTTCTTTTTTCTTTTCTTTCTTTTATATTTACGGCTGGATTTCTTTCTTTCTCTTTCTTTCTCTCTGTGCATCTCTTGCTGGCTTTCTCTCTTTCTTTCTTTCTTTCTTTCTTTCTTTCTTTCTTTGTCTTTCTTTCTTTCTTTCTTACTCTTTTCTTTTCTCTCTTTTTAAACACACACTGTTTCTTTCTTTCTTTCTTTCTTTCTTTCTTTCTTTCCTTTATTCTTTCTTTCTTTCTTACTCTTTTCTTTTTCTTGCTTGCTTGCTGGCTTTCTTTTCTTTTCTTTCTTTCTTTCCTTTGTCTTTCTTTCTTTCTTACTCTCTTTTTTTTTTTAAATACATTGCTTGCTTTCTTTCTTTCTTTCTTTCTTTCTTTTGTCTTTCTTTCTTTCTTTTCTTTTCTCTCTTTTAAACACATTGCTGGCTTTCTTTCTTTCTTTCTTTCTTTCCTTTGTCTTTCTTTCTTTCTTTTTTCTTTTCTCTCTTTTAAACACATTGCTGGTTTTCTTTCTTTCTTTCTTTCTTTCTTTTGTCTTCTTTTCTTTCTTTCCTTTCTTTCCTTTTTAAACACATTGCTTGCTTTCTTTTTCTTTTGTCTTTCTTTCTTTCTTACTCTTTTCTTTCTTGCTTGCTTGCTGGCTTCTTTCTTTCTTTCTTTCTTTCTTTCTTTTCTTTCTTACTCTTTTCTTTTCTCTCTTTTAAACACATTGTTGGCTTTCTTTCTTTTCTTTCTTTCTTTTGTCTTTCTTTCTTTCTTACTCTTTTCTTTCTTTAAACAATATTTATTTATTTCTTTCTTTCTTTTTCTTTCTTCCTTTGTCTTTCTTTCTTACTCTTTTCTTTTCTCTCTTTTAAACACATTGCTGGCTTTCTTTCTTTCTTTCTTCTTTGTCTTTCTTTTCTTACTCTTTCTTTCTCGGAACACATTGTTGGCTTTCTTTCTTTCATTCTTTCTTTCTGTCTTCTTCTTTCTTCTTTATTCTTTTTCTCTCTTTTAAACACATTTGTTGGCTTTCTTTCTTTCTTTCTTTCTTTCTCTTTCCTTTCTCTCTCTTTGTATCTTTCAGTGACTGCTGGATTATCTACTCCATTTTTCTTTTTCTTTTTCTTTCTTTATCTCTTACACCCATTGTTTATTTCTTTCTTTCTTTCTTTCTTTCTTTCTTTCTTTATGCTTATTGTTGACTTTCTTTTCACTCTTTTCTTGTTACCAATTTATTTATCTTTCTTTCTTGTTTTTTCTTTCTTTCTTTCCTTTCTTTCTCGTGCTTTCCTTTCTTTTTTTCTTTCTTTCTTTTTCTTTCTTTTTCTTTCTTTCTGCTACACTCATTTCTTTCTTTCTTTCTTTCTTGTTTTCTTTCTTTCTTTTCTTTCTTTACACTCATTGATGGCTTTCCTTTCATTCTTTCTTTCTTTTTCTTTCTTCTGCATTCATTATCTTTCTTTTTTCTTTTCTCCCTTCTACACTCATTGCTGACTTTCCATTCTTTCTTACTTTCTTTCATTCTTTCTTTCTTCCGTTTTTCTTTTCTCTCTTAAACACAAATTGGTGTCTTTTCTTTCTTGCTAACTTTCCTTTCTTGCTTTCTTTCTTTTTCTGTCCTTTTCCTATTCATCGACCTCAGGTAAGTTCCGATCGAAGGAACATTCACTGTGACATCGTTGTCCTAGTTATGACGATAAACTACATCCGGCAGCAAAGCCTCTGATCGGAAGATTGGAGGGTTTGAGAAACATGGAACCACCTCTTAATTGCTATTGTTCCTAGGTCCACATTGACCCGGGGTGGTAGTACCAGTTAGGGTTCAAGCTATAGGCAAATAGTATACCCCAAACAAAAATCAAATTTACATTTTTAAAATAAAATAATTTTTATAGCAAACTAAAAATCTATGCGACACTAAAAGAAAATATAAAAATACATGTTTATAGCAAAATTAGCAACAAAATATTTTATGATCAACAAACTTCTTTTTTTATGTGCCGTGTCCCTTTCAGGACGTAGGCGATCATAGTTTTCTACATCCTTTAATACCCCTTCTCTTGTTATCTCACTCAGATTCACTCAAATTCACTCAAACTCTCATCCATCTGCTCAAGTTTATCATGTATGCCATGCGTTGCTTTCCCTTGTCTCTCCTTTCTCGTATTCGACCCGTGTTTCCTTATTATATGTCTCAGAAACTTTAGCTGTCTTTTCTTGGTGTTCAGTATTAGTCTCCTTTTTATGTTCATCCTCTCCAAAACCTCGTCGTAGCTCACATGTTCTGTCCATGGTATCCTCAGCGTCCTTCTGTAGAACCACTTTTGGTTGCTCTAAGTCGTTTTTTAATTTTTTATGGCATTGTCCAGCATTCGCTGCCATATTGAAAGAAAGACTTCACATAACAATCCAATGTTCTTTTCTTTGTTTCCAGCGAAATCTTCCTGTCTTTTAATACGCTTCTTAGCTTCTGGAATGCATCTTTGACCATGACAATACGCCTTCGGATCTCAGTGTCACACTTTCCGTCCTCTGTTAAAACACTTTCAAGATCTTTAAAAATCTGTACCTGCTTGAATTTAGTAGCCCTTGCCTGTAGGTGGGATTTTGGGTCCCTCATTTTACTGATTACCATGTATTTAGTTTTCGTGTAGTTTATATGTGGTCCTTTCTATCCACTTTCTTTAAAAACTATGTCTCTAAAAAAAAACGTATCTTTAACCTAAATGTATAAAATTATGTACAAAACATCTGTAGTTGAAGGCATACAATTACGTTATAAATATTTAGATTTTGGCATTAAATAACCCATAGAGGTATTGATATGTTCCCAAACAAAATCAACCAACCAACAATACATATTTAAAACAAAATACATTTTATTGGTAGTTGAGGGAATACAATTTCGTTCAAAATATATTTAGTTGAAGCAATAAAATTATGTTCCAAATATTTAGATTTCTAAAATAAAGAACCCATTATCGATATGCAACCAATAATTGCGTCATCGGTTGCCCAGAAATTATTTCAGGGGCTTTATGAAGACATTCCATGAATATTGTGGCTAATAGGGTCACTCGACACGGTCCTAGATTCAGATTCTGAAAAACTTGACGTAGTGTAACGGTTAACGAGCAAGTCTGGATGACTATTACGACTGAGTAGTGAGTTTGATTAGCACCTACTGCTCCGTACTTGCAGCCTTGTGCCAAACTAAATAGCATTGAGTAAATAAGAACAAAAATTGAATTTAGGCAATTCGGTGAAGTGTAACGTCGAACGAGATAGTCTGGTTGATAATTACTGAGTGGTGAGCTTGGGATGTGCAAGGGTGGTGCAGCGGATATCGACTCGGAACGAGAAATCGGAGAGCCGAGTTCGAATTCCCGTTGAATTCGTTGCATTTACATACGCGCAAATACCCTTGGGAAAGGTATTAATCCGTCTCTTCTCACTCCAGTTATGTGTTAAATAGCAGAACAGATTGGGATTTATTGGCAACCAGAAAGTAATGGCAACCTGCTGCGGGAAAATTTTCTGTCCAGTGCATGTCCCTTTCGAGACATGATCACCCAAGCGTATATTAAGTATGACATTTAACTGACTGACTGGTGAGTTACCAGGTGCTCCATACTTGTGTCTTTGTGATGAACTACGTTTCGTAAAGAAATCCTCACCATATCGATGTCTGTCAGACAGAGATTGTCACTATTCTAGTGTGATATTACTGAGACCTTAAATGTAACGCTGATCTGAACACGGATGTGCGTTTGAGGTGCAGTGGACATCAGCTCGGAATGAGAAATCGGAGAGCCGAGTTCGAATTCCAGTTGAATTCTTGCATTTACTTACGCGCAAATACCCTTGGGAAAGGTATTAATCCATCTCTTCCCTCGATGTATGGGTTAAATAACAGGACAGATTAGGTTCTATAGCCTTGGCTGGCAACCAGTCTACCACAGAAAGCAATGGCAACCTACTGCGGGATAATCTTCTGCCCAGTCAATCATGTCTCTTTCGAGACATGATCCCCCAAGCGTGTATCACGTATGGCACTTAACTGACTGACTGAATATAATAGTTGAATACATGATTAGGGCTTTTACTAGGCATAAATTGAGGGACCAATTTGATATTGTTATGAAGTAATAAACTGATTCCCCACTAATTACTACTTGAATACATCTCTTCTTCTTTTAGCTGTAGGTCAAATAACAGGACAGATTGAGTTCTATAGCCTTTGCTGGCAACCAGTCTACCGCAGAAAGCAATGGCAACCTACTGCGGGATAATCTGCCCAGTCAGTCATGTCTCTTTCGAGACATGATCGCCCAAGCGTGTTTCACGTATGGCACTTAACTGAATCTAAACATAGAGCTAAAATGAATGCCTGAAATTCTGTCTGATTGCGAAAAACTAGAATCAATTAAGGACCTCAAGTACCTGGTGGGAATGTTTTCTGCTGAGATGGTAGGAGGGATTGAAGAAGCAATTTGTCGGTCTTCAGGTCCACTTGATCCCCACCCCACAATACAAGTGGTGTCTGCTATTCTGGCCCCCTGAATCGGTGGAGTCGACAGTCAGACATTAGGCGCCAATGCTTTCTGAAGAGAATAAATGCCTACCAAGTCAATATGAATGAACAGAGCGTTAGAACCAGAAAATGGTTCTAAAACTTGTTTGGGGTAAGAAGAAAAATAATGTCTTTCCTCACCGCCACCACACTAACAAAAGTATTTATTTGGGTTTACGACCTTTTAAAATGCAAACCAAACCAATTCTCCAGCATTTTTTCTTTTAAACAAGTTATGTTAAACTATAGAGACAATATAGTCTTCTTCTTTTGAAATTTTTCATATTTTCTGATTAGACTTTTTATTTCCGAATTATATTTGTCCAAAAATATAAAAATTGTCCCAAGGTTGTCCTAGTACTTACGAACGTCATCGTTCACCATCAGGGATTATATTACAGTTTAAAAATCAATTATTGCCTTGTAGCAGGAAAAGTGTTACAACATTTTAAAAGAAAATAAATAAACGTTATGAAAAAATTTTTAAATCAAAGGCAGTAATAATTTAAGCAACATGCACACGTGAAGATATGTACTCACGTTGATGCGTGAATTATATGGAATACTTGGTTGTTAAAGATTTTAAATGCCATCAAAATACGTTAGAGAATTTGAAATTCGAATGGACTAATTATGTAAATTACCAAATTACTCAGAGGTAAATAATTATTTACCTTAATTATATTTCAAATATACCCTCTAAACAAGGCAATATTTGATTTTTAAACTGTAATATAATCCCTGATGATGGACGATGACGTTCGTAAGTACTAGGACAACCTTGGGACAATTTTTATACAAATATAATCCGGAAATAAAAAGCCTAATCAGAAAATTTGAAAAAATTCAAAAGAAAATATATAAGTCTTATATATTTTCTTTTGAATTTATTATTTATAAGACTATGTTGTCTCTATCGTTTAACACAACTTCTTTAATATATATATATATATATATATATTAATGCAGGTTTCATTGAATAATATAGACAAGTTTTGTCTATTAATTTTGTGTAGGATCCGTTCATACCGTCTGATATACTTGATGGTGATGTCGTTAAAAGACAACAAAAAATCACAGTATTTGTTGAATTTTTTATCAGGTCTAAGCTTTCGGCTCACATAAGCCATTATCAAAGAGTAAATAATAACACACAGTAAACATAGAACATTTAAGCTATTAACAATAAAGATAATTGAATTGAAAATATAAGTCCATCCCTACCGTGGCGGATGGCCGAAGACAGTGGTGTTGTGGTCCCTGGTCTGATTACAGACATTTGAGTACGTTGTTGGAAATATCGAAATTGATTGTATTCAAACCAGGTTTAAACTGTTTAATGTAGAGTGCTTCGAGGATTTTTAGTTTCTGCTTATTATTTTCTTGTTTGAGTATGTACGTGTTATCAACAAGCGTTTTTCTCAGAAGTGTGCGTTGATAACCGTGTTGTTCTAAATGACGGAATATATTTGAATTTTTATTTAAGTGCAACGTCAGACGCCGTGAGAGCGAATTTGTGGTGTGGCCGATGTAGATATTATTGAGGTTGTTAGAGATACATTCTCTAAATGGACATATGAATTTATATACTACATTGGTCTTTTGCAAATCACTAACGGTGGGGGAAGAGTCGTTGCGGACAAATGAATTAGATGTAGTGGATTTAGTGTAATATATAATGAACTTAATTCTTTTGTTAGGGTCTGTTGGAGAAATATTAGTATTTATGAGTTTTTTTAGGATGTTTTCATCTAGTTGGTAGCTGGAGTGCATCTGGCTACGGTATAAGAGAGTGATATGTTTAGGATTGGTTGGGTTAGTATCATGTGTTGTTTTTTCCATGTTAAGCTTTTTAAGAAAGTAATGTATTTGTTCATCAACTATGTAGTTGGGAAAATTATTATTGATGAGTGTCTGTTTTATGTTTTTTAGTTCACTGTAGAAGATCTGATTTGTAGATGAATTGACTTTTGCACGGTATAATAGATTTTTAATAATGGCTATTTTGTAATAGTGGGGGCATTCACTAATATAATTGAGTGTGGAGGGATTTTTATTAGTGGGTTTTTGATACGGTGAGATAGTAAATTTATTGTTGTCAGTGTTAATTAATATATCAAGAAAAGGAATTTTGTTATCTTTGCTAAGTTCATAAGTAAATTTTAAAACTGAGTTATTTTGAAACTGTTTTTGAAGTTGTAAGATTTCATTAGTATTTTTAATTGATAGTAGGATATCATCAACATATCTTAGATATATTGATGGTTTTGTAAATTTTGCAAAGGTAGTATTTTCAAGGTTAGACATGTAGAAATTACTAAAAATCGGACCAAGCACTGAACCCATGGAGACTCCGTCACGTTGTATATATATAGTGTTGTTTGGATCAACAAAAGGCACTTCAGTAGTACAAGCTAGTAGAATTTTTCTTAGGATGTTGGGATTAATTTTGAGTGGGGGTAATGAAGGATTACTGTAAACATTTCTTATAATTATATCAATAGTTTCACTGACGGGTACATTAGTAAAAAGGTTTTCCACATCAAGTGAAGCTATGATTTCATTATTAGGTTTTTCACTCTTGAGGATTTGGATTGCCTCTAGGGTTGACTTTATGCTGTATTTACTCGGAAGGTAGGGTGTGATAAGCTGGTTAATATGTTTAGTTAACTGGTATACAGGAGTATATATATATATATATATATATATATATAGCATAGTGATGATCCACGTATACTGTCTTCTTATGTATAGGAAAGAATATTAAAACGTTTTGAGTTTGAAAATGTGTTTTTTTTTACAGTATTTGTTCATTTCTACTATTATATTTTATATTTCAGACCGCCCTCGGTCCTTCATTAGAAACAAATGATTTTAAAATTTGAATTAGTAACGTATTTCGCGAAATTTCGCGAGAGCGTCAATGAAGAGTTTGTTTACATCACGTGACGCGTTTGTTGAGAGAGTTTTTGTTTTTACATCAAATGACGTTGAAAGCGACAGAATTTTTTAAAAAATTATGTTTGTAAACGTAAACCTATCTTTAATAATGCTTGTAAATTTGTTTTAGATAAAAAAAATTTTTTTAATTGTATCTAAAAAAAAGTTTAAAAAATATTTTTAAATGTATCTAAAAACGTTTAGTTATTGAAGTATTTGTAAAAATTCAAAGCACCTAAGTCCCTATTTAACCCTAGCTTGTGTGTATTTAATTTTAAAATCCAGTATTTTTCTTTCTTTCTGCATGCGTATGTAGAACTGAAATTGGAGTCTATTAGTAAACATTTGCAATTTTCTAAGGTGTGACCCGGTTGATTAAAATGTGCTCCTACTGGGGAATATATATTTTTTTTTAATCATATCACCCCAAGCAAGGCGGTGACGCCACTGATGCGCATGGGGCTACTTAAGAGTAGAATGATTGGAAAAAAGAATGCCGGAAACCACATCCTAAACAAGAAACAAGGGATGAGCCTCTTCACCTGTTCAATAGACGTGGGTGGAGTGTGAACCGGGCGATAGTTAAGTCTATCTACTCCAATTGAGAACAAAAAAAAAAACAAGAGAAAAAAAAAGTGAAAGAAGATTGGGGGAAAAAAAAGAAAAGAAAGCCGGGAACCACGTCCTAAACAGGAAACAAGGGATGAGCCTCTTCACTTGTTCAATAGACGTGGGTGGAGTTTGTTGATTATATATATATATATATATATATATATATATATATTTATTTTAAATCTATTATTTTTATGATATGAAACGTTATTTTAAAGGGTACTTCGTATTTGAAATAGATGACAATTTTTATTTTTAAATGCAAGGAACGATAAACGTGACGCATGCTGTTTAATAAACATACGTTGTTTATTTCAAATAAGACTTATTCACGATGATAACCTTTGTAATGTAGTTATATATATTTAATCAGCGTGCAGTGTGGGTATAGAAGAACCCAAAGGAGTATCCTGTATATACAGTCGTGGGATAACTCTCTAAGAGGGCTCTAAATATATATGTATATAAATACATATGGAGCAAATATAAGAAATATAGAGCAAATATAAATACATATAGAGCAAATATAAGAAATATAGAGCAAATATAAGAAATACAGAGCAAATATAAATACATATAAAGCAAATATAAGAAATATAGAGCAAATATAAGAATAAAGACGGAAGCTGATGATGGTTCGCCTGAAATAGGCCCATACTCCCGATTTACCATAAAATAACGTATCTGCCTTATTTTTTCTTATATGTATATATTGATGCCTGCTTCATTAAATAATATAGACACGTTTTGTCTATTTATTTTATGTAAATTCTTTTCATGTCGTCTGATAAGCTCAATAGCGTTATCGTTGAAAGAAGAAAGAAAATCACAATATTGATATATATTTTTTCATCCTTTCTGAGCTTTCGGTTTACATCAGTCATTATCAAAGATGACAATTATATTAAGTGTATTAAAGTTCACGGACGAACAATACGGGTGGGTCGTCTGTTTTGTTTACATGTAAGATTTTCAAATGTACACAATATATATATATATATATTCTACATCGATAGCACGACCCTGAGTTATGCAATCATCAGGTGCATTTTTCAAACTGACAGTTTAATAGATTTCAATTTAAGTTCACTCGCTATTCATGGGAGTTAAATCTTATAAAGTTAGGTTACTGCTTTTCAATAATAAATGGATAAGGCAGTACTTTTGCCGTTATGGTATGTTGTGATTATAAAGATATTTACCCCACTCTCCCACTGGAGCAAGATGTGACATAAGGTCGGTTTTTAACGTGGGGAGCCCGAATGCGTAAGGACAGGTTGAAGAAACAAAATTTCCCCAGTCCCCCAACCGCCGGTTGCGCTGGCCCCGGTGACGAGCACTTGGCCTACCCCTCTGCACGCAATGGGGTGGCGCGGCCGCAGGACACTGTTTCGGGACCGGGCATTTACTGAGTATGATTTTTATCAAATGCATTTCTGTCCTCGGACAGAGCTACATCTGAGCCGCACCTTTGTCTTCGGGTACAGAGACAACTGAGAGATGCTTTTTGGTCCCTACCCGACACAAAATATATCAGGTACGTATAAAAAAAAAATGATTATGAGTAAAGACCAGGTTTTATTAACTACTAGCAGTATAGCCCGGCGTTGTTCGGGTGTAATGAAAGCTTTAAAACTAATCCATGGTCCTGGAGCTCAGACTCAGCCTAAAGAATATTTGAAATCATAAAATAATTGCGACAATTTACCAATCGCATCATATATATATATATATATATATATATATATATATATATATATATATATATATTCTAGCAGTATAGCCCAGCGTTGCTAGGGTAAAATGAAAGCTTTAAAACTAATCCATGGTCCTGGAGCTCAGATTCTTTGGACGTTGGCACGAAAGACTAAAAAGCAATAGTTGTTTCCAGTTAAAGCGAAACTATAGACTGAAAGAAAAATGAATGGATGTAAGTTAAATTTTGATTTCCGGTATCGATGTCAAATAAGTTTTACGTCGCAAACTGAATTTTGAAGGCTAAATAAGTCCTCTGAGTAAATGGTATCATGGCTGAGACTAAGGACTACAATTATACCTACTTAAAGCAAAACCCGAAGCAAAACCAAAATGAAAGGACTGAAAACCTGATTTTAATCACACCCGATAGGATATCGGGGTATCGATTTCCAATATCGGCGTCAAATAAGTCATCCAAGTATAAACTAACCTAAGTCCATGAAAACTTATTGTACCCATTGGGAGTAAAATTTGAGAAAATAAGCCATATTGATGGCAGAATACCGGTTTTTAATCAGATTCGATAGAATATCGGGCGTATCGATTTTCGATATTGGGGAAAATGAGTCGTCTGAGAAGATCTATTAATATTTGAGACTAAAAACTATAATTTTACCAAGTTAGAGCAAATTCTGCAGCAAGAAACAAGAAACACGATAAAAGGGCTGAAATCCTGATCTTGATCAGACCTGATCGGGGTATTGATTTCCGATATCGGTAAAAAAAATCAACAAAAATAAGTAGCCCATGACCTGGCCGGAAGCCTAAAGAATATTTGTGTGACGTTTGGTGAGAATCAGATAAAATTTGTGGATTTGTATAAAGAACACACACACACACACACACACACACACACACACGCACACACAAACAACTTGACGTTTATCTAAACTTATTTATAAATGGAATTTTGTCTGTGTGTCCGTTACCTATCGACTCCAAAATGGCTGAACCGATATTCATGAAAATTTACACAGTCGTACTATAAGCGTCTGCGAGTGTTCTTAGCTAGGTTTTGTGCCGAGGTACCCCCGATAAATATCGAAAATCGATAATCGAAAAAATCAGGTTATAGAAGGAGTGGTCCGATTTTAATCAAATTTGATACACTCATAGACAAAGACATAAGAAACGATATTCAGAAGTTTCAAGGTTGCAGTTCTTACAATAGTGCAGAAAATCGATTATATATATATATATATATATATATATATATATATATATATATAAAAGCTTTCATTACAACCGAGCAACGCCGGGCTATACTGCTAGTACATATATATATAAATACCACCATTTTATTTTTGTTGACTCCATAAGGTTACATCTTATTAAATGTGAATGATTATCATTTCTGTCTTTTTTGTATCTTTATGTCTTTGATATATTTCTTGTATAAGTCATTGTGGTATTCAGGTGAATGTTCATTATTATTTATGTGTTGCTGTGCTCAGGTTATAAAAAGCTTTTCTTCCATGTCTATGTATATTCGTGTAAATATAGCTATTTTTTTCCTACATCTGTATCCCTGGTGGAATGTAGTATCAAGTTTGTGTAATGTTACATCATGTTCCGGGTATCTGAGTGCGTAGATTGTACCCGTAAATTAATTCCTTGGTTTTCTGTATCTCCTTTTCGTGAAGATTATTTAAGGCACATCTTCATTTGGCTGGTTGATGCGTTGATTGTGTCTCCAACGGTTGCAGCGAACTCCGCACACCCGATCGGCGAACTGGGACCACTTGCTATGCACGTGTTCACTTTTCTTTTTATATTTACTTAACGCCTACGCGTTTCTGATTTGATTTTGGCAGGAACGTTAGTTATTGGGTGATTTTCGTATGACGTCAGTTGACCCATTCAGCTATGTTATAATCTAGGTTACAAGAAATATGGAAGAATAAAAAGAAAAAAGAAAGGATGTATATGTTGAGAGACAAAGAGAGAGAGAGAGAGAGAGAGATTTTCTGTCACTCTATTAGTAAAGAGGAAAGGGCATATTTCAATACGCTTTACCACTGCCGTATCTAATCACCATACTGTATTTATTGTTTTAAAGACACCATATGATTATAAAAACTCAACTTCCACCTGTTAGCAATCGATCTAAAGTAAAATTTAACATCATCATTGTCATCATCCGAATGAATTCGAGCTCTGTAAACGATACTGTCGGACATATATTGGCTATTCAACGGGCAGGTTTTATTTTTACGGCACTTGCTATTATTTTTAGAAGGGTCATTTTTACTAGTAGTTGGATAATGGATGTTGTTTATGTGGGCCAAATATTTATTTGATGTCATGGTATCATGTTGTGAAATATATTTGTCTATGTTCTTAACGCAACTATAACTGACTTCAAAAATTGGTTTTCTTGAAAATTTTTTTTAGTTTTGTTGAATGATAAAAATGTTTGTAAATTAAGTTTAGGAAGAATTTGTCAATGTTTGTTTAGACATTACGGCCGAAGGGTGGGTTAAACCCAATAATGTTACGTTTACGTGATTTCTGCTTATTTCTGCCTATCTTCTTTTTAACGGAGTATTCTATACTAGGTTGTACGTTGTGGTGCAGTGGATATCGGCTCGGAACGAGAAATCGAAGAGCCGAGTTCGAATTCCAGTTGTTGCATTCACTTACGCTTAAATAACATTAAAGAAATTATTAATCTCCCTCCAGCTATGGGTTAAATAGCAGGACAGATTCGGTTCTATAACCTTGGTTGGCAACCAGCATACCGTAGGAAGTAATGGCAACCTACTGCGGAAAAATCTTCAGCCCAGTTAGTCATGTTTCTTTCGGGACATGATCGCCCAAGCGTTTATCACGTATGGCACTTAACTGGCTGACTGATTCTAAATTTGTTTATATTGCTAGAGTTGGCACTTAAACGAAATTGTTTGGATTTTTTTTTTAATCATGTCACCCCAAGCTAGGCATTCCACTGCCACTATAGCGCAGGGGGTTACACAGGGCGATAGACGAGTTAGGATGTACATAGGGGGAGAGTTGGAGAGAATGGGAGGGTTAGTGTGTTAGGAGGTGTCTATTGACCTTACATTTAAACTCCTGGAGGTCATAGCCGTCGGGGAAGCAAGCATGCGGAAGGGAATTCCACGGGCGGGAAGTGCGAGAAAAGAAGCTGTTGGAGTAGAAATTGCGGTTACATTTCATCGGTTTCACTGTAAAGGGGTGGGACCTAGTTGCCAATCTAGTATCTCGTGCGAACTCACACCTAGAGGGCACCAGTGATTTAAGTTCATCAGAGCAGAAGCCATGAAAGTATTTGTAGAAGAGGCACAGGGAAGCCACGTCACGCCGGTGAGAGAGTGACTGCAGGCGGTCAGCTAAGTCGGTATCAATCACATTACAGATTCTCTGTTGTATTTTGTCAAGAAGCCCGAGGAGAATAGCAGGGGCACCCGACCAGATGTGGCAACAGTATTCAAAAGACGGGCGGATGGTAGATTTGTATAAGTGCAGGATAGATTCAGGCGGAAAGAATTTCCGGGCCCTGCACAGAGAGCCAACTTTCATGGCAGCGGATTTAGCAATGGATTCGATGTAGGCATTCCACTTGAGGTCCGCTGAGAGTGTCAGGTCAAGCAGGCGTAGTGTTTTACTCTCTGGGAGGCATGCCTGTTCCATGCTAATGGGAGGGAGGTGCGGTCGTCTCTGGTGGTTAATTGACAGCAGCTTCGTTTTGGAAGAATTGAATTTTGTTGTTTGTGATTTTCTGGGTTGTGGTTTGATTTCCTGTTAGTGTATGTGTTGTTGTGTGAGTCCTTAGTGTATGGTTTGTACAACCAATTGTTCAGGTCTAAGGTAACATCTGAGAAATTTATGACTTATCTAATCACCATACTGTATTTATTGCTTTAAAGACACCATATGATTATAAAAACTCAACTTCCACCTGTTAGCAATCGATCTAAAGTAAAATTTAACATCATCATTGTCATCATCCGAATGAATTCGAGCTCTGTAAACGATATTGTCGGACATATATTGGCTATTCAACGGGCAGGTTTTATTTTTACGGCAGTTGCTATTATTTTTAGAAGGGTCATTTTTACTAGTAGTTGGGTAATGGATGTTGTTTATGTGGGCCAAATATTTATTTGATGTCATGGTATCATGTTAGCGATGGTAATAATATGAAGATCGATGTCTTTGAAAAATTGGATTAGAACTTTTCTAAGTTTGTCTGTTTTTTTTTTTTTGTTGTTTTTTTTTTTGTTTTTTTTTGGGGGGACTAGTTGTCTCAATAAAATTCAGTATGACCTAAATCGAAGATGTTTAAAAATTCCAGAGCAAAAAAAGTCAGACCAAATCACAGGCTTCTGCAGAATCATATGCTCCCTTAGAAATGCATAAATTAGGATTGTTTTTTTCTAGTCCACAGGCATTCATCGTAAATTAAGATAGATTTTTAGGTCTTGTTAATAATGTTGCTGATGGGACAGTTATGTCGCTATGAAGACATGATCGTCCATGCGTGTATTACGTATGGAACTTAACTAACTGACTGAATATAATAGTTAGAAACATAAGTAAAGTTTCTGTTGGGCATAAAATATGGGATCGGTTTTATATTGATATGAATTAATAAACTGATCCCCCATTAATTACTACTTAATAAATTTATCATATAATGCTTCTCTTCTCCCTCCAGCTATGAGTTAAATAACAGGATAGATTGGGTTCTATAGCTATGGTTGGCAACCAGTCTGCCGCAAAAAGTAATGGCAACCTATTGCGGGAAAATCTTCTGCCCAGTCAGTCATGTCTCGAAAAATACATGATTGCTCAAGTGTGTATATGAGCTGAAAATATGTAAAGCTTCTAAAATGGGGGATCGGTCTGATATTGTCATGAAGTAATAAACTGATCCCCCAGCAATTTGTACTTAATAATATTATCATATAATATAATGCTTCTCTTCTCCCTCCAGCTATGAGTTAAATAACAGGATAGATTGGTTTGTATAGCGATGGTCTGCTGCAGAAATTAATGGCAACCTATTGCGGGAAAATCTTCTGCCCAGTCAGTCAAGTCTCTTTCGAGACATGATCCCCCAAGTATGCATCACGTATGGCACATTTATTTTTTATTTTTTTCTGAATTTAAATAATCTGCAAAGAGTTGGTAGACCATAAGAAACAAATTATTCTGACTGGTCTTCGTGTGAAAACTTCGACTAGTGTTTTGGGAAACTTATTTTCCATTTTGGGAACAAAGTGAAGAAAGAAAAAAAGAATAATTTACTTCAAAGAGATTCCGGTCCCTTTTTAACGATCTCCAGAGGACTTTCATAAACTTGAGTAAAATATAATAAATCTGGATTCTGGAACAACAATGGCAACTCCGACCCAACTTTCTCTAGGGAGAGTCTAAGAGCAAAAGTTTTAAAATGAACTACGTCAAATTTTCCATTCCCCACCATAATTAATTGACATTCATATCTCATGTGATCATTAGACTGGCGACTAAAAGGTGTTTTCATAATTATATCTAGCTGGACCAAAGGAAATTCCACGGGTTCTGGTAACTTAGTCATCAATTATCTTGTGTTTCTAATCCTCTCTCACCATTTGTTTCTATTCTTGTAGGCTCTCGTCTATCCTGTTACGGGAGTCGCTATACTGACGAATTGAAAGGCCTTGTTCGGGTGTGTAGAGGATTTTGGGTCATCTAACGATTTTTTTTTTAATCATATCACCCCGAGCAAGGCGATAACGCCACTGATGCGCAGGGGGCTACGTAAGAGTAGAATGATTGGAAAAAAAGAAAGCCGGGAACCACATCCTAACAGGAAACAAGGGATGAGCCTCTTCACCTGTTCAATAGACGTGGGTGGAGTGTGAACCGGGCGATAGTTAAGTCTATCTACTCCAATTGAAAAAATAGAAAGAAAAAAGAAAACAGTAAAAAGATTGGAAAAGAGAAAGCCGGAAACCACATCCTAAACAGGGAACAAGGGATGAGCCTCTTCATCTGTTCAATAGACGTGGGGGGAGTGTGAACCGGGCGATAGTTAAGTCTATCTACTGCAATTAAAAAAATTAAATTAAATTAAAAAAATAAAGAGTGTAAAGACTGGAAAAGAGAAAAACCGGAAATCGTATTCTAAACAGGAAACAATGGATGAGCCTCTTCACCTGTTCAGTAGATGTGGGTGGAGTGTGAACCGGGCGATAGTTTAGTCTATCTACTCCAATTGAAAAAAAATTTTAAAAAAATAAAATAAAATAAAATAAAGAGTGAAAAGATTGGGAAAGTGAAAAGATTGGAAAAGAGAAAAACCGGAAACCGCATCCTAAACAGGAAACAATGGATGAGCCTCTTCACCTGTTCAATAGACTTGGGTGGAGTGTGAACCGGGCGATAGTTTTGTCTATTTACTCCAATTCACATACAAAATGATTCGACCACCAAGAAATAATAAAACAACTACAATACGTAACCAACAAATACAACAATACTTATAATGACAGTACATACACAGCAAGAGAAAGTGAAAAAGGAAAGAGTTATTCCCCCTTGTCTGTTCGTAGAAACAAAATAAGATGTATGAAGTTTTTTTTCTCTAGCTGAAAGAAAGGTTTGTAACAATTGTTAAGATTACCGTCAAGAGTTCAAAGATAAAAACAAATCCTTGATGAAATTTTTTTATACAGAAAACAAGGTTCTGTGTCTGTGTGTGCGTTTAGGCAGAGGTGAGTAGAGAGAGAGAGAGACTTACATGTGATGTAGTAGTCTTAGGCAGTGTGTGGATTTCTACTAACGAAGGTTGAGAAAATCGTGAATTTATGTGTAGAAGGTGGCTCGACAAGCAAGCGCGGCAGAAATTTTCTTTATACAAGAAAAATCTGTGATTGGCTTAAAAATAAACCAATCAACAAAACACACGTGAAAGTTGCTTCTTAGGTGAAAGGTTAAAGCGACTGCGATTGTTAAATTGTCCTATACAATAACAGTAGCTATTTATAAGCCAATCGCAGACGTGTAAAGTACATGGTTCGAATGTGGGTAAGAAAAGTACATAGCAACCGCTATAGGTGTGTCGTCTAGGGTGCCATGTTTCACGCTATCAAAAAAGGGATGAGAAGTAGCAAAGAAAGACAAAATGTTGTGGGCGAAACGAGGAATCTTTTTAAATTGTTTACATTTTCGTCTAGGGTGACAAATCAGAAATTGATTAGTGAGCTCGCCCAGGGATTCTATCAAATAGTTGGTGTTTGTATTTGCATCGTCAGTCAGTCACCTATTTGCCACACGTGATACACGCTTGGACGACCATGTCTCTTTCGAGACATGACTGACTAGGCAGAAGATTTTCTCGCAGTAGGCTGCCATTAACTTCTGCGATAGACGAGATCCCCAACCAAGGCTATAGAGCTCAATCGGTCCTGCTATTCAGCTCAAAGCTGGAGGGAGAAGAGATGTATCATACCTTTGCACGAAAGTGAATGCAACGAATTCAACTAGAATTCGAACTCGGTTCTCCGAGTTCTCCAAGCCGATATCCAATGCACTACAATCTACATTTGCAACTTAGCTGTTGTGAAAGTTCACGTGAAGAAAATATGTAATATCTTCATCGCATGATTGGAGTAGAGGTTTTCATCGCGTAGCGGTCTCGCTGACTGCTATTAATTACCAGAAGAACATTCCCGGGTTGATCGTTATCAACTATAACATCCCGGGTCTATCCTGGTCACGGCTCCCACCTATAACATCCCGGGTCTATCCTGGTCACGGCTCCCACCTATAACATCCCGGGTCTATCCTGGTCACGGCTCCCACCTATAACATCCCGGGTCTATCCTGGTCACGGCTCCCACCTATAACATCCCGGGTCTATCCTGGTCACGGCTCCCACCTATAACATCCCGGGTCTATCCTGGTCACGGCTCCCACCTATAACATCCCGGGTCTATCCTGGTCACGGCTCCCACCTATAACATCCCGGGTCTATCCTGGTCACGGCTCCCACCTATAACATCCCGGGTCTATCCTGGTCACGGCTCCCACCTATAACATCCCGGGTCTATCCTGGTCACGGCTCCCACCTATAACATCCCGGGTCTATCCTGGTCACGGCTACCAGCTATAACATCCCGGGTCTATCCTGGTCACCGCAACCAACTATAACATCCCGGGTTTATCCTGGTCACGGCAACCAATACTGTTGCCACATCTGGTCGGGTGCCCCTGCTATTCTCCTCGGTTTTCTTGACAAAATACAGCGAAGAATCTGTAATGTGATTGATACCGACTTAGCTGACCGCCTGCAGTCACTCTCTCACCGGCGTGACGTGGCTTCCCTGTGCCTCTTCTACAAATACTTTCATGGCTTCTGCTCTGATGAACTTAAATCACTGGTGCCCCCTAGGTGTGAGTTCGCACGAGATACTAGATTGGCAACTAGGTCCCACCCCTTTACAGTGAAACCGATGAAATGTAACCGCAAGTTCTACTCCACAGCTTCTTTTCTCGCACTTCCCGCCTGTGGAATTCCCTTCCGCATGTTTGCTTCCTCGACGGCTATAACCTCCAGGATTTTAAATGTAAGGTCAATAGACACCTCCTAACAAACTAACCCTCCCATTCTCCCCAACTCTCCCCCTATGTACATCCTAACTCGTCTATCGCCTTGTGTAACCCCCTGCGCTATAATGGCAGTGGAATGCCTTGCTTTGGGTGACATGATTAAAAAATAAAAAATAATATCACTGGTCTATCCTGGTCACAGTAACCAACTATAACATCCCGGGTCTATCCTGGTCACGGCTACCAGCTATAACATCCCGGGTCTATCCTGGTCACCGCAACCAACTATAACATCCCGGGTTTATCCTTGTCACGGCAACCAGCTAAAACATCCCGGGTTTATCCTTGTCACGGCAACCAGCTAAAACATCCCGGGTTTATCCTTGTCACGGCAACCAGCTAAAACATCCCGGGTTTATCCTTGTCACGGCAACCAGCTAAAACATCCCGGGTTTATCCTTGTCACGCCAACCAGCTAAAACATCTCGGGTCTATCCATGTAACGGCAACCACCTATGACATCCCGAGTTTATCCTCGTCACGGCCACCAGCTAAAACATCCTGGGTCTATCCTAGTAATGGCAACCAAATATAACATCCCGGATTTATCCTAGTCACAGCAACCAAATATAACATCCCGGTTCTATCCTGGTTATTGCAACCAACTATAACATCCAGGGTCTATCCTGGTCACGGCAACCAGCTAAAACATCCTGGGTCTATCCTAGTAACGGCAACCAGCTATAACATCCCGAGTTTATCCTGGTCATGGCAACAAACTATAACATCCCGGGTCTATCCTGGTCATGGCAACCAACTATGACGTCCACCCAATCCATCCGTACTCAAGCTGGATCTCCTTGGCTGATCGCAGAGTTGATAACTTCGGCTCAACTGTCTCGCCTCACGTTGTCTTGATTGAGCGAAAGAGTGGCTTGGTTCAAATCGTCGACTGGAATTAATGACGTGGTTTGGCCCGGCCAGAGTGATGTCACACGAAAAACAAGAAAAGTATTTTTATGCAACTCCTGGTTACAAAGTTGTTAATACAATTATTGAAGGCTCAAGCAGGTCTATATTCTCCATGCAATAACTATCGACCCTTCCTGATTATTGTGGCACAGTGTTGTTGTTTTGGGTTTTAACGAGACATCAGGAACAAGGCTTTATATTGGAGGTTTTTCTTCGGGGCGGCAAATCACATCAGATCAGTTGAAGCGGTGGTCTCGTCTCTCTTCTCCGGTCTGCCTCAGTCCTCTGGTTTGTTTTGACTGCGTTCTCTCACGTTCTGTATGCCCATCTCTGCACACACTCTGCACTTTATCGTCGTCTCCCTGGTCTTTGGTCTCTCTTTTCCGGTCCGTCACTGGCATGCGTCTCCAGTGTGTGTCTCTTCTGGTCTGCCGTCGAATCTCACTCGTGTGTCACGTCTTCAGCGGGTTTCTCCCGTCTGCATGCACTGAAGATAACGATTGACATTGCATTTAAATTTTAGAAGATCAAATATGACTGGAAAGCAAGAAGCCAGAATAGAGTCCCACAAGCGAGAGAAGAAACTGTTAGCATAGGACTTATAATATGAGAAGAAGAAAACATAATTAAGGAGAGAGAACAATAAAAGAATAGGAATTAAGAAGTCAGAAGATAACGATTGATATTGCATTTCAATTTTTGAAGATCAAAGTTGAGTGGAAAGCAAGAAGCCGAAAGAGAGTTCCACAAGCGAGAGAAGAAACTGTTAGCATAGGACTTATAATATGAGAAGAAGAAAACATAATTAAGGAGAGAGAACAATAAAAGAACAGGAATTAAGAAGACAGAAGAGAACCATAGACATTGCATTTCAATTTTTGAAGATCAAAGTTGAGTGGAAAGCAAGAAGCAGAAAGAGAGTTCCACAAGCGAGAGAAGAAACTGTTAGCATAGGACTTATAATATGAGAAGAAGAAAACATAATTAAGGAGAGAGAACAATAAAAGAACAGGAATTAAGAAGACAGAAGAGAACCATAGACATTGCATTTCAATTTTTGAAAATCAAAGTTGACTGGGAAGCAAGAAGCCGAAAGAGAGTTCCACAAGTGAGAGAAGAAACTGTTAGCATAGGACTTATAATAATATGAGAAGAAGAAAACATAATTAAGAAGAGAGAACAATAAAAGAACAGGAATTAAGAAGTCAGAAGATAACGATTGACATTGCATTTAAATTTTTAAAGCTCTAAGTTGGCTGGAAAACAAGAAGCCGGAAGAGAGTTTCACAAACGAGAAGAAACTGTCAGCATAAAACTTACGGTTACATCTAGCCACTTCAACTATAAAATGATGAAACCTTATCGCCAATCTAGTACTGCGTTTAAATTACAATGAGAAACAGAATAAGGTACAGTGGATGTCGAAGAAAAATAAGATAGTTTACTCATGAAGTCAAATATTTATGGCATAATCCTGACTATTATCATGAGATGTTCATATGTGAGTCTTTAAAAATATTTTCCTAATTAACAATTTATATCACTCTTATTATTAGGGAGATCAGTTTATTACTTAATAATAATAATAAAAAAAAGAAGTCTCTCATTTTATGTCCAGTAAAATCTTATATTAATATTAGAATACCCAGGCTGTCAAAAATGACAAAAATATTCACAATATTTAATATTTGTCTATTTCTGAGATGAAATAGTAATGACTGTGAATATTTACATTGTTCGAGCTGTTGTCCACATCGATATTTTCATTTTCACAACGTTTCGGCCGTTGTACGTTCCGAACTTCTTCAGATGACTGGAATTCTGAACCGAACGCCTTATTTTGATCACTAGGGTAGATTGTTCTCGTTTTATGAGTCATGCTACTTCTGGATGTCTTAGTTATTTTCATTTAACTTAACACTCTAAGTTATTTTTCGCCACTACTGTTGCCAGGTATTGAACTCACAACACTTTGGCTCAATTTACTGGATCAAACCAACACTTTTTATCACTGTGACATGTGCCGAAACACTTTCAAAAACTGAAATTACACCTGCAGAAAATGACTATCAGGTGATCCGCCACTGACGTTAGCCATTACAGCTTTTGCAGATATAACCAGAGCATCAGTGCTGAAGTTTATTTTCAGCAACTGGGTGACATGCACATTCAGTTAAACAAAATACAACCAGCACTGGTCAATCGACAAATTCCAATTTTATTTCATGACAATGCTTGGCCACGTGTTGCCAGGATGATACCGCAGAACCTGATATTAACAGGCCAGATAGAGGGGAAAAGAAACAGAGGAAAGCAACAGGTAACATATTTGAAGGACCTGATCAGGTGGATGACGGAACGAGGCTTGCATAGTGCATCAGGAGAAAGCGTGCTAAGAGCCACCAGCGACAGGAGATGTGGAAAGCCATGATCGCCTTACGTCCTGAAAGACAAGGAACATAAAAAAGAATATATATATGCCAACTGTTTATAAGAAATTATAATGTGGATATAAAATGGGGGATCAATTCTATATTGTAATCAATATATAAACTGATCCCCCAGTTCGTGTCCACGCTAGTTTCTATACATAGTCTAGATTTATTGTCTTGAGCTAGTGGATGGGAAGAGAAGAGACTGGGTACAGAGGGAATTAAAGAAAGGATAAAAGATGAACGGGATTCAAGAAGATAGAAGATGGCAATTTACGTTGCACTTAAATTTTGGAGATTTTAGCTATCAGGGAAGAGAAAAGACTGGGTACAGAGGGAATTAAAGAAAGGATAAAAGATGAACGGGATTCGAGAAGACAGAAGATGGCGCTTGACGTTACATTTTTGAAGATTGTAGCTATCAGGGAAGAGAAAAGACTGGGTACAGAGGGAATTAAAGAAAGGATAAAAGATGAACGGGATTCGAGAAGATGAAGATGGCGATTGATGCTACTTAAATTTTTGGAGATTGTAGCTATCAGGGAAGAGAAAAGACTGGGTACAGAGGGAATTGAGGAAAAGGATAAAAGATGAACGGGATTCAAGAAGACAGAAGATGGCAATTGACGTTGTATTTAAATTTTTGGAGATTGTAGCTATCAGGGAGATAAAGACTGGCAGAGGGAATAAAGAAAGGATAAAAGATGAACGGGATTCAAGAAGATAGAAGATGGCAATTGATGTTGCATTTAAATTTTTGGAGATTGTAGCTATCAGGGAAGAGAAAAGACTGGGTACAGAGGGAATTGAGGAAAGGATAAAAGATGAACGGATTCAAGAAGACAGAAGATGGCAATTGACGTTGTATTTAAATTTTTGGAGATTGTAGTTATCAGGGAAAGAGAAAGACTGGGTACAGAGGGAATTAAAGAAAGGATAAAAGATGAACGGATTCAAGAAGATAGAAGATGGCAATTGATGTTGCATTTAAATTTTTGGAGATTGTAGCGACAGGGGAAGAGAAAGAATTGGGTACAGAGGGAATTGAGGAAAGTGATAAAAGGATGAACGATTCGTTACATAAGATGGCAATTGACGTTGTATTTAAATTCTTTGAGATTGTAGCTATCAGGGAAGAGAAAAGATCAAAAGGAGGGAATTAAAGAAAAGGATAAAAAGATGAACGGGATTCAAGAAGATAGAAGATGGCAATTGATGTTGTATTTAAATTTTGGAGATTGTAGCTATCAGGGAAGAGAAAAGACTGGGTACAGAGGGAATTGAGGAAAGGATAAAAGATGAACGGGATTCAAGAAGACAGAAGATGGCAATTGACGTTGTATTTAAATTTTTGGAGATTGTAGCTATCAGGGAAGAGAAAATGGGTACAGAGGGAATTAAAGAAAGGATAAGATGAACGGGATTCAAGAAGATAGAAGATGGCAATCGACGTTGTATTTAAATTTTTGGAGATTGTAGCTATCAGGGAAGATCAACAGAGGGAATTGAGGAAAGGATAAAAGATGAACGGGATTCAAGAAGACAGAAGATGGCAATTGACGTTGTATTTAAATTTTTGGAGATTGTAGCTATCAGGGAAGAGAAAAGACTGGGTACAGAGGGAATTAAAGAAAGGATAAAAGATGAACGGGATTCAAGAAGATAGAAGATGGCAATTGATGTTGCATTTAAATTTTTGGAGATTGTAGCTATCAGGGAAGAGAAAAGACTGGCACAGAGGGAATTGAGGAAAGGATAAAAGATGAACGGGATTCAAGAAGACAGAAGATGGCAATTGACGTTGTATTTAAATTTTTGGAGATTAGAAATAGTCAGGGAAGAGAGAAAAGACTGGGTACAGAGGGAATTAAAGAAAGGATAAAAGATGAACGGGATTCAAGAAGATAGAAGATGGCGAATGATGTTGTATTTAAATTTTTGGAGATTGTAGCTATCAGGGAAGAGAAAAGACTGGCACAGAGGGAATTGAGGAAAGGATAAAAGATGAACGGGATTCAAGAAGACAGAAGAGCTGCAATTGACGTTGTATTTAAATTTTGGAGATTGTAGCTATCAGGGAAGAGAAAAGACTGGGTACAGAGGGTCAAAGAAAGGATACGAATGATTCAAGAAGATAGAAGATGGCAATTGACGCTGTATTTAAATTTTTGGAGATTGTAGCTATCAGGGAAGAGAAAAGACTGGGTACAGAGGGAATTGAGGCAGAAAGGATAAAAGATGAACGGATTCAAGAAGAGTTGAAGATGGCAATTGACGTTGTATTTAAATTTTTGAGATTAGAAGCATTGTAAAGGAAAAGACTGGCACAGAGGGAATTAAAGAAAGGATAAAAGATGAACGGGATTCAAGAAGATAGAAGATGGCAATTGATGTTGCATTTAAATTTTTGGAGATTGTAGCTATCAGGGAAGAGAAAAGACTGGGTACAGAGGGAATTGAGGAAAGGATAAAAGATTAACGGGATTCGAGAAGACAGAAGATGGCGATTGACGTTGCATTTAAATTTTTGGAGATTGTAGCTATCAGGTAAGAGAAAAGACTGGGTACAGAGGAAATTAAATAAAGGATAAAAGATGAACGGGATTCAAGAAGACAGAAGATGGCAATTGACGTTGTATTTAAATTTTTGGAGATTGTAGCTATCAGGGAAGCAACGAAATCGTTTCACCGTGGTAATGTCTCTAGTATGCAGGGGTTTACAAGGACTGAAATTGAAAGAGAAGCCTTAGAATATGGTGCATTAAGGAAATGTCACGAGACGAATGGCATTCAAGAAAACAGAAGATGCCGATTGAATGTATATTTACATTTTTGGGGTAGTTAACATGGAAGCAAGGAAACGGAAGGGAATTCCACGAGAGGGAAATGCGAGAAAAAAAAACTGTTAGAGTAGAAGTGACGGTTGAATTTAGCTATTACAACATTAAGAGTGAAGGACCAAGATGCCAATTTAGTTGTACGATTAAAGTCGATATGCAAGGTCATGCCCAGCAACATTGCAGATATTTCTTTAAGTTTTGTGCCAAAGATGGGAGCCCGTTAAAAGATGGGAGCCCGTTAAAAGATGGGAGCCCGTTAAAAGATGGGAGCCCGTTAAAACTACAACCAGAAAACAATTGTAGAAAAAACAGAGGAAAACTACATCAAGTCGCTAGGAAAGTGACTGAAGTCGAGATGCCAGGTCAGGACCAATAACCATGCAGATTTTTCGTTGGATTTTCTACCAAGGATTTGAAAATTAATTTAAATTGAATGGAAGGATTGACGACGGGGCTAAAATAGCTGATTAGCTCCCTCTTTACCATTCTTTCATCGCAGTTTTCTTTATTAAAAAATCTTTCAAAAATAAAGTATGCTTTTCTGATAGTTTGGTTGTGGAATATTAGAAAAGTATGTGCGTTGTGGTGCAGTGGATATCGACTCGCAATGAGAGATCGAGGTGCCGAGTTCGAATTCCAGTTGAATCCATTGCATTCACTTACGCACAAATACCCTTGTAAAAAGTATTTATCGCCTCTTCCTTCCAGTTATAGGTTAAATAATAGGACAGATTGGGTTCTATAGCCTTGGTCAGCAACCAGTCTACCGCAGAAAGCAATGGCAACCTACTGCGGGATAATCTTCTGCCAGGTTAGTCATGTCTCTTTTGAGACATGATCACCCAAAGAGTGTGTCACGTATGCCACTTAACTAACTGATAATTAATCTACTTTGAAGCAACTGTTACTTACTTTAAGTTTAAAACGCATTTTTTTTAACCCGACACTAGTGTTCACGAGTTTGACAATTTGATGACTGATTGATATTTATCTAATGTTGTCTGTGGGTGCTTAAGGCGTTAAAAATGTAATTGAATTAACTTGAGTGTATTTTATATATTTTCTGCTAATGTCGCCTATGGTCTTCCGTATAAAAAAAAATGGCACGTTTACACACAGACAAAATAAAATATATTTTTTTTAAATGTCATTGTTTGACGATTTGTCCTAAGCTTTTCAATTTATGATTGCTGAATATAGTTTTTACCTAACAATAATATCATCTAAATGAAACAAATTGACAGAATTTTAAAAGATTAAAAAATATTTAAAACTTAATAATTGAACAGGTTAAGAGGCTCATCCCTTGTTTCCTGTTTAGGATGTGGGTTCCGGCTTTCTCTTTTCCAATCTTCTCACTTTTTTTTTTTTTTTTTCAATTGGAGTAGATAGATCTATCTATCGCACGGTTCACACTCCCCCCACGTCTATTGAACAGGTTAAAAGACTCATCCCTTGTTCCTTGTTTAGGATGTGGTTTCCGGCTTTCTCTTTTCCAATCTTTCTACTATTACGTAGCCCCCTGCACATCAGTGGCGTTAACGCCTTGCTCGGGGTGATACGATTAAAAAAAGACAAAGAAACAGCATAGAATGATGTTAAAAGGTCTCAGACTTGATTAAAACAAAGTTTTATCATCAAAATGTTTTGCTATTATTCAGAGGAAAGATCAAATTTTGTTGTCATTAATTTTTAGATTTTTTCATAATTTCTAACAAGTTCGAAATTTCAGTTAATTGATTTTCCGTCAGCAATTCACGCCACATTTACATGTTACTGTTAAGAAAAACGTAATATTACGCAAGTCGTTCTTTTTTTTTTTTTTTTTTTGGTGTGTGTGTGGGAACATTCTAGCCTCCCTGAGAGTAAAACACGACGCCTCCTTGGCCTCACACTCTCAGCGGACCTCAAGTGGAATGACTATACTTAATCTATTGCTAAATCGGCTGCCAAAAAGGTCGGTTCACTGTACAGGGCAAGGAAGTTTTTTTCCCGTCTGAGTCCATCCTGCACATATATAAATCTATCATCCATCCGTGTACTGAATACTGCTGCCACATCTGATCGGGTGCTCCTGCTATTCACCCCTCGTTTTTTGACAAAATCCAACAGAGAATCTGCAATGTGATCGATACCTACTTAGCAGCTCGGCTGCAGTCGCTTTCTCACCGGCGTGACGTGGCTTCCCGGTGCCTCTTCTATAAATATTTTCACGGCTTCTGCTCTGATGAACTGAGATCACTGGTGCCTCCTATGTATGAATTCACACGAGATACTAGATTAGCAACTAGGTCCCACCATTTTACAATGAAACTGATAAAATGTAACCGTAATTTCTACTCTAACAGCTTCTTTTCACGCACTTCCCGCCTGTGGAATTCCCTTCCATATACTTGCTTCCCTGACAGCTACAATCTCCAGGAATCTAGATGTAAGGTCAGTAGACATCTCCTATCATACTAACACTCATCCATTCTCTCAAGCTCATTTTTTCATGTACTCCACCCCCATCCTCAGTATCCTCATCTGTCTATTACCCTCTTCCTGACATTTCCTATAACTAACCCCTCTTTCTCATCACTTTCCCCTATGTAACCCCCTGCGCAACAGTGGCAGTAAAATGCCTTGCTTGGGGTGAGATGATTAAAAAAAATGATTTTATAAATAATATACTTGAAGGATATATTCTGAAGAAAAAATATCGATGAATAATGAATTTTTATAAGAATTTTTTTGATGTTTTTCTTTGCTAATTATGATGATTTATAAAGTTTCAGACATCTTTCAAATTTCAGACATCTTTCAAATTTCAGACATCTTTCAAATTTCAGACATCTTCCAAATTTCAGACATCTTTCAAATTTCAGACATCTTTCAAATTTCAGACATCTTTCAAATTTCAGACATCTTTCAAATTTCAGACATCTTCCAAATTTCAGACATCTTTCAAATTTCAGACATCTTTCAAATTTCAGACATCTTTCAAATTTCAGACATCTTCCAAATTTCAGACATCTTTCAAATTTCAGACATCTTTCAAATTTCAGACATCTTTCAAATTTCAGACATCTTTCAAATTTCTTCCAGTTACTCATTGTCTTCAGTTATTAATTTATTAATTTACTTTAATTTTAATTAATTTTAATTTAATTTATTAATTTATTAATTTACAACAAAAATATTAATCACTGTTTATTTATTAAATTGTTTATTTACAAGAATGATTTTCTATTTCCAACATGCAAATTGACTAATATAATGTTATGTTTATCATTCATCAATTTATAAAGAAATGAATATGAAAAGGTTTTTTATTTATAAAAATTTACTCTATCATGAAATCTGTTAACTAACTATAATATAATCTTTATTTACCATTTTACAAAGTTTGAATTGATTCACTGATGTTTCGATAACCATTCCAAAGAACTTAATTTAATTAAAATTTAATTAAAATTTTGGCAAAGTTAAGCCCCTGTATATAAACTCCAATATTCTAACAAATGCAAATTGACTAATGTAATGTTATGTTTATAATTTATCAATTTATAAAGAAATGCATATGAAAAGTTTTTATTCCTTGAGAATTCACAAATTTATTAACCGTATTTATTTGATTGTTTAGTTCCAAGAATAATTTTATATTTACAACATTCAAAAAACTAATACAATTAAAACCAATGTGATGTATTTATTATTTACCAGTTTATAAAGAAATAATTTTTTTTCAATTGGAGTAGATAGACTAAACTATCGCCCGGTTCACACTCCACCCACGTCTATTGAACAGGTGAAGAGGCTCATCCCTTGTTCCCTGTTTAGGATGTGGTTTCCGGCTTTCTCTCTTCTAATCTTTTCACTCTTACGTAGCCCCCTGCACATCAGTGGCGTTACCACCTTGCTCGGGCTGATATGATTAAAAAAAAAAAAATTAATGACTTTATTTATAAATCGAAAATTGAAAAACTTAATACAAATCATTTAAAATTTAGATATTTAAAATAATCTTTAATTTTTTTTTATTTATGTTAAAATGCAATTTCTTTTGACTATGGAAACTTATGAGACTTATCATAAAAAGGTCACATGTTTCAAGGATTGTTCCCCCTACGAAATGTAAAATTAGATTATGTCATTTTTTGGTTACCATACTTCCAAATGGGATGTGCGTTGTGGTCCAGTGGATATCGGCTTGGAACGAGAAGCCGGGGAGCCGAGTTCGAATTCCAGTTGAATCCATTGTATTCACTTACGCGCAAATACCCTTGGGAAAGGTATTAATCCGTCTCTTCCTTCCAGTTATGGGTTAAATAGCAGGACAGACTGGGTTCTATAGCCTTGGTCGGCAACCAGTCTACCGCAGAAAGCAATGGCAACCTACTGCGGGATAATCTTCTGCCCAGTCAGTCATGTCTCTTTCGAGACATGATCGCCCAAGCGTGTATCGCGTATGGCACTTAACTGACTGACTGACTTCCAAATGTGTGAACTGATCTATGACAGTGGTTATCATCTCGCCTACTTGAAAGGTAAACTAATCAGACCATTGTGATTAAGAAATACTTTTATTCTAAATTTCATGCCATAAGCAACTAATATGTGTTTCAAATCAAATTAAGTTAGCTAATTTTTGAAAAATAACGTGTGAGAGATGTATATTTCATTTTTGCAAAATTTTAAAACCGAAAATTAACTTTTGTTTACAAATGTGTCGATTGCTCAAAACATGGCCGAAAAATTGCAAAATTTTTTTAAATCTCAAATTTTTATATTCAAATGAATCTCTGTTTGAAATACATCATAGTATTTTGCTTACTGAAATAGTAAATTTAATCATTTAGCTTTCAATTAAGGTAAGATTAAAGTTTCAAGAAAAGGTTTTGTATTATTTTAAAATTCAATTTAAAGCTTAGGTATCGAAAATGAGTCGAGATATCTAGTTAAATTTTTTGGCTCAACGCTGACGCAAGAAAAACAAGATATTTAAAACATGTTAGAAAGGATTTTAAAAATTAATAAAAAAAATATTTTGGCCTTTTCTCTTAATAATAACGTGAACATTTTGACGATAAAACATTGTTTTTATCAAATTTGGAGTTTTTTTCATATGTTTTTTTATAGGAATCTTTGGAGGTAGCATTCAACATTCACTCTTTAACCTGGGCAAGAAAACTATTAACTTCCGCTAGTGGGAAATTTGCCGGTCATACCAATTTCATTGATATGTTAAATGACAAGGGGGAAAATTATTCTTTCCGTGGAGAACGACGGCGGCGGCAAGTATGAATAGCAATGGTACGGGTTATTGCTCATCTCCGAACGCTTTGTTAGACTTGCAGTCGCCAGCGAGAATCTTATTCACTGGGACTTAAATCCGTCTTTCTAATCTCGACTAAGATCTTATCAAAACGATCGTAGTATTTGTGTAAACAAGTCATTTCTTCCGTTCGGAATTAAAGGCAACAAAAAACGACGAATTAAGTTCGACTGAGAATTGATTTGGACGTGCGTTGTAGTACAATGTAGTACAATGGATATCGACTCGGAACGAGAACTCGGAGAACCGAGTTCGAATTCCAGTTGAATTCATAGCATTCACTTACGCGCAAATACCCTTGGAAAAGGTAATTAATCCGTCTCTTCCCTCCAGTTAACTAACAGGACAGATTGGGTTCTATAACCTTGGCTGGCAACCAGTCTACCGCAGAATGGCAACCTACTACGGGATAATCTTCTGCCCAGTCAGTCATGTCTCACGAGAGACATGATCGCCCAACTTAACTGACTGACTGAGAATTGATTTGCGATAAGGAAATCTGTTAAACTGAAGAAACATGGAATCATGGTATGGGACCTTTCACTTTAAACGGCTCTGGTGTGCGTTGTGGTGCAGTGGATATCGACTCGGAACGATGAATCGAGGGAGCCGAGTTCGAATTCCAGTTGAAATTCCTTGCATTCACTTACGCACAAATACCCTTTTGAAAGGTATTAATTCGTCTCTTCCCTCCAGTTATGGGTTAAATAATAGGACAGATTGGGTTCTATAGTCTTGGCTGGCAACCTGTCTACCGCAGAAAGCCACATTCTGCGGGATTATCTTCTGCGCAGTCAGTCATGTTTCTTTTGAAACATGATCGCCCATAACGTATACTACTGACTGACTGAATACAATAGTTGAAAAAATGATTAAGGCTTCTATTGGGCATAAAGTGGGGGATCAATTTTATATTGTTGTGAAGTAATAAACTGATCCCCCATCAATTACTACTTAATAATATAATGCATCCCTTCCCTCTTTAGCTATGAGTCTAATAACAGGACAGATTGGGTTCTATAGCCTTGGTTGCCAACCAGTCTACCACAGAAAAACGGAAACCTACTACCAAAAAATATTCTGCCTGGTCAGTTATGGATTAAAAGAGATATGATCGCCCAAGCGTGTCTCACGTGTAGCACTTAATTAACCGACTGACTGATGTATATATATATATATATATATATATATATATATATGGCTATGTGTGTATGTGTATGTGTGTGTGTGCAAGATGTATCAAAAATACTTTTACAAACTTGTTTTTAAGGGCAGAGTCCCCAGGTCCTACCCTGTTATTTAACCCATACTGGAGGGAAGGGATGGATTAATACCTTTCCCAAGGGTACCAATGCTTAAGTGAATGCAGGGTATTCAACTGGAATTCGAACTCGGCTCACCGATTTCTCTTTCCGAGCCGATATCCACTGCACCACAACGCACATCCGTCACTAAACGCTTACAGCACCTGGTATTCCCAAGCAGTCATTCATCTAAGTACTGACCAGGCTCAACGTTGCTTAACTTCGGTGATCGAGTGAGAACGTGTGTATTCAACGTGATATGACCGGAAGCCAAGTTCATATGAATATATGCCCACAAATCATTCTTTTTCCTTTTTTTCTTTTTTTTTTTTAGTTATTAAGTCTTAAAAGTTTGAGGTAGATGGTGCTGTGTTGCCAAGGTTAGGTTACATTTGTTATTTGTGTAAAATTGGTTCATGCAACAGACAATAATTCATAGGCGTTTCATCGGTGTGTCACGGGGTCCTGCATGTGACAGGGTTTCAATCCTGAGTAAAAAGCAACCGGCTGTCAAACCGTACTGATGAGTTGTGATACAGCGAAACAGATCTGTCTGCGGATGACTATTTAGGCTCTTACACCCTGATTGAGCACTCTGGAAGAATGGTAGACTTTGAAAAAAAAGTAGCTACTCTGACATCTACGCATCGTTCATTCAGCAATGAATTAGAACACTCTCAGTTATTGGGCGTGTATAATGATAATATATACGCTAAAAAGTCTGCCTCTTTCTACCGACGCCAATTCGGTCGGGTTTCAATCCTGGGTAAAAAGCAATTGGCTGTCTAACCGTACTGATGAGCTGTGATACAGCGAAACAGATCTGTCTACGAATGACTATATATATATATATATATATATATATATATATATATATATTAATCATAAATCCGAAAAAAGTTTAGAAGTAAATCAAGAAGGATCCTATTAATATTAAATATTAACACTGATCCAGCCATAAGGCTCAATGTAAATCAATCTAATTATTTACAGAGCCAATATTTACATATAAAGAATTCAAGTTTTGAATTTGTTGTATTTTATATTTATATTTATATTTATTTTTATTTATTTTTATTTTATTTTATTTTTTAATTTCTTTGCAATCTATTTAAAAAGGAAAAGTAAACTAATTTTTCTCCAGTTTCTGAAAGGATTTTTCTGTTGCTGAGGTGATGTGTTGTCCCCCGTGGGGATCTTCATATCGAAATGGCCATTCAACATCTTTGAATTAATCCTTTTTTAATATATATATTTGCTCTGTAATATTTTATTACATGGAGCTATCTTCCTGTATCATTTTTTAATATTAAAATAAAATTTTTAATATTAATTAGGATCGGGTTTTTTGGAATTTACCTTCCTACTTTTTTCCCTTGGATTGAAGTATCTGAATTAAAATATATATATATATATATATTAAATACATGACGTCTCTTTCCAAACACTTTTGGAAGTTAAAAAACGAAAACAAAACACCTAAAGTTAAATGGAAAATTCTCAAACAAGCAAGAACATCTAAATCAATAAATGAACCATGTTTCCTTTTTCTTCAAGAAAAAATTGAAATTATTAACTACATAAATAGCGACAAGATTTTAAACCAGAGGCATGAAACCACAGTAAACTGCAAACACATCAAAGAACTAACCTTACAATCATGCTAAAATATACTACAAAAGCCAAAGCTAGGACCCCTTAGAGACGATAAACTTTTATAGTACTAATAACACTCTTACATCAAATTTTACCTATTACACACCACAACCTGTGATCTAATTTAAAGTTTTATTGGAAAAAATGATTCCCTAAATTCAAAATTAAGGTTAACTATACAAAATTAGAATAATTATAAAACCGGTGCTGAAATACAGAAATATTCTATAGTTGTACAAATAAACATGAAAGATATATATATATATCCAAATGAATACAGAACGAAGAAAGTATTAACAACATTTAAAACAGTGCTCAATATAGAAATAGAGCTATGAATATTTATTATAAGTTATAGTTTAGAACTTGTACAAATTATAATTTACTGCAAAAGTATACATTTTGTTTCGATATCGAAAAAACAATGTCTAATCAGGTAGTTAATAATGAGGGTACACTATAACTTATAAAATATATATATATATATATATATATATATATATATATTTGTGTGTGTGTGTGTGTGTGTGTGTGTGTGTGTGTGTGTGTGTGTCCCCGCCACAAGATAGCCTTCATGTAATCTCATATTTTTTTCTCAGAAGATAAATCATCATATAATAATAACGCTTGGTGCTTCTTTAATTAGTTAGTTAGTTCCTTCGTTCCTCCGTCCATTACGCCACTGAAGAAAGATAACACACTTACTCTCTACACGAGCTTTTCCTTCCCCTCTCTCTTTTTATAATCTATAAACGCTACTCTCCTCAGCCTTTCCCTCACCTTTGTGAAAACGGAATCATATAATAATTCTGCTTTTTCCTTCCTTAGTTAGTTACTTAGTTCCTCCGTCCATTACGCCACTGAAGAAAGATAACACACTTACTCTCTACACGAGCTTTTCCTTCCCCTCTATCTTTTTATAATCTAGAAACGCTACTCTCCTCAGCCTTTCTCTCACCTTTGCCAAACGGAAGGGTAGTAAAGACTGAGAGAGTAGGAGTAGAGAGCCTATAGCATTACCGTAGCAGTAGCAGCTTAAGCTGGTGGTTGCAGCAGTAATAGTGTGTGTGTGTGTGTGTGTGCTGTACAATATAGTTAAAATAGGTAGTTTTGTTGTCGTCTCCCGCGACCTAATAACGAAATTTCTGGCTTCTACACTCTTGGCCATTACTCAGTTGGTCTTTTCTGTTTACAATGGACACAGGAGCCATGATTTTTCTCTTTCAAAATCTCTCACAAAATAGCGTACAGTATTTTGGTTATAGTCTGTGCATACGCCACTTAATATAATATAAGATTACAGTAAAGTGGCTTCTATGGACATTACTTTTATAGATGGTTTAATAAAATTGCACTGTGTTGTCGTTATTTTATTATCCAATACCTTTATGTTTGAAGACGTTACTATCATTTGTAGTGTGACAAAGTAAATTTTTTCCAGAAAATCACAGTTATCCTTCCGTGGAAATTCCATGGGTTCCGCTAGTTATATAAAAACTGTACGAATGTTTCTTTTTTTAAATACAGATGGAGACCTACCAAACTCTATACGTAACTTACGCGTTAATAAAACCAAAGCAATATCATTACATTTTACACATGGAAAAAAAGGCTAAAAAATAATGGAAGTACTTTTATCACTTTGACCGTTATTTTTAGTGGACACCCGTATTTGAGTAGACGTTCTGTTTACTTATTTAACAGTACTTTTTTTTTCGTCTAACGAATTGAATATTCGAGAAACCTGATTAAATAATAAAAACATGTACTTTCCACCAGGATTTGAACTTGCGTAACGGTGATAATAACCGAGTAACCAATGACTAGAAAGTATCTGTGTACTTGGGATCAGGGTGAAGTATCTGTGCATTCTGCATGCAACCATGTTGAAGCTCTTTAGCACTCTGCTTTGGATCAGGGTGAAGTATATAGACACTCTGTCTACAACCATGTTGCAGCTGTTCACCCCTCTGTTTGGGTTCACCTCTATAGATTTCTGAATCTATGGATCTCTGGATCAGAATGAAGTATCTGTCCGTTTTGACTCAGATCAGTAGAATACTTGTGCACTAAGTAAGAACGAAGTTTTAGCTCCCTAGCCATCTGCTTTGGAACAGTGGAGTGCGTTGGAACAGTGTTGTGCGTTCTTCTAGAACAAAGTCCTACTCGCCATTATTTAGATTTTATTCATTTCTGTCAGCTCTAGAAATTCTTATACACACGCCAGAAAGATATCTATGGACACACATTGCGTTCTAATATGTACACACGTCGTGTGTTAGTATGCACACGCGTATACAAGGACAACTGCCAGTCAGCACGCATTCCTGAACTTAAGACTTGACTTAAGTTCAGTGGTACAAGACCTCATCTCTTTCTCTTTCTCTCCTCTTGGTGACCCTAAGTGAGTTCACCTCCAAATACATTACCAATTGACTCCCATATTATTTTCCACATTTTTCTATCCTCTCCCGCGACTTACAACAGCTGTTCTCACAATAAAAAGCCGAGCCTTCGGTGTGAATCAACCACAGGGCAACCCTTCCCTACGCTTCTACAAAACACACTATGCTCGCCCCCCTGTTTCGAAGTGGCTGTTGGAGGAAATCACACCCCAAATATGTTGACGATAGTCTTCATTGAACAATTAAGTCTACGCAAAACTTTCTCAGCGAATATTTATTCGTTTTCACAAGCACGTTCACCTCCACCAAACCAAACCAAACACACACGCCTATGCACTCTTTTTCGACTGGATCTCAAACCCTACCCCAACCAAGGAAAAGGGGGAAAAACTCTATCTCCCTTGGCCATTCATCGCAATTCCTGGAAAGAATAAACAAATCCAGAGATCACATTTCCCTCAGGGCTATGTTTGCTGTCAAAAAAATCGAGTCTTCATAAACTCAAGGCTCGCTAAATTTCCGTGGAGCCGAACAGAGTTTTTTCCGTCCTGTCTTATCCACCGCCCCTCGCAGAAGCGAAAAGAAAAAAAAATATAAAGAAAGTGATGATGATACTCGTGTTTGAATTAGACGCCCTGATTTTTTTTAAACAATGTTGTGGTACAGTCGATATCGGCTCGGAACGAGAAATCGGGGAGTCGAGTTCGAATTCCATTTGAATTCATTGCATTCACTTACGCGCAAATACCCTTGGGAAAAGTATTAATCCGTCTCTTTCTTCCAGTTATGGGTTAAATAACAGGACAGATTGGGTTCTATAGCCTTGGCTGGCAACCAGTCTACCGCGGAAAGCAATGGCAACCTACTGCGGGATAATCTTCTGCCCAGTCAGTCATGTTTCTTTCGAGACATGATCGCCCGAGCGTGTATCACGTATGACACTTAACTGACTAACTGAATATAATAGTTGGAAACATGATTAAAGGTTTCTACTGGGCATAAAATGGGGGATCGGTTTTCTATTGTTATGAAGTAATAAACTGATCCCCCACTAGCTATGAGTCAAATAACAGGATAGATTGGGTTCTATAGCCTTGGTCAGCAACCAGTCTACCGCAGAAATCAATGGCAACCTACTGCTGGATAATCTTCTGCCCAGTCAGTCATTTCTCTTTCTTAGACATGATCGCCCAAGCGTGTTTCTCGTATGGCACTTAACTGATTGATATTACGTCGACCAGACTGCTCACTCCTATGAAACCCTCAGGTGGTTTTTCTCAAGAAGAAAGACGTGGGGGGTTCGAACTGCCAATAAGCACATGATTTTATTAAGTTTTCTCGAATGTGTTAGCACACCGTTTAAAAACAAAACAAAAAAAAACAGGGCGTCTATTTCAAACAAGAGGATCCATAAGGAATAATGTTTAAAGAAATAAAAATGTCGTATTAAAAATAAATCCATTAATTCTTTATATATATTTGATAAAATATAGTTTGGAGGGGTACTCTATGCATTAAGGTGCTCAGTAATAGACTAAACTATCGCCCGGTTCACACTCCACCCACGTCTATTGAACAGGTGTAGAGGCTCATCCCTTGTTCCCTGTTTAGGATGTGGTTTCCGGTTTTCTCTTTTCCAATCTTACTCTTACGTAGCCCCCTGCGCATCAGTGGCGTTACCGCCTTGCTTGGGGTGATATGATTAAAAAAAATATATATAAAAAAGTGGACGAAACCCGACCGAATTAACATGTCGGCGATTCTACATCTGGGCTATGGGCGCTCGGTAGAGGAAGGCGGACTTTAGCGTATTATATACAATGTAAACACACGCCAGTAGCTGAAAGTGTTCAAATTCATTACTGAATTATATATATATATATATATATCCATTCATTTTTCTTTCAGTCTACGGTTTCGCTTTAACTGGAAACAACTATTGCTTTTTAGTCTTTCGTGCCAACGTCCAAAGAGTCTGAGCTCCAGGACTATGGATTAGTTTTAAAGCTTTCATTACACCCGAGCAACGCTGGGCTATACTGCTAGTATTTTCATACATCAAAAGCAATCAAACTTAATAGAAATTATTCAATACAATAGTACCAATCTATAATAATCAGAGGTATAGTAGCCGTAACCTAGCCGTGATTCTTAATGTGAGTGTTGAGCTTGTATTGTCTTTGCCAGTTTATTTATTCTTGGCTTTGTGACTGAAAGGTCTATTCAGGCGTCGTTTGCCACATTGAGTATGCTACGTTTCTTGGTCTTCATTCCAAGGAAACAGTGTGAAATTATAAACTGATTGCCTCTTCCCAAACAAAACATCCAAAATATGGGCTCATTACCCCACTGGGGTAATTTACCCCGGGGTTGGGAACCATAGCTGTATGACATTCCCAAACGTGCCAGACAATAGTGCCAGTCTCTCTGCCTCACAACATAAGACAATCTCTACACCAACGCAAGATCAGGTTCTGTATATGGTTGACTAGTCGACTAGTGGTTTACTATGACCTGCTATCAAACCATCACTGCAGACCTGTACTGGCAGCAGCTGGAACATGTATAATAGACACCAAAATAGGAGCCGACATTGGTTAATTTATAACCATGGTTCTCACTCCGGACGTTGCTCCAACTGATTACCATCTCTTCCATTCCCTGGACAGCCCTCTTTGCTGGAAATGCTTCTCAAATGAGGCAAACTAGTGGCGGGCACTCACGTCCAAGACGACCTGATTTTTACCGTCAAGGAATTGCGCAGCTGGAGGCAGGGTGGCAAAAGGTACTGGTTAACGAGAAAGATGTCTTTCACGACTAACGGTTCGCTGCATACATTTTTATTCACACACACACACACACACACACACACACACACACACACACACACACATATATATATATAGTTTTAAGGTGTGCTATATTTATAGGATAAAGTGCTCAATATCAGAGATAAAGCGTATGTAAATATAAAAGAGTGAACATCGTAGTCAACAATCAGGTGGCCATGATGATTGCGCTAAGCATGAAACAGTCTGTCGCCCCTGAGTGTTTACTTCAATGTTCACTCTTTTATATATATATATATATATATATATATATATATATATATATTGTGTGTATTTTGGCAGCATTTTTTCATTAATACAGGTTTCGTTGACAAGTTCTGTCTATTTATTTTGTGTAAGATCCGTTCGTATGATCTGATTAGCTTGATAGTGTTGTCATGGAAAGACGACAAGAAATCGCAATAATTGTTGATTTTTTTATCACGTCTAAGCTTTCGGCTTACATAAGCCATTATCAAATGATGAACATTTAATGTTCAGTGAATTAGAATTATTATTAACAGAGTGGAGTTATACAGAGAAAATTAGACAGGTCCATATATATATATATATATATATATATATATATAAATGTAAACTTATCGTTATAATCGTTTCGAAAAACCCTCCGAGTAAATACGCGGAAGGAAAAAAATGGTGATAAAAAAAGAACGAGCTAAGCACTTGAACATCAGTCAAAGTACGTAGCCCAAAGAAAAAAAAACTGAGACGATTAACCTAAAACAAAAAGCGCTCAATACGCAAGTAGAGCAAACTAAGTAAATAACTAACCTAGAGAGCCAACGAACCTACCAAGGTTTCACCTAATTGGATCTTCAGGGCCCTTGAATTTGATGAAACCTTGGTAGGTTCGTTGGCTCTCTATTTACTATATATATATATATATATATAGTTTTGAGTTGTGATGATACTTAGTGTCAAGATTTTTGTTTTTACAGTGGTTTACTGATAAAAGGATTTTTAGACAAACAGGCTTTTTATCGTAAAGTGTTCCATATCGAGACATAGATAGAGCGTTAATCTTCAGTGTGAAGAAATTTGCCACTTAAGTGCTAAGTTAATTGAAAATCTTCTCCACATTGATTCTATATATATATATATATATATATATATATATATATATATATATATATATATATAAATTAAAAAAGGATTAATTCAATGATGTTGAATGACCATTTCGATATGAAGATCCCCACGGGGGATAACACATCACCTCAGCAACAGAAAAATCCTTTCAGAAACTTTCAGAAATTTTTCTGTTGCTGAGGTGATGTGTTATCCCCCGTGGGGATCTTCATATCGAAATGGTCATTCAACATCATTGAATTAATCCTTTTTTAATTTATATTTGCTCTGTAATATTTTATTACATGGAACTCTCTTCCTGTATCATTTTTTAATATTAAAATAAATTTTTAATATTAATTAGGATCGGGTTTTTTGAATTTACCTTCCTGCTTTTTTCACTTGGATTAAAGTATCTGAATTAAAATATATATATATATATATATATATATATATATATATATATATATTTGAAAATGTTTTTATAGTGACAAAATTTAATTAAAGAGATAAAAGTGTATAGCTTAATGTTACGCATTATAAAATAGTTTTAAAAAAAAGCAATCTGTTTCGCTCCCACTTTTCAGGCCTCTAAGGGAGATTTAAACTAGAATTAAAATACAGAAGTGTATTATGAAAAATAAGGAAGAAAAAAATATGAATACAAAGAGCTAGAGGCTAATAATAGCTAGCCCCAAAAATTCACGATGTTTGCACAGGGAAGGCTTGCAAGACCCGATATATAAAGCCTCCAGCCCCTCGAGATGAAACAAAGAGTGTGACCGGGACACAATAGTGAACCAGTCGACACTAAAATTCGCAGCACACTTTCTATTATTTAATAAGTGCTCACAACTAGCGGAACTGTAAGTATTTGTGACGAGTCCATTCCGAGGTAAAGTGTGGTTCCTGATCTTAGTGGGGACATGTTGCTTAATTCTCATGTCCAGATGCTGAGAAGTTCTCCCTATGTAGTCAGCTCCGCAACTACAGTTATATTTGCAAATAATGGAAATAATTTGGTGGGGCGAAAGAGCATCCTTGCGTCCAGAACATAACATGGGTGCCGAGTTTGAAATACTATACGTACCTCAACCAAGAAAATATAATAATAATATTCTTATATATGTGTGTAGCCCCATAGGTATATTTATAAATTCACATAACTATATATATATATATATATATATATATATATATATAACTGCCCGTTTTGACTCAGATCAGTGGAATACCTGTGCGCTAAGTAAGAAAAAAGTTTTAGCTCCTTAACCATCTGCTTTGGAACAGCGTTGTGCGTTCTTTTAGAACGAAGTCCTACTCGCCATTATTTAGATTTTATTCATTTCTGTCTACTCAAGAAATTCTTATACACACGCCAGAAAGATATCTATGGACACACATTGCGTTCTAATATGTACACACGTCGTGTGTTAGTATGCACACGCGTATACAAGGATAACTGCCAGTCAGCACGCACGCACGCACGCACGAACGCACGATAGATAGATAGATAGATAGATAGATAGATAGATAGATAGATAGATAGATAGATAATGAATAGACTGAGATAGATAGATAGATAGATAGATAGATAGATAGATAGATAATTGACAGACTGAGATAGATAGATAGATAGATAGATAGATAGATAGATAGATAGATAGATAGATATGAACAGACCAAGATAGATAGATAGATATATACGAACAGACTGAGATAGATAGATAGATAGATAGATAGATAGATAGATAGATAGATAGATAGATCGATCGATCATGAACAGACTGCGATAGATAGATAGATAGATAGATAGATAGATAGATAGATAGATAGATAGATAGATAGATAGATATGTTAAAAAACTGAGAAAGAAAGAAAGAAAGAAAGAAAGAAAGAAAGAAAGAAAGATAAAGGGAGAGGAGCGAGAGAGAGAGAGAGTGAGAGAGAGAATATACGAGATACTTATAACAACGCCCCCTGCTGGTTCAGTGTGTACTTAATCCATGAAAACGGCCGGTAACTCTATCATTTCTCAACCCTTCTTCGGAAATAATAGACGCAAATTTTTATTGGCGGCGGGAGGGGGGATTAGTAGAACACATCAAATCTAATAGTTTCGACATTTTCATCTGACGTGTAACGGGAAGTAAAGATTGCCCAATGTTGACCTCCCCTACGTGAACCTTCAACAAAGGAGGTATTTGTGAAAACTTCAGCGTTTTATTGTGGACTCGGTGCGATGGAGAAATTGTCGCCTAAATGGAAAACGGAAAAATAATATTAAAATCACGTGTGCGATGGATAAATTGCCGTCTATATTACGCAAAAACGAAAATATGACTGATGTCTCATTTTAACATATATTTACCAAAATTATAAAAAAAATGTCTTGATATACTAAAGAGTAAATTTGTTCAATAAAATCATCATTGACTTCAATCAGGAACTCCAAACGAACTCGGAATCTCCTGCAACTCTTCTGGTTGGTGTCCTTGTTTAAGCTGGTGAACGCTGCCATAATCTTTGCCTTCGGTTTATCTTTGGTGGTGCAAGGAATTTTATTGGTCTTTCGCTCAACTGCAAATTAATCAAGAAGCTTGCAGTCTGGGGATTTAAATCAAAGGTATGATGTGGTCGAAAGAAATTGTCTGAAGGCCATGACTGGATTCTCCTACTTGTGTGGCATGGTGCAGAGTCCTGTTGAAAGATAGGGTCGTCCAGAAGCCACTCTTTTGACCCAGGTCAGTACAACCGCTTCAAGGTAATCGATGTACCCCTACGTATTAATTATGTAGCTCTTTGGAAGATGAAATGAGGAATAATGTCGCCATCACTAGTAATCACAATTAGACTCAGCCAATGTGGCCCGCAGGCCAGGGGTTGACGACCGCTGGTCTAGACTCAGCCAATGTGGCCCGCGGGCCAGGGGTTGACGACCGCTGGTCTAGACTCAGCCAATGTGGCCCGCGGGCCAGGGGTTGACGACCGCTGGTCTAGACTCAGCCAATGTGGCCCGCGGGCCAGGGGTTGACGACCGCTGGTCTAGACTCAGCCAATGTGGCCCGCGGGCCAGGGGTTGACGACCGCTGGTCTAGACTCAGCCAATGTTTCCGCGGGCCAGGGTTTGACGACCGCTGGTCTAGACTCAGCCAATGTTTCCACGGGCCAGGGGTTGACGACCGCTGGTCTAGACTCAGCCAATGTTTCCGCGGGCCAGGGGTTGACGACCGCTGGTCTAGACTCAGCCAATGTGGCCCGCGGGCCAGGGGTTGACGACCGCTGGTCTAGACTCAGCCAATGTGGCCCGCGGGCCAGGGGTTGACGACCGCTGGTCTAGACTCAGCCAATGTTTCCACGGGCCAGGGGTTGACGACCGCTGGTCTAGAGGAATCGGAAACATTGGCTGAGTCTAATTGTGATTACTAGTGATGGCGACATTATTCCTCATTTCATCTTCCAAAGAGCTACATAATTAATACGTAGGGGTACATCGATTACCTTGAAGCGGTTGTACTGACCTGGGTCAAAAGAGTGGCTTCTGGACGACCCTATCTTTCAACAGGACTCTGCACCATGCCACACAAGTAGGAGAATCCAGTCATGGCCTTCAGACAATTTCTTTCGACCACATCATACCTTTGATTTAAATCCCCAGACTGCAAGCTTCTTGATTATTTTGCAGTTGAGCGAAAGACCAACAAAATTCCTTGTACCACCAAAGATAAACCGAAGGCAAAGATTATGGCAGCGTTCACCAACTTAAACAAGGACACCATCCAGAAGAGTTGCAGGAGATTCCGAGTTCGTTTGGAGTTCCTGATTGAAGTCAATGATGATTTTATTGAACAAATTTACTCTTTAGTAAATTTTCCGATTCCTCTAGACCAGCGGTCGTCAACCCCTGGCCCGCGGGCCACATCCGGCCCTTGAGTGAATCTTGTCCGGCCCTCTACCTTACTCAGGACAAGATATAAATACAAGTCAACCAAACCAAAGTGGCAGTTGATAGTCTGAATATATTGCGTCGAAATTAAAAAACTTTTTTCTTTTTACCTGGATTTATTTATGTTTTATTTTTATTTTTTATTTGTAGTGATCGCCAAAATTAGCGTACGGCCTCACTTTTACTTTTTCTGTGAAATTGCTTTCGTGAGCGGACACTTTTAAATGAATATAAAATAGTATTTTTATACTGATTTTAATCGATTCTTTTTTTCAGTACTGATTTATGAAACATTTACTTTTAAGATGTAATTTTTTTTAAACAAAATTCCCGTCAGATATTAAATTATGCTGAATCCTTCTTCAAACACATAGAAAATTTATTCTACATATTTAATAACATGGTTCTTCTCCATGACAATGGATCCATAGCTGTTTGGCCCTCCTCCATGACCCTACATAGCTTTTTGGCTCTCACCCTCCAAAAGGTTGCCCACCCCTGGTCTAAGTATTTGTCTGTTCTTCTGAGATGAAGTAGTGTATACACTAATTACATTATTCGGACTATTGTCCTCCTCTTTACTGCTATATTTACGACGTTTCGACTGTTGTACGCTCTGGCCTTCTTCAGGTGATATGAATTTCTGCTCTTATGAACTTAGATCCCTTTTTTTTTTCAACAAAATTCCCGTCAGATATTAAATTATAATGAATCCTTGCTTTCTTCAAACTGAAAATTTATTCTACATATTTAATAACATGATTCTCTTCCATATAAAATAGTTTTCAACCGATTTTAATTGATTTTTTTTTCTATATTGATTTATGAAACATTTACTTTTTAAGATGTTTGGTGGGTTGGTTGTTTTGTTTTATGGCATATCCTCGGCGGGTTATTTATTGCCAACTAAATTTTACTTATTTATTGCTGGTAATACCTTTTTCTTTCAGTAATTTATTGTTGTTTTTTATAAGTTTTTTTTTTCTAGTAATACTTTTTTTTCTTTTCGAGTATCAAGATTCATTGGGCTTTGTTTTTAAGGGCAGGGTCCCCAAGTCCTACCCTGTTATTTAACCCATAACTGAAGGGAAGGGACGGATTAATACCTTTCCCAAGGGTACCAGTGCTTAAGTGAATGCAGGGTATTCAACTGGAATTCGAACTCGGCTCACCGATTTCTCTTTCCGAGCCGATATCCACTGAACCACAACGAACATCCGTCACTAAACGCTTACAGCACCTGGTATTCTTTTTAAGATGTAATTTTTTTTTTTAAACTTCCCGACAGATATTAAATCATATTGAATCCTTGCTTTCTTCAAATAGATAGAAATTTTATTCACATATTTCATAACATGGTTCTCTTCCATGACACTAGAGCCATCGCTGTTTGACCCTCCTCCATAATTCTACATAACATTTTCACTCCCACTCTCCAAAAGGTTGCCGACCCCTGACCTAGACTGTCTTAACGGCGCGAATGCAAAGCAGTACAAGATACCGTTCCTAAATTTATGGCTTAGTGAATTGCGTCCTGGTGGTCTTTTTCTCACGAACAATGCCCAACTGACCCTACTATACTGTGCAGTGGAGAAAAAATGAAAACAAAATGTAAAATAAAAAATGGCGACAATTTACACATGGCAACCAATCTAGTCCTACATAAGTCCTCTGCAGCACATATGATCTCACAATTGTTTTCAATATAGTCCCCCTTCACATCAGTGATCTTCTTGCTTAAGCATTGGAATCCCACGGAAGAAGAAAGGTGCACTGATCGACCAACAAATCTTCAGCATATATATCATTGATTCCAAAATGGCGACCACACAGCAGGGATTTGAATGTAAGAAACAGGAAGATGGAGATCAGTCTGGTGATTAAAGGAGATGGGGTTCCATTCAAAGCCACAGTTGTCTACTTCAGGTTCTGCAACCTGCGCAGGATGAACGGGCGAGTTTTCCTAGAGCAAGATCACACGTGCCCTCATCTTCCGTCTGTGTTTCGACTTGATTGCTTCCTTCAGTTGCCTTAATTCTTATGCATAGTACTGTCCATTTATTTATTTATTTATTTATTTATTCCTTTTCCATGCATTCTATTATAATTACGCCTTCAGAATAAAAAATAGTGAGAGAAAGTGGATCCCTGGGATGAAGTTGAATTTAATAGATAGAGAACGACACTGGAAACTACGTAAACTTAAGGAATCAGCACATATGCTAGGCTACAAAAATCTCCTAAGCCGACCAGGCATAGAAATCCCTATGGGATGAAGTTGAAATAATAGATAGAGAATGCCACTGGAAACTACGTAAACTTAAGGAATCAGCACATATGCTAGGCTACAAAAATCTCCTAAGCCGACCAGGCATAGAAATCCCTATGGGACGAAGTTGAAATAATAGATAGAGAATGCCACTGGAAACTACGTAAACTTAAGGAATCAGCACATATGCTAGGCTACAAAAATCTCCTAAGCCGACCAGGCATAGAAATCCCTATGGGATGAAGTTGAAATAATAGATAGAGAATGCCACTGGAAACTACGTAAACTTAAGGAATCAGCACATATGCTAGGCTACAAAAATCTCCTAAGCCGACCAGGCATAGAAATCCCTATGGGATGAAGTTGAAATAATAGATAGAGAATGCCACTGGAAACTACGTAAACTTAAGGAATCAGCACATATGCTAGGCTACAAAAATCTCCTAAGCCGACCAGGCATAGAAATCCCTATGGGATGAAGTTGAAATAATAGATAGAGAATGCCACTGGAAACTACGTAAACTTAAGGAATCAGCACATATGCTAGGCTACAAAAATCTCCTAAGCCGGCCAAGGATAGATATGAACACAATATGGGAACCAGTAATACGGAGAGCCAGAGAAAAGCATTAGTGTCAAAAATTGCAATATGAGCTCTGGTAAAAAGTACTAGAGAAAACCATTAACAAAAGAATATTAGAGAAAACTATTAACTTAAAAAAATTGCAATATGAACTCTGGTAAAGAAAGGGTTACTGATTATTAGGTTTATAGTTCCCCAAAATCCTTAAGTACACATGGGTACAGATGCTGGTTAGTTCCTGTGACTTGAGCCAAAGAGTTGTGAGTTCAATACCAGGCTACAGCAGTGGTGAACAAGTAGCTTATAGGGTTAGAGGGAGATAACTCATGACTATGGAAAGAGGCACTACTACACAAGGAATGAAGTTCATACACCCCAGTGATTGTAATAAAAGATTTGGTTCGAAATTCCTAGCAACTGAAGAAGGCCAGTGCGTACAACGGCCGAAACGTCATACAAATCGCAACAATATCTACTGCATATCCATAGGGGGGGGGGCGGTGATCCCCTTTCTTCCTCCATATGTGGTCAGCTATGGGATGAAGTTGAAATAATAGATAGAGAATGCCACTGGAAATTACATAAACTTAAAGAATCAGCACATATGCTAGGCTACAAAAATCACCTAAGCCAACCAAGGATAGAGATGAACACAATATGGGAACCAGTAATACGGAGAGCCAGAGAAAATCATTAGTGTCAAAAAATTGCAATATGAGCTTTGATAAAAAATACTAGAAAAAATTATTACCATCAAAATTCTAGAGAAAACAATTAACATCAAAAAATTGCAATATGAACTCTGGTAAAAAAAAAAAGTATTATTGGTTTATAAGTCCAAAAAATTCAGTTGTTCTTGTCCTTAAGGACACAGTGGATATAGAAGTTGATTAATTCTTGCGACTTGACCCAAAGTGTTGTGAGTTCAATAAGTTGCAGTGGTGAACAAGTAACTTACAGGGTTAGAGGGAGATAACTCATGACTACCAGAAGAGACACTACTGCGCAAGGAAAGAAGTTCCTATTCCCCAGTGATTGTAATAAAGTGTTCAGTTAAAAATTCCTAGCACCTAAAGAAGGCCGGAGCTGACAACAACCGAAACGTCTTACAAATGGAAACAAATAGTCTGAATAATGTAAATACTGTAAATACTACCTCATCTCAGAAATATAGACAAATAGAATGATCTATTATTAAACGTCGTACAAATGGCAACAAAGATGAGGACAATAGTCCAAATAATGTAAATACTGTAAATACTACCTCATCTCAGAAATATAGACAAATAGAATGATCTATTATTAAATGTCGTACAAATGGCAACAAAGATGAGGACAATAGTCTGAATAATGTAAATACTGTAAATACTACCTCATCTCAGAAATATAGACAAATAGAATGATCTATTATTAAACGTCGTACAAATGGCAATAAAGATGAGGACAATAGTCCGAATAATGTAAATATTGTAAATACTACCTCATCTCAGAAATATAGACAAATAGAATGATCTATTATTAAACGTCGTACAAATGGCAATAAAGATGAGGACAATAGTCCGAATAATGTAAATACTGTAAATAATACCTCATCTCAGAAATATAGACAAATAGAATGATCTATTATTAAACGTCGTACAAATTGGCAACAAAGTTGAGGACAATAGTCCGAATAATGTAAATATTGTAAATACTACCTCATCTCAGAAATATAAACAAAAAATGTACTTAAGTTATCACCTTGCCAACAGACGCTGCCTTCTTGAACTTCTTCGGAGAAGGAGAACCATAATTTTTTCACTGTTTGCTTTGAATCTTTCATTTAGACTGTAAGTGGTGAACCCTTTTCAGCTTCTGCTGTGGTGTCAGCATTTTTGGGGCCCATCTTGTAGACAGCTGGCTCATCCCCAAGATCCAGTATGGATGGACCCAAGATCTCAGTCAGTCTCTCTTTCAAGACATAATCGCCCAAACGTGTTTCGGATGGTACTTAACTGAATGCTTCCTTTGGGTGTCTTAATTCTGATGCATAGTACTGTTTATTAATTATTATTTTGCAGGTAATCTATCGTAATTACATCTTTAGAGCCCCCACCATTACCATCACCTCCACCGAAAAAAGGTTATCACCTTGCCAACAGACACTGCATGCTTAGACATATCTTCGTGGGGTGAAGACCCAGAGTTTTTTTCGCTGTTCGATTTGAATCTTCATTTCAGGTTCGAAGTGATGAAGCTAGGTTTCATCTGCGGTGGAAATTCAATTCTGCTCTGGTGTCAGCATTCTTGGGACCCATCTTGTAGACAACTTGCTCATCCCCAAGATCTCAGTTAAAATAGTATGGACCGAACCAGAAGTAATTCCTATAGACTTAGCTATCTACTGGACAGTAAGAGGTATGTCATGTAAAGACCATACGGTGAATGGCATCGACTTGTTCATCAGTTTTGAAGAATTTAGGACGACTTGGCCGAGGGTCATCATCATTGCTGTCCCTGTCCCACTTGAATTCAGCATTCTTGGGACCCACCTTGTAGACAGAACCAGAAGTAATTCCTATAGACTTAGCTATCGACTGGACAGTAAGAGGTATGTCATGTAAAGATCATACAGTGAATGGCATCATCTTGTTGATCTTGAGTTACTAATCTGCGGTAAACATTGTCAGGGACAGCCGGGAAGCGAGCCATATGTATTCTGGAATGTATCAACCCTTTACAGCTCCTGCTCTGGTGTCAGCACTATTGCGACCCATCTTGTAGACAACTTGCTCATCCCCAAGATCTCAGTTAAAATAGTATGGACTGAACCAGAATTCCTATAGACTGAGATATCTGCTGGACAGTAAGAGGTATGTCATGCAAAAACCATACTTTCAGTGGCATCAACTTGTTATTTTGAGTTACTAATCTGTGGTAAACATTCTCAGGGTCAGCCTGGAAGCGAGCCATATGTATTCTGGAATGTATCAACCCTTTTCAGCTCCTGCACTGGTGCCAGCATTGTGGGGGCCCATCTTGTAGACAGCTTGCTCATCCCCAAGATTCAGTATGGGTGGACATAAAATCTCAGTTCAAAAAGTAAGACCCCAAACAGAAAAAACGGGTTATAGAAGGAGTGGTCCGATTTTAATGAAATTTGATACACTCATAGAAACTAGCTTTGTCACCCTGTTGTTAGTGTTGTTCATTATCTATCGGTAAACATGTTTTATTGTCTATCTGTCGGTCTGTCTACGTCAATCTTTTCATTATCTATCTATCTATCTATCTATCTATCTATCTATCTATCTATCTATCTCAGTCTATTTATATCTATCTGTCTGCCTGTCTGTCTGTCTACGTATGTTGCTTATCTAAGTCTATTCATATCTATCCATCTTTGTCTGTTTCTATCTATCTATCTATCTATCTATCTATCTATCTGTCTGTCTGTCTGTCTGTCTGTCTGTCTGTCTACTTGTGTTGCTTATCTAAGCCTATTAATATCTATCTATCTATCTATCTATCTATCTATCTATCTATCTATCTATCTATCTATCTTAATCTGTTTATATATATATATATATATATATATATATATATATATATACTAGCAGTATAGCCCGGCGTTGCTCGGGTGTAATGAAAGCTTTAAAACTAATCCATGTTCCTGGAGCTCAGACTCTTTGAACATTGTCACGAAAGACTAAAAAGCAATAGTTGTTTCTAGTTAAAGCGAAACCGTAGACTGAAAGAAAAATGAATGGATGTCAATCAAATTTTGATTTCCTGGTATCGATATCAAATAAGTTTTTTTCGTCGTAAACTGGATTTTGAAGGCTAAATAAGTCCTCTGAGTAAATGGTATCATGGCTGAGACTAAGAACTACAATTATACCTACTTAAAGCCAAACCCGAAGCAAAAACTTAAATAAAAGGGCTGAAAAAAATACAGACATACAGGCAGATAAACACACACACACACAAACATCTTGCCTTTTATATATATTATCGATTTTCTGCACTATTTTAAGAACTGCAGCCTTGAAATTTCTGAATATCGTTTCTTATGTCTTTGTCTATGAGTGTATCAAATTTCATTAAAATCGGACCACTCCTTCTATAACCCGATTTTTTCGATTATCGATTTTCGATATTTATCGGGGGTACCTCGACACAAAACCCAGCTAAGAACACTCGCAGACGCTTATAGTACAACTGCGTAAATTTTCAAGAAAATCGGTTCAGCCGTTTTGGAGTCTATAGGTAACGGATACACACACACACAAAGTTCCATTTATAAATAAGTTTAGATAGATATTTATATATAAACCATTGTAACAACTAGTACAATATATATCTATAAATATATATATATATGTATATAGATATACGTGTGTTCCTTAACTAAATCTATCCATATCTATCCATGTAAGCCTGTTCATATCTATCTATCTATCTATCTATCTATCTATCTATCTATCTATCTCAGTCTGTTCGTATCTTTCTCAGTCTGTTCGTATCTATCTCAGTCTGTTCGTATCTATCTATCTATCTATCTATCTCAGTCTGTTCGTATCTTTCTCAGTCTGTTCGTATCTATCTCAGTCTGTTCGTATCTATCTATCTATCTATCTATCTATCTATCTATCTATCTATCTCAGTCTGTTCGTATCTATCTCAGTCTGTTCGTATCTATCTATCTATCTATCTATCTATCTATCTATCTATCTATCTATCTATCTCAGTCTGTTCGTATCTTTCTCAGTCTGTTCGTATCTATGTCAGTCTGTTCGTATCTATCTATCTATCTATCTATCTATCTATCTATCTATCTATCTATCTCAGTCTGTTCGTATCTATCTCAGTCTGTTCGTATCTATCTCAGTCTGTTCGTATCTATCTATCTATCTATCTATCTATCTATCTCAGTCTGTTCGTATCTTTCTCAGTCTGTTCGTATCTATCTCAGTCTGTTCGTATCTATCTATCTATCTATCTATCTATCTATCTATCTATCTATCTCAGTCTGTTCGTATCTATCTCAGTCTGTTCGTATGTATGTATCTATCTATCTATCTATCTATCTCAGTGTGTTCGTATCTTTCTCAGTCTGTTCGTATCTATCTCAGTCTGTTCGTATCTATCTATCTATCTATCTATCTATCTATTTATCTATCTATCTCAGTCTGTTCGTATCTATCTCAGTCTGTTCGTATCTATCTCAGTCTGTTCGTATCTATCTATCTATCTATCTATCTATCTATCTCAGTCTGTTCGTATCTATCTCAGTCTGTTCGTATCTATCTATCTATCTATCTATCTATCTATCTCAGTCTGTTCGTATCTTTCTCAGTCTGTTCATATCTATCTCAGTCTGTTCGTATCTATCTATCTATCTATCTATCTATCTATCTATCTATCTATCTCAGTCTGTTCGTATCTTTCTCAGTCTGTTCGTATCTATCTCAGTCTGTTCGTATCTATCTATCTGTCTATCTATCTATCTATCTATCTATCTATCTCAGTCTGTTCGTATCTATCTCAGTCTGTTCGTATCTATCTATCTATCTATCTATCTATCTATCTATCTCAGTCTGTTCGTATCTTTCTCAGTCTGTTCGTATCTATCTCAGTCTGTTCGTATCTATCTATCTATCTATCTATCTATCTATCTATCTATCTATCTCAGTCTGTTCGTATCTATCTCAGTTTGTTCGTATCTATCTCAGTCTGTTCGTATCTATCTATCTATCTATCTATCTATCTATCTCAGTCTGTTCGTATCTATCTCAGTCTGTTCGTATCTATCTATCTATCTATCTATCTATCTATCTATCTATCTATCTATCTCAGTCTGTTCGTATCTTTCTCAGTCTGTTCGTATCTATCTCAGTCTGTTCGTATGTATCTATCTATCTATCTATCTATCTATCTATCTATCTATCTCAGTCTGTTCGTATCTATCTCAGTCTGTTCGTATCTATCTATCTATCTATCTATCTATCTATCTCAGTCTGTTCGTATATTTCTCAGTCTGTTCGTATCTATCTCAGTCTGTTCGTATCTATCTATCTATCTATCTATCTATCTATCTATCTATCTTCTTTATTATTGAGAGAGATCTTAACTTCGGAATATCTTTAATTTCTCTCTTTTCTTTTCCTTGTCTCTTTCCTTTTTCATCTTCGTTTATCTTTTCTGTTTTATCCACTTTTTCTTATTCTGTCTTTGTCTTCTTCTTCTCTCTCTCTCTCTCCTTCTCTCTCTCTCTCTCTCTCTTCTTCTTCTTCTTCTTCTTCTTCTCTTATTACCATTTTTCTTCAGCAGCTGGAATCGATTCGTATTTCTCATTCAAAGACGCCAGTCGACTGGTCTATCCTGTACTCTCCTGACCGGGTCTCGTGACAAGCCACATACTGCGATTTTTTCAATTCTTGTCTTTGCCAAATAAGAAACCCCTGAAGATCAAACCAGGCTTCGCCACCAACAAGCACATTTTTTTCTTCTTTTAACGATTTTCCTTAACTTGATTCCCGGATGTCATCAGAAATGATTGCATTTGCCATCAATGGTCCTCTGCAGAGAAACACCAATAAAATGTCGCTTAAGAAAAGAGTAAAGCCTACAGCAAACCCTTTTGCCTAAAAACATTTTTATGAAAAGTTTTTGATTGTTTGTTTGTTTGTCTTTTTTTAATCGAGTTCATCCCAAGTAAGGTAGTAAAGCCACTAAGACACAAGTGTTTACTAGGCGTTGGAGAATTAGAAAACAGAAACATTACTATAAGGAGCGAGAAAAACGAAAAGGTAATCAGCGGGAACGCAGACAGCGATTGACATTGTATTTCAATTTTTGAAATTGCATCGAGTTATTTCCAGATCCACCCTTACTAGGGTGTTAGCACCTGTTAGGGTCTCAGCTACGGGCAAACAGTTAATCCCGAAACTGGGGGTCAAAAGACAATGAAAGTATAAATAATCTATAATAAAAATATGGCTGGAAAACAGGGACCCACAATCCGGAAGTGCGAGAAGAAATTGTTAGCATAGGAGTTGGTTGTTGTTTTGTCATGGTATGCTGATTTTTTAGCCAATCAGTGGAGTTGCATATAAATATATATATATACTAGCAGTATATCCCGGCGTTGCTCGGGTGTAATGAAAGCTTTAAAACTAATCCATGGTCCTGGAGCTCAGACTCAGCCTAAAGAATATTTTTGTGAAGTTTGGTGAGAATCAGATAAAAATTGTCGATTTGTGTGAAGGACATACAGACAGACAAACAGACACACACACAAACATCTTGCCTTATATATATATATATATATATATATATATATATATTATCGATTTTCTGCACTATTGTAAGAACTGCAACCTTAAAACTTCTGAATATCGTTTGTTATGTCTTTGTCTATGAGTGTAACAAATTTGATTAAAATCGGACCATTCCTTCTATAACTCGATATTTTCGATTATCGATTTTCGATATTTATCGGTGGTACCTCGACACAAAACCTAGCTAAGAACACTCGCAGAAGCTTATAGTACAACTGTGTAAATTTTCAAGAAAATCGGTTCAGCCGTTTCGGAGTCTATAGGTAACGGACGGACACACACACACACACACACACACACACACACACACACAAAGTTCCATTTATAAAAAGTTTAGATATACGAAAATGTTTTTCATAAATAAACAATATATTTATAATTATCTACTGGTCGGAATAATCGAGAAAATATGCGTCCTCCGGCAGGATTCGAAACCTGCATCCCCCAGGGGTAAACCGTCACTTGATCTGACATGATCTTGATCACCCGACCACGTAGGACTAATGGTCAAACAAAGTCCGAAAAACTCTTATTAAACACAAGCTTAGATCACCTGGTATTCCCAAGCAGTTACCTATATAGGCACTGACCAGGCTCGACGTTGATTAAGTACAGTGACCGTACAAGATCCGGTATTTCAGCATGATAGGCCCGTGAGCTGGAGGTCGAGAGAGAAATGAGAGAAAGAGAAATGATTGTCCGATGGAGTTACCCATATCTTCTGAGACAGTGACAATTTTTTTTATCAGATTTACCCCAAGCAAGGCAGTCAACCGACTGAGACTCAAGGGTTGAGATGGAATAGACATTTTTACTGCCTGACGATATGTGACTGGTAGAAACTGTGGTATTTTATGTAGTATATATATATATATATATATATATATATAAACTTAATAAACTCATTAGTGCCAACAACGCTGATCAGAATTCCTTAAAACTCCCTAAAATTATTGGTGACTATAAACCTGGTTACATATACGGAACCATAAAAACTCATAAACCTAACTATCCTCTCCGCCCTATCATATCCCAAATTCCTACTCCTGTATACCAGTTAACTAAACATATTAACCAGCTTATCACACCCTACCTTCCGATTAAATACAGCATAAAGTCAACCCTAGAGGCAATCCAAATCCTCAAGAGTGAAAAACCTAATAATGAAATCATAGCTTCACTTGATGTGGAAAACCTTTTTACTAATGTACCCGTCAGTGAAACTATTGATATAATTATAAGAAATGTTTACAGTAATCCTTCATTACCCCCACTCAAAATTAATCCCAACATCCTAAGAAAAATTCTACTAGCTTGTACTACTGAAGTGCCTTTTGTTGATCCAAACAACACTATATATATACAACGTGACGGAGTCTCCATGGGTTCAGTGCTTGGTCCGATTTTTAGTAATTTCTACATGTCTATATTTCCAATAACGTACTCAAATGTCTGTAATCAGACCAGGGACCACAACACCACTATTTTGTCACTGTCTTCGGCCATCCGCCACGGTAGGGATGGACTTATATTTTCAATTCAATTATCTTTATTGTTAATAGCTTAAATGTTCTATGTTTACTGTGTGTTAATATTTACTCTTTGATAATGGCTTATGTGAGCCGAAAGCTTAGACCCGATAAAAAATTCAACAAATACTGTGATTTTTTGTTGTCTTTCAACGACATCACCATCAAGTATATCAGACGGTATGAACGGATCCTACACAAAATTAATAGACAAAACTTGTCTATATTATTCAATGAAACCTGCATTAATATATATATATATATATATATATATATATATATATATATATATATATATATATCATAGTTATATTAGACAAGTCTACAGTTGTATTAAAAAGTGCTCGATACATATATATTGTAGAGCTTTTGAATATTATTCATTTGGAAGCGAATTATTTCCACAACCTAGGTTTCAACCTTTCGGTATCTTCTGGTGATTTATATCATCATGAATTTAAAAACTGCGTCTGCTATTCTGTGACCGTTATTATCGTATAGCAATCATCTATGTCAACATAATAATAGTTATGAGGTTTTAGGGATATCAGAGAATATGAAGTCAACTGTTTTAAATTTTATATAACATATGATGAGCTTTATATGTTTATTATTATTAATAGGTTTTACTATAGTCCGGCGTTGCTCGGGTGTAATGAAAGCTTTAAAACTAATCCATGGTCCTGGAGCTCAGGCTATTTGGACGTTGGCACGAAAGACTAAAAAGCAACAGTTGTTTCCAGTTAAAGCGAAACCGTAGACTGAAAGAAAAATGAATGGATGTAAGTCAAGTTTTGATTTCCTGGTATCGATATCAAATAAGTTTTTTTAGTCGTAAACTGAATTTTGAAGACTAAATAAGTCCTCTGAGTAAATGGTATCATGGCTGAGGCTAAGAACTACAATTATACCTACTTAGAGCCAAACCTGAAGCAAAAGCTAAAATAAAAGGGCTGAAAAACTGATTTTGATCAGACCCGGTATTTTCCTTTTATATATATATATATATATATATATATATATATATATATATATATATATCGATTTTCTGCACTATTGTAAGAACTGCAACCTTGAAACTTCTGAATATCGTTTCTTATGTCTTTGTCTATGAGTGTATCAAAAATCGTGTATTAAAATCGGACCACTCCTTCTATAACCCGATTTTTTCGATTATCGATTTTCGATATTTATCGGGGGTACCTCGACACAAAACCTAGCTAAGAACACTCACAGACGCTTATAGTACAACTGTGTAAATTTTCAAGGAAATCGATTCAGCCGTTTCGGAGTCTATAGGTAACGGATACACACACACACAGACACACACACACACAGACAAAGTTTCATTTATAAATAAGTTTAGATATTTCAACATATTATGTTCTTGAGTGTTGTTTCATCATGTTTGTAATTATATATATATATATATATATATATATATATATATATATATAATTTTATTATTTAAGCAGACAGATAAGTACACACATATCATCATATGCCAACTGGAATTTGGAGAATCTAAAATAAAACAAGTGAAACAAATTCAAATACCTGGGAAGTATTTTCATAGAGGATAGAAAGTGCGACATGGAGATCCAAAGACGTATTGTCATGGCCAAAGACGCATTTCAGAACCTAAGCAGAGTACTGAAAGACAGGAAAATCTCATTGGAAACAAAGGAATGTGTGCTGGATTGCTATGGGATATCTTTCCTTCAATACGGCAGTGAATGCTGGACAATCTCATCAAAGATGAAGGAAAGACTTGAAGCAACTGAAATGTGGTTCTACAGAAGCATATTGGATATAAAGTGGGGGGGATCAATTTCATATTACAATCAATATATAAACTGATTATATTTAATTTGATTACTGAAGCAAGGGTAGGTGCTGTTCAGAGTGAGTAAAATGAGAAGGTATGATTCCATTGTTTCATTTCAAACTTTGTTTATATAAGAATGAGTGTGCTATGGTTGCCTTCCGTGTCGTCAACAGCTTCACCTCACTCTAACGCCAACGTCACTTTACAGACTCTATCATCGAATGAAGGTGTCATTTCCATTTTCGCTTTAAGATAAGCGATGGTCATCAGTAAAAGGAGGAAACCAATATGCCAACGGCAAGTAGGAGAATCTAAAATGAAACAAATACAAAATCCAAATACCTGAGAAGTGTTTTGACAGAGGATGGAAAATGCGACACGGGGATCCAAAGACGCATTGTCATGGCCAAAGACGCATTTCAGAAACTAAGCAGAGTAGTGAAAGACAGGAAAATCTCATTGGGAACAAAGGAATGAGTGCTGGATTGCTATGTGATATCTGTTTTTCTGTATGGAAGTGAATGCTGGACGATCTCATTAAAGATGAAGGAGAGGCAGCAGAAATGTGGTTTTACAGAAGGATGCTGAGGATACCATGGACAGAGCACGTGTGCAACGATGAGGTGTTGGAAAGGATGCAAACGAGAAGAAAACTGATACTAAATATCAAGGAAGAGACAAATGAGGTTCCTAGGACACGTAATGAGGAAGGAAGGCGTAGAGAACTTGATACTCACAAGTCGGATAAATGGAAGACGAGACATGGGAAAGCAGCGCAAGACGTACTTGTTAGGTTTGAGTAAATGGTTGACGGAGCGGGGCTTGGAAGAGATACAAAGAGAAAAATTGCTGAGAGCGACAAGAGACAGAGGCAAGTGGAAGTCCATGATCGCCTACGTCCTGAAGGGACACGGCACATTAAGAAGAAGAAGAAGAAAAAGAACAAGCATTTACTGACGAAATGCATAATCCTAATTTTTTTTTAACGAAACTGGTGCCCCCTAAATACGAATTTGCACGAGATACTAGATTAGCAACTAGATCCCACCCTTTTACAGTGAAACCGATAAAATGCAACCGCAACTTCTATTCCAACAGTTTCTTTCCTCGCACTTCCCGACTGTGGAATTCTCTTCCACACGATTGCTTCCCCGACGGATACAATCTCCAGGAGTTTAAATGTAAGGTCGATAGACACCTCCTAACACACTAACCTGCTCCCATTCTATCAAACACTCTTCCCATCTGCCCAACCCTCATCCTCGGTATCCTTACTCATCTGTCACCTTCCTCCTGACATTCCCTATGTCTAACCACTCCTTCTCTTTACCTTCCCCTATGTAGCCCCATGCGCAATAGTGGCAGTGGAATGCCTTGCTTGGGGTGAGATGATTAAAAAAATATATATATTTTGTCGGAAATTCTATATCCTAATTTAAAACGGATGTACCTTGTGGGACAGTGGATATCGAATCAGAATGAGAAATCGGGTAGCCGAGTTCGGATTCCAGTTGAATTTCTTGCATTCACTTACGTGCAAATACCCTTGGGAAAGGTATTAATCCGTCACTTCCCTCCAGTTATGGGTAAAATAACAGGACAGATTGGGTTCTATGGCCTTGGTTGGCCACCAGTCTACCGCAGAAAGCAATGGCAACCTACTGCGGGATAATCTTCTACCCAGTCAGTCATGTCTCTTTCGAGACATGATCGCCCAAGCGTGTATCACATATGGCACTTAACTGACTGACTGACTGAATATAATAGTTGAAAACATTATTAAGGCTTCTACTGGGCATAAAGCGGGGGATCAGTTTTACATTGTTATGAAGTAATAAACTGAATCCCCATTAATTACTATTTAATAATATAATACATCTCTTCACTCTCTACTATGAGTCAAATAACAGGACAGATTGGATTCTATAGCCTTGGCTGGCAACCAGTCTACCGGATAAAGTAATGGCAACTTACTGCGTGATAATCTTCTGCCAGTCAGTCATGTCTCTTTGCCACTGTATGTACAGGATACTCCTTTGGATTCTTCTTTATCTAGACCGCATGCATATATATATATATATATATATATATATATATATATATATATATATATATATTTATTTATTTATTTATTTATTTAAGGATATTTTTGAAGTTACAGAACTTGATAATAGATATGAAAGTGTAAAGCTGAATATTATTAGGCATTTTAAAAACGAAGCAACAGGGTTTTGCTCCTGCTCTTCAGGCCTCATCGAAAGATTAACTTAGATTAAAATAAATCATGGAATGACTAAAGAGAAGGGAAGAGAGAAGAAAAAATTATAATGTAAAAGGGAAAGAAACACTAGAGACTAATGATAGCAAGTCCTTGCAAACATTCACGCTGTTTGCAGAGAGAAGGTTTACTGGACCTGACATACAAGGATTCTAGCACTCTTAAATGAAATCTATGACCGGGACGCAACAGTGAACCAGTCAACACTAAACTTCGCAGTACAATTTCTATTTTTTAAAAAGTGCTCGCATATGAAGGAAACATAGGTATTCAGGACAGATTCATTAGAAGCCAAGGTATGATTCCTCATCTTACTTGGAACGTGCTGCTTTAATTCTTATGTCTAAACATTGAGTGGTTCTCCCTATTGAGTTGGCACCACAGCCACAATTACATAGATAAATTACAGAATTTACTTGATGAAGCCGGAGAATGTCTTTGCAACTAGAACAGAAAATAGGTTGGGTTTAAAACACCACTTAAACCTCAGTCGAGAAATAACAGGCATGAACACTAACTGAAATCTGTGAAATCTTTCACAGTCGACTTATTTTTTTTTTTAAAAAAACTCCTCCTAAGTCCAAGACAGCATTAGGGTTAATTGTAACACTGTACAATTACAGGTAAACATTTATTAAAGATGCATTTTAACAGAGCATCTGGTCTCTTTGGCTTCCTCAGGTTAGAATGAAAAAGGAGAAAACTGTATGCAAGGTTAAAAAAATGCCCTATTGTTCATGCTTGTTATTTCTTTGCTGAGGTTCGAGTATTGTTTCATACCCTGCCTATTTCATATTGTTTCATACCCTGCCGATGTTACCATTTATGCTTGGAGATTCCAAGGCATTTGCCTTGGAATCTCCAAGCATAAATGGTAACAATAAATCAAATTAAATTAGGTATCTTATCACATCCAATGTTTAGAGTCAACCTGTTTGTGAAAGAAAAAATATAGCATATGAGAAGTGGCTGATCTTATAGGCTATGAAGAAATTTCAGCATGCATCTGCATATTTTGTGGGTTTTGCAGCCATTCCATATTTGGTTGGAACCAACAAACATTTTATACATAGGTATTTGGGTTTCAGGTTCATTTGAAGCCAAGGTATGATTCCTCATCTTACTTGAAACGTGCTGTTTAATCCTCAAGTCGAGACGCTGAGTAGTTCTCCTTATACAGTTGGTACCGCAATCACAGAATTTACTTGATGAAGGGGGAGAGCATCTTTACGACTAGAATAGAAAATAGGCCGGGTATGAAACAATACTCGAACCTCAGCAAAGAAATAACAAGCATGAACAATAGGGCATTTTTTTTTAACTATAATCGGTTCGACCTTTCTGAAATCAGCAATCTTTGTCGCTGATAACAAAATGAACAGTATTGATGGGATACCCAAGACCAAATAAGGTCCCTGCAACAAAATTAATATATATATATATATATATATATATATATATATATATATATATATATATATATATATATTCCATTTTTAAACGCGTTTATTTAAGCGAAATAACTCGTTTAAAAATGGAAAATATTCAAAAGTTCTACAATATAATTGTATCATACACTTTTTAATACAAATGTGTACTGGTCTAACCCTATTATGACCAAAGACTAAGTATTAAGCAATCAATATATATATATATATATATATCTGTAAATTCAGATAAAATTTAGTGGGGTAAATAGCCATTTTCAACATGTCATTTTAAAGCATGCATTGTTCGACCTCCTTTAAACAGAGAATGAGGAAAATTCTAACCCCAGAGGTTAGTTTAGGTAAAGGAAAGAGTTGGGATGTATTGGTTTTCATTGGGTTGGGCTGGGGGAAGGAGTTAGTAGTAATTCTTCCTTATTAGTGAGAGGTATGTGGCCTGACCCTAGGGTTAGCAGAGGTAGGTAGGTAGTGTGGGGTAACTGCTAGATCAACTTTTAAAAAATTAAAAATTTTTTTAAATTTTTTAAATTTTTTTATCGGGACTACTCGGGGGAATAAGATAATTATTGTAATTTATATCGATTTCTATGGCGACACATACTTACGATCTCCCTTATGATTTCCCTTATGATCTCCCTTACGATCTCCCTTATGATCTCCCTTACGATCTCCCTTCGTTTGGTTAGGAGTATATTTTGGTATTGAAATTTTAAAATTTTAATTTTTTCTGTCAAACATACCAGTAAAATAGTGGCTGCTTGGACCAGCATATGTTAGATCAAAAAAGTGCTCAATGCACAATCAAAATAAATTAACTGAATATGTAAAGCTAACAATATATCATGCCAGTATCTTCAGGCAAAGAATACACATATATATATATATATATATATATATATATATATATAAATTTTAGATTTTCTACGAGTTCATGGGTAATACATATTTCGCTGCCGATGGTGACTTTGCGACTCGTCAGACTCAAATGATACAACAGTTAATCTTCAAAATATCTTTTATAAGTTTTAATTATTTTAACTGAATTTTTTAAAATAATATTAACAATAGTTATTTTTTAATTTGTATTAAAATTATGATTTCCAATTTATTTTTTACGTAAATATATCCCATTATATTTTACAGTAAATTTTAATGTTAAATTTCCACGTCATGTTTTTCTAAGAAAGCAGACGAATTGCAATAGACACTATGTCGATACTTGACGTTAACATTCATTTCTCTGTATACCGTTCATGTTCTTTCTATTTCTTTTTTCCTTTTTTTCCTCTTTCCATTTATCAATTGACTGCTTTTTTCTTTTCTTCTTTTTTTCTCTTTGGTGTTTGTTTTCTTTTTTTTTTTTTTTTGAATGACCGAAAAATTGTTTTAATAAATTGCCGTCACAAATGTCTATTCTAAATATGGACATGTGAGCGTCTGTGCATAATGTTTTTGGGGAATATTTTGAAGATTAACTGTTGTATCATTTGAGTCTGACGAGCCGCAGGGTCATTATCGGCGGCGAAATATGTATTACCATGAAATTGTAGAATATCTAAAAAATTTTCTTGAGTATATATATATATATATATATATATATATATATATATATATATTTGTTTTTAACTGTATTTATTTATAAAATATATTTTTAATTATTATAACTATATTTATTTATAATATACTACTAGTAGATATATTTTAATTTGTATTAAAAAGTATGATTTACCATTTGTTTTTATACCGTAAGTATATCCTATCATCTTTAAAACTAAATTTAATGTTAAATTTCCATGTCATGTTTTTCTAAGAAAGCAGATGAATTGCAATAAACGCAGGTGTCGATCTAAGACATTAACTTCAACTTCCTATTTAATTTAACAGAGTAATATAATAATAATGGGTTGTATCATTTGAGTCTGACGAGCCTCAAGGTCATTGTCGGCGGCGAAATATGTATTACCATGAAATTGTAGAATATTTGACAAAAATTTTGGAAATTATATTACTCTGTTAAATTAAATAAATGAATTTAACATTGAGTGGGTTATTCCGGTTAAAGTGTTTTAGATCAATTTCAGAAACTGTTGACCAATATTAATATTAGTTCGCAGAAAGGCTGGGCCATATGACTCTTCTTTGTCTATTTTTAGGTTTATGTGGTCTGATATCTTTGGAGGATTCTAGGTAGAAACCACTTCTAAAACCACTTTTTTGAGGGCATTATTGTAAAGGATTTTATTTTCATTAAAGATTTTCCTATTTGAAGATAACTTGTGGATTTTGGCATTTACAATAGCAGGAATTTATTTGATTATATTGGTGGGAATGGTTGGAGCAAGCATAAATGTAGGTTAGGGCTTCATTGATTTTTTGAGTTTAAATATTTTATTAGACAAATTTAAAGTAATACCTAAGAAATTGTCTATACTTCTGAGATGACGTAGTATTTACACCATTTACATGATTTGGACTATTGTCCTTATCTTTGCTGCCATGTTTACACTGTTTCAACATCACACATGAAATGAGAAAAACAACATTTGGATAATTTTTTTTTAATTTGGTTCTAAGCTTTCGGCTCACATGAGCCCTCTTCAGAGAGGTTATTAAGACGGTAATACAATAACCTCCACCATCACCGACGAATTTTATTTTGTGTTGACATAAAACTCCGCTAGGCAACGGCAATAGTTACCAAAAATAACATACGCAGTTCCCAAATTTGCAATGCGGTTCTATGACGTCACACCGCGTGATAGCGCGAAATGACAACAGAACCATGTATTCAAATGCAATGTAACTTGTTATGACCGGATTTAAAGGTGATTTTATTAAGTGTGAGTTGTTTGGATTTAATGTACATGGCCTCCTTCAGATACTGGAGGCCATGTACATTAAATCCAACTCTCTGAAGATGGCTCATGTGAGCCGAAAGCTTATAAACCAAATTAATAAAAAAATATCCAAATGTTGGAGAATTTTTGTCTTTATTTTCAACTGAAATTAAAGCCAAAATACGACGTTTAGAACGGCACATGATTAAACATAATAGACATTCATTGTCTCTTATATTTAACAGTATATGCTTAAAAAAAATATATATATATTTTGCCGGAATAAGCATTTCCTTTAACTGAAGAGAGAAATATGAGAAAAAAGAAAAAGAAAAAGAAAAAAGAGTCAGTACAAAGCATTGGCGTCATCTCAGTTAGGGGTATTCAAACCGGTCTCGAAGATGTTGACCACCAAGATATTAACCGCCTACTTCCATGGATGCGTATGTATGTGTAACCCCACAAATTAACACACCCATATACACTATCTTATATCCACATACACACATGCGCACACATGCACATACAAATGTGACTGTGTTTATGCTTATACATACCTATAGACATACATTTATTCATGTCCACATACGAATCTTGCGTTCGTATACTCACATATATTATATAAAGACGGGATTTCCGCGCGTATAGATAGTGTTATATATATGTTGGTTGGTTGTTTTGTTTTATGGCATATCAACCTCGGCGGGTCATTTATTGCCAACTAAATTTTATTTATTTATTGCTGGTAATAACATTTTTTTTCAACAATTTATTGTTGTTTTTATATAAGTTTTGTGTCTTTTTTTTCTTTTCGAGTATCAAGATTCATTGGGATTTGTTTTTAAGAGCAGGGTCCCTAAGTCCCCAAGGAAGGGACGGATTAAAACTTTTCCCAAGGGTACCAGTGCTTAAGTGAATGCAGGGTATTCAACTGGAATTCGAACTCGGCTCACCGATTTCTATCCACTGCCCTACAACGTACATCCGTCACTAAACGCTTACAGCACCTGATATTCCCAGGCGGTCACCCATCAAAGTACTGACCAGGTTCAACGTTGCTTAACTTCGGTGATCGAGCGAGAACCGGTGTATTCAACGTGATATGGCCGTAAGTCCATGCGTATGTAAGTATGATAACAATTGTCACACATACACCCACATTACGCATATATCTTCATACTTATATACATCGTCACATCCATACGGGTATCCACTCATAGATGCTTCTGCACCCACACACGCATATAAATGTATTCTTCATATATACTTGTATCTATATAGATAGAACAATTAATATTTTATATTAAGCTCATCTTGTTGGATTATCCTCGCCGTTTACGGACTGGACATCTATGCATATATATACATCTATACATATATATACATATATATATATATATCTATACACACACACACACACACACACACACACATATATATATATATATATATATATATATATACGATAGATTGATGAAACATTCTCAGCTCGGCGCATTTCAAAGCAGAATATTATTGCAATGACTATGCTGGAGGTGCACGATTTAAACTTTTCTTATTTAAGTTCAAAAGTTTATACGCGCAAAAAAAATACATATACATATATATTAGATGAAAATGAAAGAATAGATTCATTAAAAAACGCTATATATATATATATATATATATATATATATATATATAGCGTTTTTTAATGAATCTATTAAAAACGTTAAACGCTATATATATATATATATATATATATAGCGTTTTTTAATGAATCTATTCTTTCATTTTCATCTAATATATATATATAATGCTATTTATAAATTAAGAGAATAGAAATAAATATAGTACAATTACACTCAAAGGCCCCTTTAAGTTAGATCTAAAATATTAAAGGCTTTCTTTCTTTGCTTTTTGCTTCTTCTTTTTTAAGATTATGAGATATAGAGAAAACTAAAAGAAAAGTATTTTGTAACAATAATGGATACATCAACAGAAATGGAGTCTAGACAGGGGTTTTGAAATAGGCTGACACTTTTGCCGTTAAGATAGAAAGAAGAAATCCTGTATTCCCCAAAAATATAAACTTTTTTCAAATTTAAAGTGAATCTCTGTTCTGATTAGTTAAATTGAACACACACATAATTTTTTCTGTTTTCCCCACATCCATAAATAACAAACGTATTGGTTCTTACATTCAAATGAAAATCATTTTCTTAGCAATAATCTAATATTGCCTGATGACGAGGTAAAAATCTCGAAACATAAAAACTTCTGTATCACAATGTAAACTTTATTAATTTTAAATAAAAACCAAATTTAATTATGTATATATTATTTAATTATATATATATATTATTTTTGTACTTTCAACCAATATTTTTCTTAAAATATTATATAAAATGACTATATCAAAAACATATCGCTATTAGAGAGGCACTATATATCAAACAATGCAATAGAGACACTATACATCAAACAATTCTCTCCTACCATCAACCTTACATTATTTAAAAATGGAAATGGAGTATAGAAAGTTTTTTTTTAATAGAATGATGCTCATGCGATTTCCAGTTGCGCGCGGCACGTGAAGTCATAGAATGAACGCTCCTTTTATCAGAAACAACACAAGCTAAATTACTATGTTGCAGACAAAACATGAGGATGGAAAAAAAAACGAGGCGACTTCTTATTCTTCTATGTGCCCTGTCCCTTCAGGACGTAAGCGATCATGGCTTTCCACGTTTCCCTATCTCTGGTGGCTCTTAACACGCTTTCTCCTGTTACACCATGACACATTCGTTCCATCATCCACTAGCTTAAGCCCATAAATCTAGAATATAAATATATAGAAACTAGCATGGCCACAAAATGAGGGATCAATTTATATATTGATTATAATATAGAATTGATCTCCCATTTTATATCCACATTATAATTTTTTATAAACAGTTGGCATGTATATTCTATGTGCCCTGTCCTTTCAGGACGTAGGCGATCATGGCGTTCCACGTCTCCTTATCCCTGGTGGCTCTTAGCACGCTTTCTCCTGTTACACCACACAACCCTTATTCTGTCATCCACTATCTAGATTATAAATGTAAAGAAGCTAGCGTGGCTACGAAATGGGGGATAAGTTTATATAATGATTATAATATAGAATTGATCCCCCACTTTATATCCACATTATAATTTCTTTCAAACTGTTGTCATATATATTCTATGTACCCTGTCCTTCCAAGACGTAGGCGATCATGGCTTTCCACGTTTCCCTATCCCTGGTGGGACTGAGCACGCCTTCTCCTGTTACACCATGCAATCCTCGTTCCGTCCTCCACCTGATCAGGTCCTTCAAATATGTTATCCGTTGCTTTCCCCTGTCTCTCTTTCCCTCTATCTGGCCTGTTAGTATCAGATTCGCCAAGCCCGCCTTCCTCAGGAACTTCAGCTTTCTCTTACCGATGCTCAGTATTAATTTCCTTTTTGTTTCCATCATTTCCATCATTGCTCACATGCTCGATCCATGATATTCACAGCATCCTTCTGTAGAACCACATTTCAGTTGCTTCAAGTCTTTCCTTCATTTTTGATGATATTGTCCAGCATTCACTGCCATATTGAAGGACGGACATCACCTAGCAATCCAGTACTTTCTTCTTTGTTTCTAGCAAAATTGTCCTGTTTCTTAATACTTTACTCAATTTCTGGAATGCTTCCTTCGCCATGCCCGTTCGCCTTCGGATCTCTATGTCGCACTTTCCATATTCTGTTATAACGCTTCCCAGGTATTTAAATTTTTGTACCTGCTTGATTCTGGTATCCCCGACCTGTATTTGGTATTTTGGGCTGCCCTTTTTACTGATGACCATGCATTCGGTTTTCGTGCAGTTTATTTCTAGTCCTTTCTTGTTACTTTCTTCTGCTACCTTCTGTAGGAGGTCTTGTAGTTTCCTTTCTGTATCTGCTATCAGCACTGTATCATCTACGTACCTTACGTTGTTTAAATTGTGGCCTGCTATTATGAATCTAGGCATAACTTCTAGGGTCCTCAGAATATTCTCGCTTTCCAAGTTGAACAGATCCGGTGAAAAGACACATCCCTGTCTTGCGCCCCTTTCACACACTTGAAAATGGCCCAAGAAGTGTCCGAAAGTGCTTGGGTTGATAATTATAGAAAAACTTTTTATTCCTTTGTTGTGACGTGGCTCGTACCATGTGACATTCGGTCGCCCGGATGTATATAAAACAATGTGCGCTTAGCTCGGGAGTTTGGTATTACCACGGATTTCGGAAAGTAACACCTACTGCTGCGAGAGACTGTAAATATTGTATAGACATCTTGGTTGTAGCACTCAGTTCATAAAGTCAGTCAGTTAAGTGCCATACGTGATACACGCTTTGGGCGATCATGTCTCGAAAGAGACATGACTGACTGAGCAGAAGATTATTCCCAGTTGTCATTATTTTCTGTGGTAGACTGATTGCCAGCCAAGGCTATAGAACCCAATCTATCCTATTATTTAATCCATAACTGGAGGGAAGAGACGGATTAATACCTTTCCCAAGGGTATTTGCGCGTAAGTGAATGCAAGGAATTCAACTGGAATTCGAACTCGGCACCACGATTTGTCGTTCCGAATCGATATCCACTGCACCACAATGGTAGTTTATCTAAATTTCACTGTGTACCTCTTCATTCATCGATACAACAGTTGAGTGTTGTCATTATCACGGACTTCGGGAAGTAACACCTACTACTGCGAGAGACTGTAAATATTTTTTCTTATATTTGCTCGATATGTATTTATATACATATATATTTAGAGCTCTCTTAGAGTTATCCTGCCACTGTATGTAAAGGATACTCCTTTGGATTCTTCTATATCTACACCGCAAGCTTATATATATATATATATATATATATATATAGAGAGAGAGAGAGAGAGAGAGAGATTAGAAAATTTTTTAGATATTCTACAATTTCATGGGTAATACATATTTCACAGCTTAAAGAAAGCTGCTCATCAGACCCAAAAGATACAGCAGTTAATAATACTCAGTTAAATTAAATAAATAAATTTAACATGGCGTTCTTTTCAGTTCGTCTTTATCGGCATTTAACGGACTTATATACCAAGTATTATACGTTATATATATATATATATATATATATATATAGTCATCCGCAGACAGATCTGTTTCGCTGTATCACAGCTCATCGGTACGGTTAGACTCTGATTGCTTTCAATCCAGGATTGAAACCCGACCGAATTTGAGTCAGTCGGCGATTCACCTCTGGGCTATGGGCGTTCGGTAGAAGAAGGCAGACTTTTTAGCGTGTATATTGTCATTGTACCCGCCCAATAGCCAGAGTGTTCTAATCCATTACTGAATGAGCGATGCGTACATGCCAGAGTAGCTACTGTTTTTTGTAGCTTCCAGAGTGCTCGATCAGGGTGTGGGAGCGTGTAAATATATATATATATATATATATATATATATATATATATATATCATGGCTTGAGGTAATCAGATGTCTAACGGTACTGATGAGCTGTGATGCAGCGAAACAGGATAGTAAGCGGAAGACTATATACATATCTCTCTCTCTCTCTCTCTCTCTCTCTCTCTCTCTCTCTCTCTCTCTCTCTCTCTCTCTCTCTTGTATTTTTTCTTGTATGGAAAATCAATTGATTCTTTCACAAAGAGGCAAGCAAGGATTCCCTCCCTGTACAAGACTGACCGCTGAGTGGAAAACTGTTTTCGAGATACTTTTTAGACACTTTACTTCCCATAAGGACACATTCATTACCTCGTGGTCTTCAAATATGGAAAATCTATTTTCATGCCTTTTGAAACATCGCTGATTTTCTTATTAGATCAACAACAAAAAAAATAGCCTATATCTCAACCAAGCCAAACGAAAAAAAAAAAAAAAAACAATGTATATCATATTAAGCAAATAATTATTCTAAGAATTCGATCAAGTGGAATGACTATATCGAATCCATTGCTAAATCCGCTGCTAAGAAGATTGGTTCTCTGTGCAGGGCCAGGAAGTTTTCCTCGTTTGAAACAATCCTGCACATATACAAATCTACCATCCTCCTGTGCATTGAATACCTCTGCCATATCAAGTCGGGTAGCCCTGCTATCCACCTAGGGGTCCTTGTCAAAATCCAACGGGGAATCTGTAATGTGATCAATCCCGACTTGGCAGCTCGGATACAGTTACTTTTTCACCTGTTCAATGTGGTTTCCTGTGTCTCTTCTACAAATACTTTCACGGCTTGTGCTCCAATGAACGTAGCTCTCTGGTGCCCCCTATGTATGAATTTACTCGAGCCACGAGTCCCTATGTCCCACCCTTTTACTGTAAACGCAAATTCTACTCCAGCGGCTTCTTTTCTCACACTTTCCACCTGCGGAATTCCCTTCCATTTACTTGCTTTCCCGACACCTACAATCTCCAAGAATTCGAATGTAAAGTCAATAGTTATCTCCAATCTGACTAACCTGTATCCTCTCTCTCATGCTCCTTTCTCCGTCCACTCCACTCTCATCAGTATTCTCCTTCTTCTCTTACCCACTTCCTGACACCCCCTATAACCTGTCACTCTTTTTCATAACTTTCCTCCTATGTAACACCCTGCAAAACAGTGGCAATAAAATGCCTTGCTTTGGGCGATATGATTGTTAAAAAAAAACCATGATGTGGGTATAAAGTGGGGTGGGGGGTCAATTCTAGATTATAATCAATATATAAACTGATCCCTCACTTTGTGGCAATGTAAGTTTCTATATATTTATATTCTAGATTTAAGAGCTCTCTCTCTCTCTCTCATGCACCTTTCTCCGTCCACTCCACTCTCATCAGTATTCTCTTCCTTCTCATTCTCTCTTCTTGACACGCCCTGTAACCTGTCACTCTTTCTCATAACTTGCCTCCTATGTAACCCCCTGCACAACAGTGGCAGTAAAATGCCTTGCTTGGGGCGATATGATTATTAAAAAAGAAATCATGTTGTGGGTATAAAGTGGGGGTTCAATTCTAGATTATAATCAATATATAAACTGATCCCTCAATTTGTGGCAATGTAAGTTTCTATATATTTATATTCTAGATTTAAGAGCTCTCTCTCTCTCACTCTCATGCACCTTTCTCCGTCCACTCCACTCTCATCAGTATTCTCTTCCTTCTCATACTCTCTTCTTGACACCCCCTGTAACCTGTCACTCTTTCTCATAACTTGCCTCCTATGTAACCCCCTGCACAACAGTGGCAGTAAAATGCCTTGCTTGGGGCGATATGATTATTAAAAAAGAAATCATGTTGTGGGTATAAAGTGGGGGTTCAATTCTAGATTATAATCAATATATAAACTGATCCCTCAATTTGTGGCAATGTAAGTTTCTATATATTTATATTCTAGATTTAAGAGCTCTCTCTCTCTCACTCTCATGCACCTTTCTCCGTCCACTCCACTCTCATCAGTATTCTCTTCCTTCTCATACTCTCTTCTTGACACCCCCTGTAACCTGTCACTCTTTCTCATAACTTGCCTCCTATGTAACCCCCTGCACAACAGTGGCAGTAAAATGCCTTGCTTGGGGCGATATGATTATTAAAAAAGAAATCATGTTGTGGGTATAAAGTGGGGGTTCAATTCTAGATTATAATCAATATATAAACTGATCCCTCAATTTGTGGCAATGTAAGTTTCTATATATTTATATTCTAGATTTAAGAGCTCTCTCTCTCTCACTCTCATGCACCTTTCTCCGTCCACTCCACTCTCATCAGTATTCTCTTCCTTCTCATACTCTCTTCTTGACACCCCCTGTAACCTGTCACTCTTTCTCATAACTTGCCTCCTATGTAACCCCCTGCACACCAGCGGCAGTAAGCTGCCTTGCTTGGGGCGATTTGATTATTTATAAAATAAAAAATACAAATAACGAAAGATTTTATACTAAACCGAGACAACCAAATACGAAGTTAGTACGAATATCTATATATATAAAATGCAACATGTTTGCGTGTTTGTATGTGTGTGTCTGTCAGTCTGTCTGTCTGAATGTCCTTTATACAAATCCACAATTTTTATTCGATACTCACCAAACTTCACAGAAATTTTCTTTTGGTTTCCGGTCATTCATGTCTATTTACTTTTTCCGATTCCACCTCCAAATCCGATATCGAAAATCGATACCCCGATATCCGATCAGGTTTGATCAAGATCAGGATTTCAACCCTTTTATCGTGGTTCTTGCTGTAGAATCTGCTCTAACTTGGTAAAATTATAGTTTTTAGTCTCAAACATTAGTAGATCTTCTCAGACGACTCATTTTCCCTAATATAGAAAATCAATATCCCCGATATTTTATCGAATCTGATCAAAAACCGATATTCAGCCATCAATATGGCTCATTTTCTCCAATTTTACTCCCAATGGGTACGATAAGTTTTCATGGACTTACTTAGGTTAGTTTATCTTTGGATGACGTATTTGACTCCGATATTGAAAATCAATACCCCGATATCCTATTGGGTCTGAGCAAAATCAGGTTTTCAGCTCTTTTATTTTGGTTTTTGCTTCGGGTTTTGCTCTAAGTAGGTATAATTGTAGTTCTGAGTATTAGCCATGATACCATTTACTCAGAGGACTTACATCCATTCATTTGTCTTTCAATCTACGGTTTTGCTTTGACTAGAAACAACAACTGCTTTTTCGTCTTTCGTGCCAACGTCCAAAGAGTCTGAGCTCCAGGACCATGGATTAGTTTTCAAGCTTTCATTACACCCGAGCAACGCCGGGCTATACTACTAGTATATATATATATATATATATATATATATATATATATATATGTGTGTGTGTGTGTGTGTGTGTGTGTGTGTGTGTGTGTGTGTGCGCGCGCGATTGGTAAATTGTCGCAATTATTTCATTATTTCAAATATTCTTTAAGCTGAGTCTGAGCTCCATGACCATGGATTAGTTTTTAAGCTTTCATTACACCCGAGCAACGCCGGGCTATACTGCTAGTACTATAATACTAATAATAATTAGAAGTAGGCATCTATGCAGATTATATCATTTATGACTGTCTCAGTAGGCAATCTGCTATGGCTGACAAAGTAAACCCGACTGCTGCTCTTGAAACGGAACTCCAATCAGTGATTAACTGAGGCAAGGAATGGCTTGTAAATTGTAATGCATCCAAAAAAAAAACCCAAAAAACTGATCTTCTTTAACCACCATCAAGAACCTTTCATACTCGCCATCAGCATGTCTAATGCTAGTCTCTTCGAGAGCAACACTCTGCGTCTTCATGGCCTCACTTTTTCAAACTACATCTAATCTATAGCTGCATCTACTGCTAGGGTCACTGTATCGGACCAGAAAGTTTTTCTCATCATAATCCATCTTGCAAATTTATAAATCTACCATTCGTCCGTGCATTGAATATTGCTGCCATATCTGTTCGGGTGTTCCTACTATTCATCTTGATGTTATCCATAAAATCCAAAGAAGGATCTGCAATGTAACCAGACCTTACTTGACATCTCAACTTCAGTCACGATACGACGTGGCTTCCCTCTGTCTTTTCTACAAATATTCTCATGGCAACTACTCTGATGAGCATTTTTCCCTGGTGCCCCGACCACATGATCCTACTAGATCGCCATATAGGTCCCACGCTTTTACCGTTGAAATAATTAAATGTAACGTCTCTTCTACTTTAATAGTTTCTTTACTCGCACTTCCTGCCTGTAGAACTTTCTTCCGTTTACTTGCTTCCATGATAGTTATAATCTCCAAGAATGTAAACGCAACGCCAATTGCGAACTTATGGCTTCTTGAATCCTGTTCATCTTTTATCCTTTCTTCAATAACCAGTATTTTCTCTCACCGTATTGGCAGTTCCGATTTGCTTGGGATGAAATAATTAACAAATTAAATAAATAAATAAAAAATGTCTGAAGAATTTATCATTGATCAAAACATCCACATTATGGATTCTTTTATTTCATTCAATATTTTAAAGAACATTCACATTATCATTTAAGGGAAAAACATTAGAAATTTTCTTTTGTTCTTACAAGTTTTGGGGCCATTAATAAATAAAGGATGTGTATTGTGGTGCAGTGGATATCGACTCGGAACGACAAATAGTGGAGCCGAGTTCGAATTCCACTTGAATTCTTTGCATTCACTTACACACAAATACCCTTGGGAAAGGTATTAATCCATCTCTTCCCTTCAATTATGGGTTAAATAACAGGACAGATTGGGTTCTATAGCCTTGACTGGCAACCAGTCTATGGCTGAAAGCAATGGCAACCTACTGCGGGATAATCTTCTGCCCAGTCAGTCGAGACATGATCGCCCAAAGCGTGTATCATGTATGGCAATTAACTGAATAAATAAAGGTAAAGGATGTGGAGTTGTTGTGGCGAAACTTTCGTCGCCAAGTTGTGATGGCTGAAAGACACAGTAAACAGAATGTAGTTTCAAAACAGTGTATTAGTATAAGAAGAACATATATTCAACGTAAGTATTAGTAATTAAGTAAATAGAAATGAGTAAGTCCGAACGGTACAGTTACGCTGCTTATTGACTGAATCGTAGCTGGCTTTAACTAAACTGCTTCCGGAAGTCACGCAGGGAATTCTATATAACAATAGGACGCTTCCATTCTTCGTAGGACAGCACCATAACTGTAATGAATTATTCATTTCTAGATTTCACACACACACACACACACACACACACACACACACACACACACACACACGTGCACTGATTGATCTTTTTACTTTTCATCAACCATCTGTAGGTTATTTAAGGCCAGAAAATATTTTTAGATTTTAAAACTAATTGTTTAGTGATACAAGTTTTACTATTTATTCCATAAATGACAGGAAAAGAGGTGGATTCATCAGTCAGTTAAGTGCCATACGGGATACACGCTTGGACGATCATGTCTCGAAAGAGACATGACTGACTGGGCAGAAGATTATCCCGCAGTAGGTTGCCATTGCTTTCTGCGGTAGACTGATTGCCGACCAAGGCTATAGAACCCAATCTGTCCTGCTATTTAACCCATAACTGGAAGGAAGAGACGGATTAATACCTTTCCCAAGGGTATTTGCGCGTAAGTGAATACAATGGATTCAGCTGGAATTCGAACTCGGCTCCCCGGTTTCTCGTTCTGAGCCGATATCCACTGTACCACAACCTCATCAAAATTTGATGAACAAACAAAAAATTAGGATATGAATATAAAGTAGGGGTTCAATTCTCTCTTTTGCTCACCCACTGACGCAAGAAAAATAATATTTTTTAACCACAACTTTGAATACGCAAGAAACGATTAAAAATTTTAATAAAATAATAATAATAATAATAATAATAATAATAAATACTTTGTTGTTTTCCTTTAATATAAACAAACATTTCGACCATTTGAGACATTTTTTCCTCATGCTATGTCCTATTTTCAGCGAATTAGTGCTGGTACCTATTCAAGATCTTTTTCTTTTCTCTTTCGCTTTGAGTAGACGTTGCGTCTTAGTGACATTCTCGCCTTGTTTGGGATGAATTGATTTAAAAAGTCAGAAAAGTTTAATTAGAATCCGCCAGTTAACTGATTTTTTTAAGAATTTCCAAAACAATGAGTTTTTCACCGCAAAAAAGGGCTCAAATTCCCTCTACAAATTTACGGCAGTGCTTTGATGCTAGAAAATCAATATTCGACATTGCCACCCGCTTTAAATTTGTTGATTTTCACTTTTTCTTCTACTTTTTTTAATGTAATCTTATAGATTACACCCTAAACATTCTGATTGACAGAAAAAATTTGGAAAAATTTCAATATTTGAACAATTTTAGAAGGGGCTCTGTTTCTTATACAACGTTATAGTAAATCGATCCTCCATTTTGGAACCACTCACCGGTACGACATTACCACTACCTGTAAATTTGTTGATTATTAATTTTTTTTTTTACTTTTTTTAGTGCAATATTATCGATTACACCCTAAACTTTCAGACTGACAAAAATTAATTTGGAAAAATTTCAATATTTAAACAATTTCAGGGGGCGCTCAGTTTCTCAGATTTAAAAAAGCGCAAGAACTCGTCAATTAAAAAAAAACAAAAAAAACAAAGCGACCCCAACGCGAGTGGTTCCAAAATGGAGGATCGATTTACTATAACGTTTTATGAGAAACTTAGCCGCCCACCAAATTGTTTAAATATTGAAATTTTTCAAAATTGTTTTTGATAATCTCCAACTTTATGTAATAATCGATAAGATTACCCTGAAAAAAGTCCAGAAGATTGAAAATCAACAAATTTAATGGTGGTGGCAGTGTCGTAGAGGTCCGCCCAATATTTTTAACCAAAATATGCAAGATCCTAACTGAAGACGGAAAGTGCGACACGGAGATCCGAAGGCGAATTGGCATGGCAAAGGACGCATTCCAGTAGCTGAGCAAAATACTAACACACAGGAAAATCTTACTGGAAACAAAGAAAAGAGTGCTGAACTGCTACGTGATGTCAGTTCTTCAATACGGCAGTGAATGCTGGACAATATCATCGAAAATGAGGACAAAACTGGAAGCAGCGGAAATGTGGTTCTACAGAAGGATGCTGCGGATATCGTGGACTGAGCATACAAGCAACGATGAGGTGTTGGAAAGAATGGCAACAAAAAGGAAATTAATACTGAGCATCAGGAAAAGACACCTGAAGTTCCTGGGACACGCAATGAGGAAGGAGAGCCTGGAGAACCTGATACTGACTGGTCAGATAGAAGGAAGGAGAGACAGAGGAAGGCAGCGGATAACATATTTGCAGGGCCTGATCAGGTGGATGACGGAACGGGGGTTGCCAGGAGTAACAGGAGCAAACATACTAAGAGCCACAAGGGATAAGGAGACGTGGAGAACCATAATCGCCTACGTCCTGAAAGGACGGGGCACATAGAAGAAGAAGAAGAAGAAGAAGAAGAAGAAGAAGAAGAAGAATGCAAGATCCTAAAAAGAATTAAAAAAATAATTTTTTTCATCAAAATAAACTTTGATGTTCCATTTTAAAAATAACAAAAAGTTTTGACAATATTTATTTATTTTTCTAATATTTTGAACATTTTTTATATGACGCATTCTCTTACTTATCGAAATTTTGAAGGCACCTAAATGAAAGTCTTTTTAATTTACCCACGGGCAAAACATTTCCCGGCTTCTACCTCACAAAACAATTAAGTATTAGCAAACAAAAATAAATAAATAAACCTGGTAATCGCATTCAAAGCGTCTTCCCACCGCGTTTTTTTTTCCATCTGTCTGGAGCCTATTCTCATTTCAACAGAGACAACGAAAGGTAACCATTCTGTGTTGTCTATTACCGGTCCTTTGGGTATTACCAACATCGTTGCTCTGTTTGTCCATCTAAGTGTGGAATCCCCGAACTACTTATATCAGAGCGCAATGCATGGTGGATGAGTTGGAGCTATTTTGTTAACAGTCGGGAGTCCTGACCCTTTGTTGTAACTGCTGAACCTCCGCCCCAACTTCAAGTTGAAATACACCCCACGACTTCTGGAAGTATATGTACAAAACTCAACTCCGTAACCATCCCGAGATTTTCATTAGACTTGATTCTCCGGTCCTATCTTCTGCAGATAGAAGCTTTTACAGATGAATCCACATTTTTAAAGACGGGCGCATTAAGTAATAAAAGATAAAACTATAGGTACCCAAAGGATTCTGTTTAACTAATTTTTTCTATAGTAAAAAAAGGAATAAAAAAACAAACTAGCCGTCGAAGTGTCTAGAATTGCTTTTAAATTCATTTTGTATCCTGTTTTCTGTATATTTAAACCTGAAGACCTTGTCCATCAGACAATTGAAAAAAAATTGATAAAAGGGACGAAAAGAAAGAAAGAAAGAAAGAAAGAAAGAAAGAAAGAAAAAAGAATGAAGAAAGTCGGGATGAATAAAGAATGAAAGCGGAAATGAAGAAAGAAAGAAAGAAAGAAAGAAAGAAAGAAAGAAAGAAGCAAGAAAAAGAAGGAAGAAAGAGAAAATGAAGAAAAAAGAAAGAAAAGTGAAGTAAGAAAAAATTAAACAGAAAGAGAGAAAGAATGAATGAGGGAATGAAAAAAGGAATTGGAGAAAAAAGAAAGAAAACGAAGGAAAGAAAAAAGGATTAAGTAAGAAAAAGGGAATGAAGAAAAAAGTGAGGATGAAGAAAGAATGAAAGAGGGAATGAAGAACGAAAGAAAGAAAGTGGGATAAAGAAAGAGAGAAAAAAGAATGAAGTAAGAAAAAGATGAAAAGAACAAAGGAATGAAAAAGTAAAGGCAGGATGAAAAAAGAAAGAATGGAAGAAAGAGGGGAAGAAGCAGGAAAAAGAAAAGAGAAAATGGGAGAAAGAAAGAAAGAAAGAAAGAAAGAAAGAATGATAAGGTAAAAGAAAGAAAGGAAGGAAGGAAGGAAGGAAGGAAGGAAGGAAGAAAAAGAAAGAAAATCGTGTTAAAGAAAGAAAGACAGAAAGAAAGGAGTGAAGAAAGAAGTTAGAAAGAAAGAAAGAAAGAAAGAATGATAAAGTAAAAGAAAGGAACAAAAAGAAAGAAAATCGTGTTAAAGAAAGAAAGAGGAGTAAAGAACGAAGTTAGAAAGAAAGAAAGAAAGAAAGAAAGAAAGAAAGAAAATCGTGTTAAAGAAAGAAGGAAAGAAAGAAAGAAAGAAAGCAAGAGAAGTGAAGAAAGAAAGAAAGAAAGGAAGGAAGGAAGAAAGAAAGAAAGAAAGGAAGAAAGAAAGAAAATCGTGTTAAAGAGAGACAGAAAGAAAGAAAGAGGAGTAAAGAACGAAGTTAAAAAGAAAGAAAGAAAGAAAGAAAAAGAAAGAAAACCGTGTTAAAGAAAGAAAGACAGAAAGAAAGAAGTGAAGAAAGAAGTTAGAAAGAAAGAAAGAAAGAAAGAAAGAAAGAAAGAAAGAATGATAAAGTAAAAGAAAGGAACAAAAAGAAAGAAAATCGTGTTAAAGAAAGAAAGAAAGAAAGAAAGAAAGAAAGAGGAGTAAAGAACGAAGTTAAAGAAAGAAAGAAAGAAAGAAAGAAAGAAAGAAAGAAAATCGTGTTAAAGAAAGAAGGAAAGAAAGAAAGAAAGCAAGAGAAGTGAAGAAAGAAAGAAAGAAAGAAAGAAAGGAAGAAAGGAAGAAAGAAAGAAAGAAAATCGTGTTAAAGAAAGAGAGACAGAAAGAAAGAAGGAGGAGTGAAGAAAGAAGTTGAAAAGAAAGAAAGAAAGATAGAAAAAGAAAGAAAGAAAAAGAAAGAAAATCGTGTTAAAGAAAGAAACAAAGAAAGACAGAGAGACAGACAGACAAAAAGAAAGAAAGAAAGAAAGAAAGAAAGCGGAGTGAAGAAAGAAGTTAAAAAGAAAGAAATTGAACAGGTGAAGAGGCTCATCCCTTGTTTCCTGTTTAGGATGCGGTTTCCGGTTTTCTCTTTTCCAATCTTCTCACTTTTTTTTTTCCAATTGGAGTAGATAGACTAAACTATCGCTTGGTTCACACTCCACCCACGTCTATTGAACAGGTGAAGAGGCTCATCCCTTGTTTCCTGTTTAGGATGTGGTTTCCGGCTTTCTCTTTTCCAATCTTTTATTTTTATTTTTTTTCAATTGGTGTAGATAGACTAAACTATCGCCCGGTTCAAACTCCACCCACGTCCATTGAACAGGTGAAGAGGCTCATCCCTTGTTTCCTGTTTAGGATGTGGTTTCCGGTTTTCTCTTTTCCAATCTTTTCACTCCTATGTAACCCCCTGCACATCAGTGGCGTTACCGCCTTGCTCGGGGTTATATGAAAAAGAAAAAAAGAAAATTGGAAAAAGAGGTCGAATGAAACAGTGACGTGACCTATGTCCGGATTGGCGTGGAGTGAAAAAGAAGAAAAGAAAATTGGTAAAACAGGTCGAATGAAACAGTGACGTGACCTATGTCCGGATTGGCGTGGAGTGAAAAAAAAAAAAAAGAAAAGAAAATTGACAGTGAGGTCGAGTCAGCTTGAAGTTTCTTTACATGGTGAGATGTTGTCAGCTACTGCTTCCATCTGACTGGCTTTGACAGGTTAGTGTCGTGTTTCAAAAAGTGGAACTGTTCATGGTGCCGACTCTAGCGAGCCTTTTCACATCTAGGAGTGAAAATACGCCATATATGAATTTGCTTTTTTTAATCCAATCAGGATTCAGAATTTGCTTTTCACGCTGACTTGTGGATTTTTCTGAGTTGGGTTTTTCTAAAATGTTTTTAGTTCTTAATTTTTTATCCCTACAATCGCACATTCGACCAAAAAATGTAGAAATCAACACTAGGTTTAAGTTTCACACTAAATAAGCAGCACAAATAGTTGAATATAAATATTGAAATAAATTTAAATTGAAGTTCATATTTGTGTGTATTTTTATCTAAACTTATTTATAAATGGAACATTGTCTGTGTGTGTGTGTCTGTGTGTGTGCATCCGCTACCTATAGACTCCTAAACGGCTGAACCGATTTTCTTGAAAATTTACACAGTTTTACTATAAGCGTCTGCGAGTGTTCTTAGCTAGGTTTTGTGTCAAGGTACTCCCGACAAATATCGAAAATCGATAATCGAAAAAATCAGTTTATTGAAGGAGTGGTCTGATTTTAATCAAATTTGATACACTCATAGACAAAGACATAAGAAACGATATTCAGAAGTTTCAAGGTTGCAGTTCTTACAATAGTGCAGAAAATCGATAATATTTATATATAAAAGGCAAGATGTTCGTGTGTGTGTCTTTTTATCTGCCTGTATGTCTGTATCTGTTTCAGCCCTTTTATTTTAGTTTTTGCTTTGGGTTTGGCTCTAAGTAGGTATAACTGTAGTTCTTAGTCTCAGCCATGATACCATTAACTCAGAGGACTTATTTAGCCTTCAAAATTCAGTTTACGACGAAAAAAACTGATTTGATATCGATACCAGGAAATCAAAATTTGACTTACATCCATTCATTTTTCTTTCAGTCTACGGTTTCGCTTTAACTGGAAACAACTATTGCTTTTTAGTCTTTCGTGCCAACGTCCAAAGAGTCTGAGCTCCAGGACCATGGATTAGTTTTAAAGCTTTCATTACACCCGAGCAAGGTGAACACTCGCAGACGCTTATAGTACAACTGTGTAAATGTTCAAGAAAATCAGTTCAGCACTTTCGGAGTCTATAGATAACGGACACATACACACACACACACACACACACACACACACACACACACACACACACAAAGTTCCATTTAGAAATAAGTTTAGATATATATATTTCTGGTACTTTTACGATGAAAATATGTCTTAAAATTTGATAGCGTTTAGTTTGATAGGGTGGGTCACTATTTAGCCATAGCTGGGACCCTAACAGGTGCTACCCCTACTGGACAGCGGAGACCTGGAAACAACAGCAACAAATAGCAATTTTTATGCTCCTCAAAGATTCCAATCTCCCGATAAGAGTTCTTGCTGCCGGATGTAGTTTCTCGTCATCCCAGGACTGTGGTGAATATAATATTTACAGGACATATTGAAAGCAAGAGCACTGAGACAGCGAATAAGGTCTCCCAGTTTGCGTGAATAAATAGCAGAAACACGACCACAAAGACAAAGGTCGGAAAAACATTTGATGGCATGGAGAGAGACATGGCGCAGAGGGATAAGTAGGGAGATGTTCCCTGCATGTAAGTTAAGCGATCGCATTTCTAATGTTTCACTTGTTTATTTTTTTTCTCGAGAAATGAAAATCTAAAAATAAATTGTTTTATATAACAATCTGTTTACAGAACAGAAAACAATTACTTTCTCAGGGTTGTGCGTTGTTTTTATTTAAGTGCCACCAACGCATTGTCTGAAATAGAAACTCACAATTTCTTTGCGACATTCCAATCTTGCGAGGGTGGGGAGGTTGGAGCGAACTGAGTTAAAACACAAGAAAATAAAATCAACGAGCCGGTTTCAATTTTCGATAAAAACAATTTAAGTACTAAGACACTTGGGAGAGCCAGCAATGTGCCTATTTGCTGGCCTACACAGCTATGACCTTAATCAGATAACAAATTGGGCCTTGATTTTCAACCAGTCTTGGAGAAGGATCATTCCGATTTCAAAGCTACCGCTACCACTTGAAAAGGTATGAATCCACCTCTTATCTCCCGTACGTAGCTCGCATGTCAGAATGGGTTTTCCAGTCTTGGTCCGCAACCAGTCAGAATTAAAAACTGATAGCACCAGGGAAATCATGAAACCACCTCTTCTCTCTATTCTCTAAGTATGAAAATAATTGGATGTCAAGGGTAGCTTTGGACTTGGACAACTCTGAATTCAAATCCATATACAGTATAACCAGGATATAAGAGATACCCTGATATGGGAGATTTTCTCTGGTCCCAAATTAGAGCCTGTGGTAATGTATATAAAATAGGCCAGACCCGGATATAAGAGAAAACTTATCCGGTCCAAACAACTCTCTTATATACTCCCATGTATACTCCCATATCAGCAGCGTAGTTTGTGATGCCAATGCCTGGATAAAAGCAAATATTGCCCTACATAGCTCGTTAACACCCACTTTTCAATCAGTTAAGTGTCATACGTGGTAACCGCTTGGGTGACTGAGCAGAATATTTTCCCGGGGTAGGTTGCATTTACCCTCTGCGGTAGACTGACTGCCAACCAAGTCTATAGAACCCAATCTGTCGTGTAGGTAAGCATGTCTCTTCCCCGTTCTTTACTAATCTCGGAATTACTAATCCACCACTTCCATCCAGTTATGGGCTAAAAAAGCTAAAAAAAGCCCATAGCTGGAGGGAAGAGGTGGATTAGTACCTCTCCCAAGGGTATTTGTGTGTAAGTGAATGCAACGAATTCAGCTGGGATTCGAACTCGGCTCTCCGATTTCTCTTTTCAACGCACCATAATGCACATTCCAGCATAAACTTTTACCTGTTCAATAATGAACTCTCGCTCTGAGAAATGGGGTAAATCCATCTCTTACCTACTCTAGATATGGGTTAAATATCAAAGTAGACTTGGCTTTCTGGACTTGGGCGACAACCAACCTTAAATCTGAATTCCAAACAGTGGAGAAGGCAAGGAGAAACCAGACAACTATAATTCCTAAGAAATCATTGTAATTCCGAGATTATTAAAAAACGGTGAAGAGACATGCTCCCTTTTGAAGAGGCATGGCATGATGTGGAAAAAAATGAAAGAAAAGGCAGACCTGAAGCAGACTACGACCACGTTTAATTTCGTTGTTTTTCATTTTTTTTTTCTTTTTTTTTTTTTACTTTTTTCAGCGCAGTCCTATCGATTCTTACTTAAACTTTCCGATTATCAAAAATTTTTTTAGAAAAATTACAATATTTAAACAAATTTGATGGTGGGGGGTGCAATTTCTCATACAACGTTAAAGTAAATCGATCCTCCATTTTCAACCCACTCGCGTTGGGGTCGCTTTATTTATGTTAATTTCGTTGGGTTTTTTTTGTTTTTTTGGGTTTTTTTTTTTACTTTTTTCAGCGCAGTCCTATCGATTCTTACTTAAACTTTCCGATTATCAAAAAATTTTTTTGAAAAATTACAATATTTAAACAAATTTGGTGGGGGGTGCAATTTCTCATACAACGTTAAAGTAAATCAATCCTCCATTTTCAACCCACTCGCGTTGGGGTCGCTTTATTTATGTTAATTTCGTTGGGGTTTTTTTTTGTTTTTTTGGGGGGTTATTTTTTTACTTTTTTCAGCGCAGTCCTATCGATTGTTACTTAAACTTTCCGATTATCAAAAAGAATTTTGAAAACTTCAAATATTTAAACACATTTGTGTGTTGGGGGTCAGTTTCTCATACAACGTTAAAGTAAATCGATCCTCCATTTTCAAACCACTATAAGGTTGTATGGGAGACTGGTCTCCACCCTAAAATTGTTTTAATATTGAAATTTTTGCAAATTTTTTTTTTTTTTTTTGTCATTCGTAAAGTTTATGGTGTAAAAGATAATATTACACTGAAAAAAGTCCAAAAAATTTGATAATGAACAAAATTACAGGTGGCGGTAATGTCGTACTGGTATCAAAATGGGTGCTCGATTTGCTATAATGTTGTATGAGAAACTGATCCCCTCCCAGAAAATGTTTAAATATTAAAATTTTTCAAAAAATTTTTTGTCAATCGTAAAGCTAAGTGGGTAATCGATAGGACTGCGCTGAAAAAAAAAATAAAAATAAAAATAAAAATGAAAAACAACTAAATTAAACGTGGTGGTAGTCTGCTTCAGGTCCGCCAAAGAAAATCTACATTCAAATCTTTCTGAACTCCAAAACAAAACTGCTCTCTGTTAATCATCTAAGATACCCACCTCCCTGCCTTCCATCGATATAGCTGATGATAACGTCCTGGAGAGTGGTTCATTTCGCCTTCACGAGCTAACGGCTGACATGAAGTGGAAAGACTAAGTTGAATCCACTGCTAAATCAATTGCTAAGAAATTCCATGTATTGTTTTGCGTTAGAAAATGTTTCTCTCCAGAAGCTGTTTTTTTTTTTCTTTTTTCTTTTTTTTTTTTAATCATTTCACCCCGAGCAAGGCGGAAACGCCACTGATGTGCAGGGGGTTACATAAATGTAAAAAGATTAATTAGAAAAGAGTGAGGAGTACAAACTAGTTAGAAAGGAACAATAGAAAGCAGGTGCGATGACAGATACATAGGTGGAGAGAAAGGGAAGGTTATACAGGGGTGGGGAGAGAGCTAGAGTCCAGTGGTTAGTAGATGAGTATTGACTTACGTATTTATAAGTCTGCCGTTCGTCCATGTTTATAATATCCCTCTGTCTCTTCTATAAATATTTTCATGGCTTCTGCTCTGACGAACATAGGTTACCGGTGCCCCCTTCACAAGAATTTACTCAGGTAACCAGACGGGCAACAAGTTAGATCAACAAATACAAAGTAAGCGTTAATAAAAAGTAAATGGAATTAAGTGCGAACGGTACAGTTACGCTGCTTATTGCCTGAATCGTAGCTGGCTTTAACTCCGTGCTAGCTGTCTTTTCCTTTCTCTCTACCTTCGCAACTGTCTTCACTCCTGCGTTGACATCCTTCTCTTGACCTTTCGCTTTAACCCCCTGTTGCTGGTACGTCTTTGTCTTCACTGTCCCCCTGTCTAAAACTTCAACTTTCTCATGTATCCCGCTGCACATCAGTGGCGGTACCACTTTTACAGTTAGATCAACCAAATGCAGACGACAATTCTACTCCATCAGATATTTTCTCGCGATTCCTGCCTGTGGAATTCCCTTCCATATACTTCCTTTGCTGACGGCTACAACCTCCAAGAATTTAAATGCAAAGTCCATTTCCATCTCTTATCCACTTGACTCGAGTTCTTTCTCCATCACCCCGTGTATCTTGTTCTTTTCCTTTCTCTCTACCTTCACAACTGTCTTCACTCCTGTGTTCACATCCTTCTCTTGCTCTTTCTCTTTCACCCTCTATAGCCGGTTTGTCTTTGTCTTCACTCTCCTTCTGCTTAATACTTTAACTCTCTCATGTAACTCCAGCCCTTTCTACATCACCCTGTGTATCTTGTTCTTTTCCTTTCTCTCTACCTTCGCAACTGTCTTCACTCCAGCGTTGACATCCTTCTCTTGCCCTTTCTCTTTAAACCCCTGTTGCTGGTTCGCCTCTGTCTTCATTGTCCCCTTGTCTAAATCTTCAACTCTCTTATGTAGCCCCCTGCACATCAGTGGCGGTATCATGTTGCTTGGAATGAAATGATTAAAAAAAAAACATATGGTCTAGTGCACCTGCTATTGACCTTGAGATCCTTAATGTTATGGTGTCCTCCTACGAGGAATGGACTCTTCCTCTTACTATATATATAATTACCTACGTGACTTCCGGAGCTAGTTAAGAAGAGCTTGTACGCAATTAAAGCCAGCTACGATTTAGGCAATAAGTTTGGACTTACATATTTTTATTTACGTTTTATTAACGCTTACTTCCTATCTATGTTCTCGTTATATTAATACGCTGTTTGAACCTACATCGTCTGTTCCGTGTCTTACTTCCAGCCAAACTGGTCACTACAACTTTGCGGTGAAGTTTCGCCACAACAACTTCACAACGAACTCCGACGAACATCCACAACGCTTAATAGGATCCAAAAAACAATCAGGAATATTATTGGTCCTGATCTGCCGGCTCGACTTCAATAACTTACTCAGCGCTACACAGTCCCACAGGGCTCTATCCTGGGCCCGACGCTCTTCCTTATTTTCATCAACGACTTCCCAGATGAGATCAAGTCCCAAGTAGGCATCTACGCAGATGACACTACAATATACTCCCGCACCAGTAAGAAACCTGTCGTGGCGGACAGATATAATCTCGCTGCTGACCTTGAGCGGGATCTACACTCTGTGGTGAACTGGGGCAAGAAGTGGCTTGTCAACTTCAATTCATCTAAGACCAAGCTGTTGTCTGTCAACCATTACACGCAACCTCTCCTGCCTCCCATAAGCATGGACCAAGTGATTCTCCCTGAGAGTAATACACTACGCCTTCTCGGACTTACCCTGTCCTCAGACCTCAAATGGAACCACTATATTGAATCCATAGCAAAATCTACTGCTAAGAAGGTTGGGTCACTATGTCGATCCAGGATGTTTTTTCCACCTGAATCCATCCTGCATATATACAAGTCAACCATCTGTCCGTGCATGGAGTACTGCTGCCATTTATGGTCAGGTGCCCCTGCCGTTCTCCTCTGTGTTCTTGACAAGCTCCAAAGGAGAGTCTGTAATGTGATAGGTACTGATCTGGCGACTCGACTGCAGCCATTTTCCCATCGTCGAAATGTGGCCTCCCTTTGTCTCTTCTATAAATATTTTCATGGCTTCTGCTCGGAGGAGCTTAAGTCACTGATGCCTCCTCAACAGGTGTTTACTCGTGCAACCAGACTGGCAACTGGGTCCCACCCATTCACAGTCAGGTTAGCCAAATGCAGACGACAATTCTACTCCTGCAGCTTCCTCTCTCGCACTTCCCGCCTGTGGAACTCGCTCCTGTATTCTTGCTTTCCTGACGGCTACAACCTCCAGAAATTTAAATGCAAAGTCAATACTCATCTACTAACCACTGGACTCTAGCTCTCTCCCCTCCCCTCCCCAGTATAACCTTCCCTTTCTCTCCACCTATGTATCTGTCATCGCACCTGCATTCTCAGCTTTCTATTGTTCCTTTCTAACTAGCTTGTACTCCTCACTCTTTTCTAATTAATCTTTTTACATTTATGTAACCCCCTGCACATCAGTGGCGTTTCCGCCTTGCTCGAGGTGAAATGATTAAAAAAAAAAATAGTTTCATTGTAATTGTTGAGATGAGTTCTTTGTACTGGTACCTAGACTTTTTAATTTAAACACAGTACTAGACTGTCAACGAGGTCTCATCAGTTCGCATTTGAGCTAGCTAGAGGTAACCGTAAGTTCTATGCTAACCTTTTCTTTTTTTCTCGTATATCTCGCTTGTGGTACTCCCTTGCGGTTCCTTCTTTTCAACCAACTTTAATCTGCAAGACTTTAAATGCAATAGTATTTACATTATTCGGACTATTGAACTCATCTTTGTTGCCATTTGTACGACGTTTCGGCCGTTGTAAGCTCTGGTCTTCTTCAGTTGATAGGAATTTCGAACCGATCCCTTTACTGGGGTATCGCATTCTTTTTTCCTCAATAGACTGAATAATGTATATACTGTAAATACTACCTCATCTCAGAAATATAGACAAAGTTTAAATGCATGAATCGCTATCTACTGTCCTCCTCATTATTCTTTTGTTTTCCTGTTCATTACTAACGCTTCTGTTTTTAATGCTTTCAACCCTTTTATACCTTGTGTCTTAGTGGCTTTACTGCCTTAAATGGGGTGATACCGATTAAAAGAAAAAATCTGGGACCACGGCACGAGCTTCACCACTCTTATCTAGAAGGCGTAGATTGTTGCTCTGATTATTGCTGCTCCATTCTTCTTCTTCTTCTTCTTCTTCTTCTTCTTCTTCTTCTTCTTCTATGTGCCTTGTTTTTGCAGGACGTAGGCGATCTTGGCCTTCCAGTTCCCTCTGTCCCTGCTGGCATTTAGCACGCCTTCTCCTGTTACACCATTCCATCACTCGTTCCATCATCCACCTGATTAGGTCCTTCAAATATGTTATCCGCTGCTTTCCCCTGTCTCTTTTTTTCCCCTCTATCTGGCTTGTTAGCATCAAGTTCTCCAAGCCCTCTTTCCTTATTGCATGTCCCAGGAGCTTTAGCTGCCTTTTCCTGGTGCTCAGTATTAATTTCCTTTTCGTTTCCATCCTTTCCAAAACCTCATCATTGCTCACATGCTCGATCCATGATATTCGCAGCATCCTTCTGTAGAACCACATTTCAGTTGCTTCAAGTTTTTCCTTCATCTTCGATGATATTGTCCAGCATTCACTGCCATATTGAAGAACTGACATCACATAGCAATCCAGTAGTCTCTTCTTTGTTTCTAGCGAAATTGTCATGTTACTTAATACTCTTCTAAGCTCCTGGAATGAATTGTGCATTTGGATCACAGGAATATAATTGTATAGAAACTGCTCTGACCACAAAGTGAGAGGTCAATTTATGTATTGATTGTAATATGGAACTGATCCTCCATGTTATGTACAGTATGCTTCTGTAGAACCACATTTCAGTTGCTTCAAGTTTTTCCTTCATCTTCGATGATATTGTCCAGCATTCGCTGCCATATTGAAGAACTGACATCACATAGCAATCCAGTACTCTCTTCTTTGTTTCTAGGGAAATTGTTCTGTTTCTTAGTACTCTTCTCACCTCCTGGAATGAATCCCTGTGGGTCAGTTTATGTATTGATTGTAATATGGAACTGATCCCCCAGTTTATGTCCAGTATGCTTCCGTATAACCACATTTCAGTTGCTTCAAGATTTTCCTTCATCTTCGATGATATTGTCCAGCATCCATATTGAAGAACTAACAACACAGAGCAATCCAGTACTCTTTTCTTTCTTTCTTTCTTTCTTTCTTTATTTCTTTCTAGCGAATTTTCCTATCTCTTAATACTCTACTCAACTTCTTGGACGCGTCCTTCGCTATGCTAATTCGCCTTCGGAACTCTGTGTCGCTCTTTCCTTCTTCTGTCAGAACATTACTATGTATTTAAATTTTTGTACCTGCTTGATTTTAGTATCCCCAACCTGTGTTTGACTAATATTTTGATTAATATCACATACATAATATCTTAGTAAAAGTAAAAACAAATAGAGTAAGATCAAGATGTTCGTCGCATTTACTTTTTAGTAGTGTTCAATACAAGGTAGAGCAATATTCTTGTAACATTGTACATCACTACACTTACAGAAAATCATTTTTATCACCAGTTACCGACCATCGCCTGACGAAGTACAGTTCATAGTACTGAAACATGAACTCTTTTGTGTAGCGATGTAAAATGTTTTTATTATAATCACTTAGAATAAAAATATTACAATACTAACAGATATATAAATATATATATATATATATATATATATATATATATATACTATCTTTCTATTTTTTTGTTTTATTTTTATTTTTATTTTTCATTTTTTAAGACGACAGCCACAGTACCGAGGGCAATAAATATCTTCGGATTGGTGATGGGTAAATATTGCGTGCACAGACAGGAAAGTTTTGCAAGATAATAAAGAGGGTATACAGAACAGTGGTGTAGCGTGGGTGAGGCTACTGGAGCGGTAGCCCAGGGAGGCAAAATTGTTAGAGGCGCAAATTTTCAAAAGAAAAATAGCATCGTAATAAAAAAAATAATCCGCCCTTCCCATCACACTGTACTTCAGCAGAGGTCAGCGATAATCCATTTAATCCTGCTAATCCGTTCTTTTCTAACTATCACTGCCGGTTGTTAAAGAAGTTCGTCAAAACCTAAATTAATCAAAACTTATCAGAAATCACCAATCACCTTGGAAATGTTGGTGATCTAAGACGATCCAGTAATTCTTCCAAATCAAATTCACAACAAAGAAAGAGAATAAAGCCGCTAAGACACAAGGGACGAAGGAACGAGAAAAACATTATAAGCTGAGTTAGAATTCCAGTTGAATTAATTATATTCACTGACCTTTCTTTGGGAAAGGTATTAATCCGTCGCTTCTTCCTCCAGCTATGGGCAAAATAGCAGGACCGATTGGGTTCTATAGCCTTGATTGGCAACCAGTCTACCGCAAAAAGTAATGACAATCTACTTCGGAAAAATCTTCTGCTCATTCAGTCATGTCTCGAAAGAGACATGATCGCCTGTGTATCAGGTATGGCACTTAACTGACTGACATTGTTCGGGCTGTAGCCTCCCATATTCAATTGCGATATTCGCGATGTTTCAAGTTGTTTGAATTTTGACTCGACCCCCTTTATTTCGTTCACCGGGTTAGAATGATCTATTTCCACGTGACCTGCCTCCTCCGGATATTTCCATGTTAGTTTCTTTAACTCAGCTATACAAGTTTCTGTTCACCACTGCTGTGGCCAAGGATTGAACCCACAGCTTCAACTAACGCTTTTATCTACTGGACTGTGTTCTTAAGTACGTGTACGAATTTATATATATATATATATCCGAGTGAGTATAGAATGAGGAGAAAAAAAAAAGAATTTTTTTCCTTCCAAAACATTAATTTAAAACAGTGCTCGATATATGATGTATAGAGCAGTGAATATTTATTATAAATTATGTTTTAGAACATGTACATAATTTCTTCTATATATGTCCTCTTCTCTTCTGAAACAGCCATATGATTGTAGAGAAGAGGACATATATAGAAGAAATCATGTACATGTTCTAAAACATATATATATATATATATATATATATATATATATATATATATATATATATATATATATATATATAATCGTGTCGCCCCAAGCAAGGCATTTTACTGCCACTGTTGTGCAGGGGGTTACATCGGAGGAAAGTTATGAGAAAGAGTGACAGGTTACAGGGGGTGTCAGAAAGTGGGTAAGAGAAGGATGAGAATACTGATGAGAGTGGGGTGAACGGAGAAAGGTGCATGAGAGAGAGAGCTCTTAAATCTAGAATATAAATATATAGAAACTTACATTGCCACAAAGTGAGGGATCAGTTTATATATTGATTATAATCTTGAATTGAACCCCCATTTTATACCCACAACATGATTTCTTTTTTAATAATCATATCGCCCCAAGCAAGGCATTTTACTGCCACTGTTGTGCAGGGTGTTACATAGGAGGCAAGTTTTGAGAAAGAGTGACAGGTTATAGGGGGTGTCAAGAAGTGGGTAAGAGAAGGATGAGAATACTGATGAGAGTGGGGTGGACGGAGAAAGGAGCATGAGAGAAAAAATGCAAGTTAGTGTGATAAGAGATGACTATTGGCTTTACATTTAAATTCTTGGAGATTGTAGCTGTCGGGGAAGCAAGCAAATGGAAGAGAATTCTGCAGGCGGGAAGTGCGAGAAAAGAAGCTGCTGGATAGAATTTGCGTTTACAATTTATCGGTTTCATCGTAAAAAGGTGAGACCTAGTTGCTAATCTTCTGACTCGAGTAAATTCATATATAGGTGAGCTAAGTTCATCTGAGGAGAGGCCGTTAAATTACTTGTAGATGAGACACAGGGAAGTCACATTGCGCCGGTGAGAAAGTGACTGTATCTGAGCTGCCAAGTCGGGATCGATCACATTACAGATTCTCCGTTGGATTTTGTCAAGGAATCCTAGGTGGATAGCAGGAGCACCCGACCAGATATGGCAGCCATATTCAATCTACGGACGGATGGTAGATTTATATATGTGCAGGATTGTTTCAGGCGGAAAAAAAACTTCCTCCCTCTACACAGAAAACTGACCTTCTTAGCAGCGGATTTAGCTATGGATTCTATGTAGTCGTTCCACTTGAGGTCTGTTGTGAGAGATAACACGAGGAGGCGCAGGGTTTTACGTTCAGGGAGACTAGCCTGATCCATGCTAATGGTGGATAGGAGCGATTGGAACTTATAAACTTAATGTCTCAGTAACCATTTATTTTTATTCATTTATTTATTTATTTTTTTGCCTGAGATCATATTATAATTTGTTGTTAGTATTGTTTTTCTCTAGCACTCTGTATTGTATTCATGTCTATGTTTGGCTGGAGATTTTTATGGACTAGCATATGTGCTGATTCCTTAAGTTTCTGTATTTTCCAGTGATATTCTCTGTCTATTATTTCAACTTAATCCCACGGAGTGGGGTTGATCTCCATTTTCCCTCAAAATCACCTAAAGAAAGCCGGATATTTGAATGATTATATTAAATCTATTGCTCGGACTGCTCCCAGGAAATCTGGTTCATTGTATGAGCCATTTTTTCTCGCCCAAATCTGTTTTACATATTTATGAGTCTACCATTCGTCCTTACTTGGATTATTGCTGCCACATCCTGTGTGGCGATCTTGCTACATATTTAAAGATTCTTTATAAAATCCAAAGAAGAATGAACAATCATATAATAATTCTGCTTGTTCCTTCCTTAGTTACTTAGTTCCTCCGTCCATTACGCCACTGAAGAAAGATAACAAACTTACTCTCTACACGAGCTTTTCCTTCCTCTCTATCTTTTTATAATCTATAAACGCTACTCTCCTCAGCCTTTCCCTCACCTTTGTGAAAACGGAATCATATAATAATTCTGCTTGTTCCTTCCTTAGTTAGTTACTTAGTTCCTCCGTCCATTACGCCACTGAAGAAAGATAACACACTTACTCTCTACACGAGCGTTTCCTTCAACCTCTATATTTTTACTCTCCTCAGCCTTTCTCTTACCTTTGCCAAACGGAAGGGTAGTAAAGAATGAGAGAGTAGGAGAAAAGAGCCTATAGCATTACCGTATCAGTAGCGGCTTAAGCTGTTGGTTTTAGCAGTAATTGTGTGTGTGTGTGTGTGTGTGTGTGTGTGTGTGTGTGTGTGTGTGTGTGTGTGTGTGTGTGTGCTGTATAATATAGTAAAAATAGCTAGGTTTGTTGTTGTATCCCGCGACCTAATAACGAAATTTCTGGCCTCTACACCCTTGGCCATTACTCAGTTGGTCTTTTCTGTTACAAAGGACACAGGAGCCATGATTTTTTTCAGTAATAAAAAAATACATTTTCTCTTTCAAAATCTCTCACAAAATAGCGTACAGTATTTTGGTTATGGTCTGTGCATACGCCGCTTAATGTAATATAAGATTACAGTAAAGTAGCTTCTATGGACATTACTTTTATAGATATTTTAACAAAATTATACTCTGTGTTATCGTTATTTTATTATCCAATAGCTTTATGCTTGAAGACGTTACTATCATTTGTAGTAAGACAAAGTAAAAATTTTCCAGGAAATCATAATTATCCTTCCGTGGAAATTCCACGGGTTCCGCTAGTATTAATTAATCCTGGCGTAACATTCCCACTGCTCTTAAGTTGCTTCGCTGTGCCTTTTCTATGAACACTTTCATGGCAATTGTTTGGATGAGGTTACTTCATTGGTACCTTGACTTTACAAATTTAAACATAGTACTAGATTGGCAACTCGGTCTCATCACGTTACAGTTGAAATGGTTAGATGTATCAGTAATTTTCATGCTAATAGTTTCTCTCGAAGTTCTCGTTTGTGAAACTCTCTTCCAGCCTTCTTTCATTCAACTTCATCATATATATATATATATATATATATATATATATATATATATATATATACAGTACTGTGCCAAAGTATTAGGACAAAAACTATTTTATCATTTATGGGCTTATTGAAAGAAAATAAACAATTTAATTAAAGTAATTTTATTTGATTTACTCAACAAATGCTTTAACAAGAAAAAAATATTTGTTACAAAATAAATTTAATATTTAGAATAATAGCCTTTTGCTTTGATCACAGCCTTCATTCTGTCAGGCATTGACATCACAAGTTTCTTCAGTGTATCTATTGGTATCTCATGCTTAGCAGCTTGTATTTGTTACCAAAATGTGTCTTCCGAAATAACATTAGATTTATCAATTCGAGATGGAGGAATAAGAAAAAAGTCAGTCATATCCAAGGATAATAGAATAATGAGTACTTTCAAAATGACTTTTTAAATAGAAAATAGGAAAAATTAAATATAACTTCTTTTTAATACATTTTTTTTTTTACACCTAGTTTCAAATAATCAATATTTATGAGCAATTTACTTGGCTTTTCACCCTGTATTTGAATTTCAGTGAGGTTTTTAGGAAAATAACTTTTGTCCTAATATTTTTGCACACTACCGGTAGTGTGCAAAAGTATTAGGACAGGAGTTATTTTAAACTTTATTTTGATGCATCATAAAATATAAAATAATTCTTGTCCTAATACTTTTGCACAGTACTATATATATATATATATATATATATATATATATATATATATATATATAATCACCAATTTTAACTAACGATATCAAACAGACCTTTCCTGAAAATACTAGGAATTAAAAGATAATAACCTAAATCCTCAGATAAAATGGAAGCTGATAGGTAAGGCAAAGACCCCAAACAGCTTAAGAGACCAATGTAATCTGTTTCAATTATTAGAATGTACTTCTGAATAAACGTAGTGAGATTATTGGTATGTGTCGTCATAGAAATAAATATAAATTGCAATAATTATCTTATTCTTCCATTTAGTCACAATAAGGCTGTTTTTTTTTATTTAGCTAAGGAGTTACCTTTACCCGCTACCTACCACTACCAACCCAATGATCAAGCCACATACCTCTCACTACCATAAAATAAATTACTACTAAGATTCCGCTAGTTTAACCCTATAAAAGCTAATATTCCCTAACACATTCCTTTACTAAACCAAGCCTCCGGCATTAAATTTTTTACTCATTCTTTGTTTAAACGGGGTAGACAATGCATGTCTTAGAATGACATATTGAAAATCGCTATTTCCCCTCTAAATTTGATCTGAATTTACACACACACACACACACACACATACATACATATATATATATATATATATATATATATATATATGATGTATGGGTAGGTTTTGAAGGCTATCACAATGCGTTTAGTGGAATAAAGGAAGGTAAAGAAGGTGTTGGGTATTACCTATTTATTATTCATTAATATGATATATATATATATATATATATATATATATATATATATATATATATATATATATATATATAATAAACCAGAGTATTTTGCTTACTGGAAATAGTAAATGTAATCATTTAGCTTTCAATTAAAACTCAAATAAAAGTTTCAAGAAAATTTTTTATTTTTATTTTTAAAAATTCAATTTAAAAGTTAGTTATCGAAAATGAGTAAAGGTACCTACTTAAAATCTAAATTATTTAACTGGTATTTTTTCACCACTGTCATCTATAGTGGGTTATCCGTTCTAGTGAAACGTAGTTGTGTGTTGAAGCAGATTAACTGAATTTGGCCTCGTTAGTAGATAGCCCACTATAAAACAAGAAAATCAAATTGAGTATAGAAACAACTTTTTATATATATACACAGATATCAATTAAAGATTTTTACAAATAAAGTAATGTCTTTAGGATGGGTTCAAAGGACGTTAAAATGTTTATTGTTGTAAATGTCGAAAAGAGAGTTTGTGCGTATGTATGTTTGAGCGTTTATCAGTTAGAAATGGCTTTGATGTCTCCGCTCCTTTGGACGGGTAAGTAGCTCAGGGGAAAGCGAAGAAGAAGGTGAGAGGGAAAGGCGAGGCGAGCATAGTGTATCACTTGACGAGGTTAAGGGACGTGCTAATTACGCTCGTTCTTTATATATATATATATATATATATATATATATATATATATATATATATTAGTCTGTTCATTATCTATCTATCTATCTATCTATCTATCTATCTATCTAATCAAGTAAGTTAACTACATTTCACTACCTGCTGATGGTGTATTAAACACTGAAACTTTATAGCTATTGGGTTGCAGTATACTATTATAATAACTATATATCTATTCACTATTGATGCATTGAGCATTTTTTTAAGTAAATATCAAACAGTGGAATATACTTACATCAGTATTAATTTTTTTTTTTAATCATATCACCCCGAGCAAAGCGGTAACACCACTGATGTGCAAGGGGCTACGTAAGAGTGGAAAGATTGGAAATGAGAAAGCCGGAAACCACATCCTAAACAAGGAAACAAGGCATGAGCCTCTACACCTGTTCAATCCTTATCTATTTATCTATCTATCTATCTATCTATCTATATATATATATATATATATATATATATATATATATTATTATTATTATTATTATTATTATTATTAATAATTACGTTAGAACATGTGGGTTTTTCACATGTTCTAGTATAATGATTAATAATAATATTAATTGCTCTATTTTTATATTGAGAACTGTTTTAAATTAAAGTTTATATATATATATATATATATATATATATATATATATATATATATATATATAAACGCACCGCTCATTCGATAATGAATTGGAGCACATAGATATTGGACGTGTTTATACGCGCTAAAAAGCCTGTCGTTCTCTACTGGCCGCTCGTGGCCTAGAGGTAGAATCACCGACTGACGCCAATTCGTTCGGGTTTCCAGCGTGGAGTAGGAAGCGACCGGAGTCTAAGCCGTATTGATGAGCTGTATGTAATACAGCGAAACAGTTCTGTCTCCGGGTGACTATAGTATATATATGTTTTTAGAGAGAGAGAGAAACTCTGACAAATTTTGTAGCTTTGGGAACATCTAATCTACAAAAATTGTTTCAGTGCGAATAAGTCTTGAAAATTTCATTAAAATCCGACAATTATATTTTTGCATGAATTTCTTAATTAATGTGTTTTTCACTGGAAAAAAAAACTGAGTTATGTAACATTACGTTTTCCGTTGTAAACTATACAGAATATATATATATATATATATATATATATATATATATATATATATTGTCATCCGCAGACAGGTCTGTTTCGCTGTATCACTGCTCATCAGTACGTTAACTAACCCAGGCTCGAAACCCGACCGAACTGACGTCAGTCGGCGACTCTACTCCTGGGCGCCTGGGCCACGGGGCGTTCGGTGGAAGAAGGCAGTCTTTTTTTTTTTTTTTTTTAGCGCATCAGTCCTTTTTTTTATTTTTACCACTGTATGTACAGGATACTCCTTTGGATTCTTCTATACCCACACTGCATGCTGATATATATATATATATATATATATATATATATGTGTGTGTGTGTGTGTGTGTGTGTGTGTGTATTCTCTAACACCCAGTAACCTACTTTGGTAGCGTTATTGACTTGCTTGGGGTTAGACGATTAAAAAGAACACTTCTATATTCAAGCTGCGTTGACCAGGGTTAGAACTCTCGGGGTCGTAATGAATTACTGAAGTACGTAAGTGTTCAGTCTTTTTCACTTTAATCTCAAATATGCCTTAAGGACCGATGGATATTGTTGTTGATTTCTTTTTTTTTTTTTTTTTTTATAAATATCTCCGTTTGTTTTTTAGCATTGCACGATTCAGTCGTACTCGTCCTTGCTTTCTCGCGACAATTCCGATGACGGCAGACAGGCTGGCACCATTCACCTTGTGCAATGAAAACTCTAAACAGGAAATTATTTTCCATAAAGGTCCATTGATCGCTCCAAATGTCTGACGAATGACGATTTACTAGTGATATTTATTAAACACTAGAAACCAACTGGTAAGATATCTAGGAAAGAAGATTGTGTCACGCCAAGCATTCGAAACAGAAATTCAGTGTTCGATATTAGGCGACCGGTACCTTTCGGTTAGGAGGCACAGGTACCGCATTGGTTATCAGTACGGAATGTAAACTAGAGGTGCCGAGTTCAATCTTAAAGATTGATATTTATCGGGAAGCAAGGAGCTGGGAGGGAGTTTCACAAACAAGAAGCACAAGAAAAGGAACTCTTAGCATAGAATTTTCATTTTTTTTATAATCGCATCGCTCCAAGCAAAGCATTATACTGCCACTGTTTTGCAGGGGGTTACATAGGAGGAAATTGTGGGAAGGAGTGACAGAATAAAGGGGGTGTCAGGAAGCGGGTAGGAGAGGGATGAGAATAGTGCAGAAATGAGATGAGAGTATGAGAGAGAGAGAGGGAGAATGCAATTTAGTGAGATAGGAGATGACTATTGACTTTACATTTAAATTCTTGGGGATTGTAGATGTCGGGGAAGCGAGTAAATGGAAGAAACTTCCACTGGCAGGAAATGCGAGAAAAGAAGCTGCTGGAGTAGAATTTGCGTTTACATCTTATTGGTTTCACAGTAAAAGGGTGGGACCTAGTTGCTAATCTTGTTGCGGATGCTAAGTCGGGATCGATCACATTACAGATTCTCCGTTGGATTTTGTCAGGGACACCTAAGTGGATAGCAGGAGCACCCGACCAGATATGGCAGCAGTATTCAATGCACGGCGGATGCTAAGTCGGGATCGATCACATTACAGATTCTCCGTTGGATTTTGTCAGGGACACCTAAGTGGATAGCAGGAGCACCCGACCAGATATGGCAGCAGTATTCAATGCACGGTCGGATACTAAGTCGGGATCGATCACATTACAGATTCTCCGTTGGATTTTGTCAGGGACACCTAGGTGGTTAGCAGGAGCACTCGACCAGATATTGCAGCAGTATTCAATACACGGTCGGATGCTAAGTCGGGATTGATCACATTACAGATTCTCCGTTGGATTTTGTCAGGGACACCTAGGTGGATAGCAGGAGCACTCGACCAGATATGGCAGCAGTATTCAATGCACGGTCGGATGCTAAGCCGGGATCGATCACATTACAGATACTCCGTTGGATTTTGTCAGGGACACCTGGGTGGATAGCAGGAGCACTCGACCAGATATGGCAGCAGTATTCAATGCACGGTCGGATGCTAAGTCGGGATTGATCACATTACAGATTCTCCGTTGGATTTTGTCAAAGACACCTAGGTGGATAGCAGGAACACTCGACCAGATATGGCAGCAGTATTCAATGCACGGTCGGATGCTAAGTCGGGATCGATCACATTACAGATTCTTCGTTGGATTTTGTCAGGGACACCTAGGTGGATAGCAGGAGCACTCGACCAGATATTGCAGCAGTATTCAATACACGGTCGGATGCTAAGTCGGGATTGATCACATTACAGATTCTCCGTTGGATTTTGTCAGGGACACCTAGGTGGATAGCAGGAGCACTCGACCAGATATGGCAGCAGTATTCAATGCACGGTCGGATGCAAAGTCGGGATCGATCACATTACAGATTCTCCGTTGGATTTTGTCAGGGACACCTAGGTGGATAGCAGGAGCACTCGACCAGATATGGCAGCAGTATTCAATGCACGGTCGGATGCTAAGTCGGGATCGATCACATTACAGATTCTCCGTTGGATTTTGTCAGGGACACCTAGGTGGATAGCAGGAGCACTCGACCAGATATGGCAGCAGTATTCAATGCACGGTCGGATGCTAAGTCGGGATTGATCACATTACAGATTCTCCGTTGGATTTTGTCAGGGACACCTAGGTGGATAGCAGGAACACTCGACCAGATATGGCAGCAGTATTCAATGCACGGTCGGATGCTAAGTCGGGATTGATCACATTACAGATTCTCCGTTGGATTTTGTCAGGGACACCTAGGTGGATAGCAGGAGCACTCGACCAGATATGGCAGCAGTATTCAATGCACGGTCGGATGCTAAGTCGGGATTGATCACATTACAGATTCTCCGTTGGATTTTGTCAGGGACACCTAGGTGGATAGCAGGAGCACTCGACCAGATATGGCAGCAGTATTCAATGCACGGTCGGATGCTAAGTCGGGATTGATCACATTACAGATTCTCCGTTAGATTTTGTCAGGGACACCTAGGTGGATAGCAGGAGCACCCCACCTGATATGGCAGCAGTATTCAATGCACGAGCGGATCGTAGATTTGTATAAGTGCAGGAAAAACTTCCTGGCCCTGCACAGAGAATCAACCTTCTTAGCAGCGCACTTAGCTATAGAAGATACATCAAGAAATTTTAATCGTAAAATGATGAGACCTTGACGCCACTCTAGACTCTGCTTTAATTCATAAAAACTAGATACCACACAGGAAATTTCATCAGAACAATTACCATAAAAGTATTTATAGAAAAGACACAGGGGAGTACGGTCGTAGAAAAGAGACAGAAACCAAGATGCAAGCTTATGATCAATATAACAGATTCTTCTTTGGATTTTATCAAGAATCTCTAAAAATATAGCATGATCAGTTGATAAGATATTATCAGCAATATTCAAAGAATGAATGAATGGTAAACATATGAATATGTACAATAGATTCCACAGCGAAAATTGTCAAGACTGTCACCTTTTAAAATTTTTGGAGATTATAGCTATCAGGAAAGCAAGTAAACGGAAGGTGGGAAGTGTGCGGAAAGAGACTGTTCGAGTAGAAGTGCGGTTACATTTAACTATTTCAACGGTATTCCAAATGGTATTTCAACGTTCTTTCAAACTGTATTTCAAATCGTATTTCAAATGGTATTTCAAATGGTATTTCAACGTTATTTCAAATTTCTATAAATACTTTCACGGCTTCTGCTCCGATGAACTTAGATCAGTGGTGCCCCCTAAATACGAATTTGCACGAGATACTAGATTAGCAACTAGATCCCACCCTTTTACAGTTAAACCGATAAAATGCAGCCGTAACTTCTACTCCAACAGTTTCTTTCCTCGCACTTCCCGACTGTGGAATTCTCTTCCAAACGATTGCTTCCCCGACGGCTACAATCTCCAGGAGTTTAAATGTAAGGTCAATACACACCTCCTAACACACTAACCTGCTCCCATTCTATCAAGCACTCTTCCCATCTGCCCGACCCTCATCCTCGCTATCCTTACTCATCTGTCACCTTTCTCCTGACATTCCCTATGTCTATCCACTCCTTCTCTTTACCTTCCCCTGTGTAGCCTCATGCGCAATAGTGGCAGTGGAATGCCTTGCTTGGGGTGAGATGATTAAAAAAAAAAATTGTATTTCAAATGGTATTTCAACGGTATTTTAAATGGTATTTCAAATGGTATTTCAACGATATTTCAAATGGTATTTCAAATGATATTTCAACAATATTTCAAATGATATTTCAAATGATATTTCAACAATATTTCAAATGATATTTCAAATTGTATTTCAAATGGTATTTCAACGGTATTTTAAATGGTATTTCAACAGTATCTCAAATGGTATTTCATCGATATTTCAAATGATATTTCAACGGTATTTCAAATGGTATTTCAAATGGTATTTCAACGATATTTCAAATGGTATTTCAAATGATATTTCAACAATATTTCAAATGATATTTCAAATGATATTTCAACAATATTTCAAATGATATTTCAAATTGTATTTCAAATGGTATTTCAACGTTATTTCAAATTGTATTTCAAATGGTATTTCAACGGTATTTTAAATGGTATTTCAACAGTATCTCAAATGGTATTTCATCGATATTTCAAATGGTATTTCAACGGTATTTCAAATGGTATTTCAAATGGTATTTCAACGTTATTTCAAATTGTATTTCAAATGCTATTTCAACGGTATTTTAAATGGTATTTCAACAGTATATCAAATGGTATTTCATCGATATTTCAAATGGTATTTCAACGGTATTTCAAATGGTATTTCAAATGGTATTTCAACGGTATTTCAAATGGTATTTCAAATAGTATTTCAACGATATTTCAAATGGTATTTCAAATGATATTTCAACGGTATTTTAAATGGTATTTCAACAGTATTTCAAATGGTATTTCAACGATATTTCAAATGGTATTTCAACGGAATTTCAAATGGTATTTCAATGCTATTTCAAATGGTATTTCAAATGGTACTTCAACGGTATTTCAATGGTATTTCAAATGGTACTTCAAATGGTATTTCAACGTTATTTCAAATGGTATTTCAAATGTTATTTGAACAGTATTTCAAATTATATTTCAACGATATTTCAAATGGTATTTCAACGGTATTTCAAATGGTATTTCAACGGTATTTCAAATGGTAGAAAGTTTAAATTCACGTGAACTTGGCCCCATGGAAAAATTGTGTCAGATCAGTTGCCAGGAAAATATTTACAGAAAAAACAGGCGGAAACCATGTCAAGTCGGTGAGCAAGTGATTGATGATAATGAGTTCGATCCCTACTGGGTGCCCCATACTTTTGGCGTTGTGCCACGTCTAAGCTGTGCTTAGAAAATTCTCGCTTCTTTTGAGTTTGTCGAGAACCTCGAGATGAACAGCCGGTGCACCCGACCAAATATAACAACAGTATTCAATGCATGGAAGAATGGTAGATTTATAAATGTGCAAGATGGATTCTGACGAGAAACTCAAGTTGAATAGCAGGAGCACATGACCAAATATGGCAACAGTATTCAATGCGCGAATGAATGGTAGATTTTTAACTGTGCAAGATGGATTCTGACGAGAACCACATGATGAATAGCAGGAGCCCCCGACCAAGTATGGCAACAGTATTCAATGCGCTGATGAATGTTAGATTTATAAATGTGAAAGATGGATTCTGACGAGAACCTCGAGATGAATAGCAGGAGAACCCGACAAAATATGGCAACAGTATTCTATGCACGGAAGAATGGTAGATTTATAAATGTGCAAGAAGGATTCTCACGAGAAAAACTTTCTGGTAATTCACAATTGTCAAATATAACTCGGACAGGATGTGAATCTCTCCCTGAGTCGAGGCGGCAATTATTCCAAAATCTATAAATAATTACCTCGCTTCCCCATTGAGACGTGAATGTGACACAAGGTCGATTTTAGTGCGGGGAACGGGGCCCAGGACAAAAATTGCCCAATCCCCGATAGCTACCACTAATCCATCCTTCTAGTGCAATAGGGTGGTTCAGTCTTAGGACACTCTTTCACGGTCCCAGGTACCTCTCAGTGTTATTTATCCCAGAAGTATATCTATCCTTGGCCAGAGATACAACGGAGCTACACTCTCTCCGAGAGCAAAGATGCAACCGAGAGATGATGATCTTTACCTGTCAAGTAATTAAGTTCCAAAATGTATATGCACGAAGGAAAATAATATATCAATTGAATTGTTTATTTTCTGAAAGGCGTAACACTTGGTTTCAACCGAGACATTCGGGCAAGATGATAGATAAAATGGGTCAGTATTCAGATTAGGATGTGCGTTGTAGTGAACGAGAAATCGGGGAGCCGAGTTCAAATTCCAGTTGAATTCATTGCATTCACTTACGCGCAAATACCCTTGGGAAAGATATCAATCCGTCTCTTCCTCCCAGTTAAATAACAGGACAGATTGGGTTCTATAGCCTTGGCTGGCAACCAATCTACCGTAGAAAGCAATGGCAAACTACTGCGGGATAATCTTCTGCCCAGTCAATCATGTCTCTTTCGAGACATGCTCGCCCAAAGCGTGTATCACGTATGGCACTTAACTGACTGACTGAATATATTAGTTGAAAACATGACTGAGGCGTCTAGTGGTCATAAAGTGGGTGATCAGTTTTATATTGTTATGAAGTAACAAACTGATCCCTCACTAATTACTACTTAATAATATAATACATCTCTTTCCTCTTTAGCTATGAGTCAAATAATAGGACAGATTGGGTTCTATAGCCTTGGCTGGCAACCAATCTACCGTAGAAAGTAATGGCAACCTACTACGGGATCATCTTCTGTCAAATCAATCATGTCTCGAAAGAGACATAATCTCTCATGCGTGTTTCACGTATGGCACTAAACTGACTGATAGAAAATGCCGGAAAGTGCGTTGTGGTGCAATGGATATCGGCTCGGAACGAAAAATCGAAAAGCCGTGTTCGAATTCCAGTTGAATTTGTTGCAGCCACTGACGTACAAATACTCGAAAGTCTCATGACTGTCTTCCGACTGTCTCTCAGCTGCCTCCTGACTGCCTCCCCGGAAGTCACGCAGATAATGTTTATGTTAGGAGAAAGAGTTCATTCCACTGTAGAATAGGGTACAATAACACAAAATAACCCCAGATTATTCAGTTACGTGCCATACGCAACTATGTCACTTTCGATCCATTCCTGACTAGGCAAAAGATTTTCCCGAAATATGTCGCCATTATTTTCTGCGGTAGACTGGTTGCCAACAAAGGCTATAGAATCCAATCTGATCTGCTGTTTAATTCTTTTATCCCGATCAGTCAGTTGAATGTCATGCGTGGCACACTCTCGGGCGATCATGTCTCTTTCGATCCATGACTGACTAGGTAGAAGATTTTCCCGAAGTAGATTGCCATTTCTTTCTGCAGTAGACTGGTGGTCAGTAGGATCCAATCTATCCTGCTATTCTACCCATAGCTGGAGGGAGAAGAGATAAAGACAGTCGTACGTAGTACACGCTCGGGCGATCATGTCTCTTACGATCCATGATTGATGCAGAAGATTTTCTCGCAATAGGTCGTGATTTCTTTCTGCAGTAGACTGGTTGCCAGCCAAGGCTATAGAACCCAATACGTCTTGCTATTCAACATTCAGCTGGCGAGAGGAGAGATTGGTTCATACTTTTCCCAAGAGTATTTGCGTGTTCTTAATAACGTTTTTTTCTTCTCTTTTTTTTTTCACACTTAGTCTTAGTGGCTTTATTGCTTTGGTTCAAGTGAATTGATCCCCAAAAAGAAGATGGTGTTACTATTACGTGATGGTGCTCATGTAACGAACTCGACCTGAATTCAAACTCGTTGCCCGGACCTTTTTGTTCGAAGTTACTAACTATTACGCCATTTACGCATGGCGATATTGAACTCAATAAAAAAAGATTGCGCGTTTGTTGATTTCGACAGTCTAGAAATAGTTCGACTATGTTCGCAACAAAAGTGATCATCAGAGCAACAGAAAAATCGAATCAAATTTTAAGTCACTTAACGTCATACTATCAAACTAGATGTACTGCTTCGAAATGGACTACCATTACAAATTAAACTAAGCATAATTGACTATTAAAGGATGAAAAATTTTCTTCAGATCGTTGAATTTCTTTTTTATTATTCCACCCCAAGGAAGGCCTAAGACACAAGAGGTTCTAGAATATTAGTAAGATATTCAATTAAGGAGAGAGAACAATAAAAGACCAATAATCAAGACGACAGAAGATACTGATTGCGTTTAAATTTTTGAAGATCAAATTTGATTAAAGAGCAAGAAACGGGAAGATAGTTCCAGAAACGGGAAGTGTGATAGAAGTGCGATCTGTCCTGCTATTCAACCCATAGTTGGAGGGAAAAGAGTAAGTGATTGCAACTGGAATTCGAAATCCGATCACCGTTTTCTCGTTCGGAGGCGATATCCATTGCACCATAACGCACATCTAAAAATAGCCTACAAGTCCATAAAAAGATGTTTACCGTCTTTAAGTTCGTAGAGTGAGATTCCAGGATTCATGTTCGTGTATCGTCATTGCTTTCTCACGACAACTGTGATGACGGCAGACAGACCGGCTCCATCCAATTATTTCTCTGATGCAATAAAAATCTCCCAGTAAAAGTAATTTTTCAACAAAGGTTCAATGAGAGAGAATTTACGAATAATATTTACTAAATTTAGAAACTTTTAAACTTTCGTTATTAATTGTCATTTAATTCCTTGAGTCACGTTACAGTCAACGTCTGTTTAACATTTATTTCAAAGTTTATAACTTAGTATTTATGAAGTCGATATCTCACGATCCTTTGACATTAATATGATTATACCTGTATATTTATAAATTTGATATCTCACGTTTCTTTTACATTAATATGCTTATACCTTAGTATTTACAAATTTGATATCTCACGTGTCTTTGACATTAATAAGGTTATAGCTCTGTGTTTGTAAATTTGATATCTCACGTTTCTTTGACATTAATATGACTATACCTCCGTATTTATATAAAATTCATAACTCAGTTTCTTTGACGCTAATGTTTCTACTTCAGTAATTATAAAATTGATACTTCACGTTTCTTCGACATTAAGATGATTATACCTCTGTATTTATAAATTTGATATCTCACGTTTTTTGACATTAATATGATTATACCTCTGTATTTATAAAATTGATATCTCACGTTTCTTTGACATTAATATGATTATACCTCTGTATTTATAAATTTGATATCTCATATTTCATTGACATTAAGATCATTACACCTCTGTATTTATGAATTTGATTTCTCAGGTTTCTTTGACATTAATATGAGTATACCACTGTATTTATAAATTTGATATCACACGTTTCTTTGACATTAAGATGATTTTAACTCTGTATTTATAAATTTGATATCTCACGTTTCTTTGACATTAATATGATTATACCTCTGTATTTATAAATTTGATATCTCATATTTCATTGACATTAAGATCATTACACCTCTGTATTTATGAATTTGATTTCTCAGGTTTCTTTGACATTAATATGAGTATACCACTGTATTTATAAATTTGATATCACACGTTTCTTTGACATTAAGATGATTTTAACTCTGTATTTATAAATTTGATATCTCACGTTTCTTTGACATTAATATGATTATACCTCTGTATTTATAAAATTGATATCACTCGTTTCTTTGACATTAATATGTCTATACCTCCGTATTTATATAAAATTCATAACTCAGTTTCTTTGACGCTAATGTTTCTACTTCTGTATTTATAAAATTGATATCTCACGTTTCTTTGACATTAATATGATTATACCTCTGTATTTATGAATTTGATATCTCACGTATCTTTGACATTAATATGTCTATACCTCCGTATTTATATAAAATTCATAACTCAGTTTCTTTCACGTTAATGTTTCTACTTCAGTATTTATAAAATTGATATCTCACGTTTCTTTGACATTAATATGATTATACCTCTGTATTTATAAATTTGATATCTCACGTTTCTTTGACATTAATATGAATATACCTCCGTATTTATAACTCAGTTTCTATGACGCTAATGTTTCTACTTCTGTATTTATAAAATTGATATCTCACGTTTCTTTGACATTAATATGGTTATACCTTTGTATTTATGAATTTGATATCTCACGTTTCTTTGACATTAAGATGATTAAATCTCTGTATTCATAAATTTAATATCTCACGTTTCGTTGACATTAATATGATTATACCTCTGTATTTATAAATTTGATATCTCACGTATCTGTGACATTAATATGACTATACCTCCGTATTTATATAAAATTCATAACTCAGTTTATAATGTATCTAAATCAGTATTTATAAAATTGATACTTCACGAGTATACCTCTGTATTTATGATTTTGGTAGGTCACGGTTCTTTGACATTAATATGATTATACATCTGTATTTATAAATTGGATATCTTATGTATCATTGACATTAAGATCATTACACCTCTGTATTTATAAATTTGATATCTCACGTTTCTTTGACATTAATATGATTATACCTCTGTATTTATAAATTTGATATCTCACGTTTCTTTGACATTAATATGCTTATACCTCTGTATTTATAAATTTGATATCTCACGTTTCTTTGATATTAATATGGCTATACCTTCGTATTTATAACTCAGTTTCTTTGACGCTAATGTTTCTACTTCTGTATTTATAAAATTGATATCTCACGTTTCTTTAACATTAATATGATTATACCTCTGTATTTATAAATTTGATATCTCACGTTTCTTTGATATTAATATGGCTATACCTTCGTATTTATAACTCAGTTTCTTTGACGCTAATGTTTCTACTTCTGTATTTATAAAATTGATATCTCACGTTTCTTTAACATTAATATGATTATACCTCTGTATTTATAAATTTGATATCTCACGTTTCTTTGACATTAAGATGATTAAACCTCTGTATTTATGAATTTGATATCTCACGTTTTTTGACATTAATATGCTTATACCTTAGTATTTATAAATTTGATATCTCATATTTCTTTGACATTAATATGATTATACATCTATATTTATAAATTTGATATCTCGCGTTTCTTTGACATTAATATGATTATACCTCTGTATTTATAAATTTGATATCTCACGTATCTTTCACGTTAATATGACTATACCTCCGTATTTATATTCATAACTCAGTTTCTTTCACTCTAATGTTTCTACTTCAGTATTTACAAAATTGATATCTCACGTTTCTTTGACATTAATATGATTATACCTCTGTATTTATAAATTTGATATCTCATATTTCATTGACATTAAGATCATTACACCTCTGTATTTATGAATTTGATTTCTCAGGTTTCTTTGACATTAATATGAGTATACCACTGTATTTATAAATTTGATATCACACGTTTCTTTGACATTAAGATGATTTTAACTCTGTATTTATAAATTTGATATCTCACGTTTCTTTGACATTAATATGATTATACCTCTGTATTTATAAAATTGATATCACTCGTTTCTTTGACATTAATATGTCTATACCTCCGTATTTATATAAAATTCATAACTCAGTTTCTTTGACGCTAATGTTTCTACTTCTGTATTTATAAAATTGATATCTCACGTTTCTTTGACATTAATATGATTATACCTCTGTATTTATGAATTTGATATCTCACGTATCTTTGACATTAATATGTCTATACCTCCGTATTTATATAAAATTCATAACTCAGTTTCTTTCACGTTAATGTTTCTACTTCAGTATTTATAAAATTGATATCTCACGTTTCTTTGACATTAATATGCTTATACCTTAGTATTTATAAATTTGATATCTCATATTTCTTTGACATTAATATGATTATACATCTATATTTATAAATTTGATATCTCGCGTTTCTTTGACATTAATATGATTATACCTCTGTATTTATAAATTTGATATCTCACGTTTCTTTCACATTAAGATGATTAAACCTCTGTATTTATAAATTTGATATCTCACGTTTCTTTCACATTAAGATGATTATACCTCTGTATTTATAAATTTAATATCTCAGGTTTCTTTGACATTGAGTTGATTATACATCTGTATTTATAAATTTAATATCTCAGGTTTCTTTGACATTAATATGATTATACCTCTGTATTTATAAATTTGATATCACACGTTTCTTTGACATTAATACGATTATACCTCTGTATTTATAAATTTGATATCACGAGTTTCTTTGACATTAATATACTTATACCTTAGCATTTATAAATTTGATATCTCACATTTCTTTGACATTAATATGATTATACCTCTGTATTTATAAATTTGATATCTCACGTGTCTTTGACATTAATATGGTTATACCTCTGTCTTTGTAAATTTGATATCTCACGTTTCTTTGACATTAATATTACTATACCTCTGTATTTATATAAAATTCACAACTCAGTTTCTTTGACGCTAATGTTTCTACTTCTGTATTTATAAAATTGATATCTCACGTTTCTTTAACATTAATATGATTATACCTCTGTATTTATAAATTTGATATCTCACGTTTCTTTGACATTAATATGTTTATGCCTTAGCATTTATAAATTTGATATCTCACGTTTCTTTGACATTAATATGATTATACATTTTTTTAATCATATCACCCCGAGCAAGGCCGTAACGCCACTGATGTGCCCGGGGTTACGTAAGAGTGAAAAGATTAGAGGAGAAAAAGCCGGAAACCACATCCTAAAGGGATAAGCCTCTACATCTGTTCTATAGACATGGGTGGAGTGTGACCGTGCGATAGTTTAGTCTATCTACATATCTCTGTATTTATAAATTTGATATCTCACGTGTCTTTGACATTAATATCTCTGTATTTATAAATTTGATAACTCACGTGTTTTTTGACATTCAGATGATTATACCTCTTTATTTATAAATTTGATATCTTACGATTCTTTGACATTAATATGATTATACCTCTGTATTTATAAATTTAATATCTCACGTTTCTTTGACATTAAGATGATTATACCTCTGTATTTATAAATTTGATATCTCACGTTTCTTTGACATTAATATGATTATACCTCTCTATTTATAAAATTCATAAATCGTATTTCTTTGACGCTAAAATGATTATATCTCTGTATTTATAAAGATGACATCACACTTTTCGTTGGCGTTAATATGATTATCCCTTTGTACTTATGTAGTTGAAATCTCACGTTTCTTTGACGTTGATATTTTTATTCCTCTGAATTTATAAACTTGATATCTCACATGTACTTCAATTTTGATTAATATAATTTTAATTCCGTTTGAACAAAGTTTATACAACACAGTTTAAAGTTGATTAAAGTGATTTCCAGTTTTTTGCTTTAGTATTCATTAGCACCGTAGCCCGGCGTTGTCCGTGCAACTCAGAACATTTTAGGAGTTGAAGAAGATGCCATTTTTTTTTTTTTACATATTCATTTTTGTATGAAAAAACACTTTTAAAAAAAAATAAAATATTACTTTTGTTTCAAAATTACGGGGAAAAATATTCAAATTTTTTTTGTTGACCCAATTAATTTTTAAAACGTCGGAATAAAAATTAAATATAAAGGCTCATTTTTTTTCTAATAAATTGACACGTATGATTTGATTTCTGTGACGTAATTTAGCAACCATCTTAGATCTTAGCTGTTTTACAGAGCAAATGTAAAAATCGGCTCTTTGGCCAAAAAGTGCGAGAGGGAAAATTGCTGAACTTAAACTCAAAAAGTATGTGTCGACCTGGCTTCCCTGTAGATATGTGTCCCTAGAAATTTTGAATGGCATAGCTTAAAAATGTAGGCGTGCATAGTCACACACAGACTCACAGATTGCCTTTTATAAATATATATAGATAAATTTCATCTCTCACGCTACTTCGACGTTTATTAATATGATTTTCAAGTTTATACTTTAATATGCCCAAAGATAATACCTCATATTGTCCTACGGAGATTAAAACGATTCCACTTTTATACCTCAGTATTTATAATGTTGAAATTTCATGTTTCTTCGACGTTAATTAATGTAATTAATTCATTGTATCTCAGTATGTTTGAAGTTGATAAAGTTTATACCTCACTTTAAAGTTGACTTCTAGTTTTATACCTCGGAAATTATAACGTTTTTCTCTCACATATTCTTCAATGATTTTTTTTCTTTTTTTTTTAATCATATCACCCCGAGCAAGGCGGTGACGCCACTGATGTGCAGGGGGCTACGTAATAGTGAAAAGATTGGAAAAGAGAAAGCCGGAAACCACATCCTAAACAGGGAACAAGGGCTGAGCCTCTTATGCGATTTTCAAATTTAATACCTTGATATTTATAAAGTTGATATCTTGCGGTCCTATCTACGTTTATTAATACAGTACGCAAGTTTATATCAAAATATCACCCACGATATCCATTCAAGTATGTTTAACTAAAGAAATAGCGCGCGCGCACACACACACACACAAACACACACAAGCACACATAAACAAACACACACACGCTCGTGTGCGCATATATATATATATATATATATATATATATATATATATATATATATATATATATATCCTGATAAGTAGACCCAAAATTTACACCATATCCATCTACGAAAAAATGGAATAGAGGTGCCAATGAAAAATTATATATATATATATTCGTGGTCGAGAGATCTAAGACGTTGCCAGATCAGATGGTAGCTTCTCCTATGTGGATAGGGCTCGCAGGTTCGAATCCTGCCGAATGACACACATTTTTGTAATAATAATTTATCGTAATAATCAGGCCAGTAGATATAAATATATAATACTGTTTAATTAAAAACAGAATATCTACTTAAATATGAGTATCGCTCAAAAATAATGTTTAAACAAATCATTTCATACACACACACACACACACACACACACACATATATATATATATATATATAATGAAAATAAATTGAATGTCTTTATAAATTCATTGGTCCATTTTTCCCCTGAAATTTAACCTATTCATTTTTTAAAGAATTTAGTCTGAAGAGCGGTCTGTAAGAGCTCCGCGAAATAAACTATTACCAATGAATTTATAAAGGCATCCAATTTATTTTCATTATGACACTCTGTAAAATTCTAACATTGAGTCTTCATCGGATTACTATCCCCTGTGTAATTAATCTTACAAAGAACCAAGCATACTACTTTACACTATATATATATATATATATATATATATATAAAGCGAAAATATATACGGTCAATTGCTTGATAAAAGGGCCGGTTTATTGTAACACTCTAGTAACTATCTGAATCTTCATTTACAAGTGTCAGACAAAACCAAAAATGCTATATTGCTGCTATATCTGGGCTGGAGCTGTTCAGTTCTCAAATCTTCACACCCTGTCTTGATAGAGTTAAAAATTCTCTATCACCTTGTGGGAGATGAATAGTTTTTTACCATATACGCCCTTTACTACAGACGTAAATCCGTGAGCTACTCGCTAATTTATCGCTATTTCCATAGCATGTGTTCTGACGAGATACATTCTTTGCTCCCACCAGTCATGAGCTTTGCAGCCGGAACATTGTATAAGAAGCAAGTTCCATTCTGCCAGCTTCTTCTCAAGAACAGTTGCTTCGTGGAACAGACTCCCTGAAGGGTGCTTTCCTAATCGCTATAATCTTGACTATTTATTATCTAGGGTTGAACATTATCTTTTCCTTTCGTGTTCCTATAATAAGAAGTAAGTTCCACTCGGACAGCTTCTTCCCAAGAAATGCTCAATTATTGGAACAGACTCCCGCCAGGATGTTTTCCCAGTCGCCACAATCTTGTCTTGTTCATGTCTAGGAATATCCGTTAACCGGACAGCTTTTTCTTAAGCTGCTGTTTGATGGAGTAGAATCCCAGTAATTTTTTTTCCAATCACCACAATTTTGACATCTCCATGTCTATGGTTAGACGTAATATTTCTTATATAAACTCATGATCATCACTTCATGCTTTTCTTTACGCTCATACAATACTGCACAGTAGTACTCTACCTTCAGCGTCTCTTGGAGCTTGTATTGAGTGAACAATGCTTTAAAATATTTTTCAAAACTTTATGCCCAACCGTTCTCCATAATATCCTCATTACCTGCACATCTTATTACAACCTGTTAGGGCCAGGAAAAAAGAGACCAAAAGAAGAAGGTAGGTTGAACCGGTGTATTGGAATAAGAGAACATATGGGGAGGGGGGACAAAATAATGAAAACTTCCAAATTTGTTTGAGTATTGGATAGGACTGGCTTTGGCAGTAACTACAACTCAAAATCTTTGTAGAATCCACTTGTACAAAGTTTGAATTGTTCCAGAGGAACTTTTATCCAATCCTCAGCTAAAAGTCTCCAATTCTTTCAATGATGATGGTGTAGGATTACTCACTTGTTTTTTCCAAAACGAACTGTAAATATTCAATAATGTTGAAATCTGGGGGCTGTGGTCGCAACGTAAGATGTTCTACTTCACTAGAATGTTCCTCGTGCCATTCAGCTACAACTTTAGCAGTATGAATGGTTGCATTATCATCCTGAAAGATAGCATATCCCTTTGGAAACAGTTCGTGAACAATAAGATGAAGTTGATAACTTAACATTCTTTAATAATTGTTATTTTTAATAAATTTACTTTTAAAATATCTGTAAAAAAAAAACAACTATTTTAGCGAAAAATCAAGTACTACTAATATTAAATCAGTAAATATAAAAATAGTTAAGCTTTTAACAGTTTAACCAAACTTTCCAAATTATGTTTTTACGGTACTAGGTGTTTCCATTATGTTGTCCACCCCCTCTATATACAAAATAAAAGTTTTATTTGTCAGTAAATAAAAATGTCCGTCCGAACTATCAAGATGCACTGCGTCTCGACTGCCTCCTCTAGGAAGTCTCGCAGCTTAGAATTTATGAAGAAGAAAGAGTTCATTCCAATGTAGACACAACTTTATTCACCTTTTCAAAAACCTCATTTAGTAACCCTCTACCTTGAGAGTCTCTTTGGCCTTGTATTGGGTGAACTTTGGTTTAATTTTTTTTTTAAATTTAGGATTAACTGTTCTCTATCCAACATATCATCATAATGTGCACCTCTTATTCCAACCTTGTACACCCTTTCAACAACCTCATTCAGTAACCTTGAGTGCTTCTTGGTCCTTGTATTGGGTGAACATTAGTATAAAAATGTTCAAATGTTTAGGGTTACCCATTTATTCTATCATATTTTCGTAATATGTACTTTTTTCTCTCCTTGTACACCTTTTTTCAACGACCTCATTCAGTAAACCTCTACTTTGAGTGTGTCTCAGGGCTTATATTTGGTGAACATTCGTGTAAAAAAAATTCAAAAGTTTAGGGTAATTGTTTTTATCCGACATGTCCTAATAATATGCACCTTTTATTCCCACCTCTACGCCCTTATATCAAGCGTATTCACTAATCCCCTGCCTTGGGTGGCTCTTGGGTCTTGAATTGTGTGAACCTCGATTTAAGAAGCAGTCAGTTTCTCTTTTTCTTTCCTTTTTCTCTTTTCCTTTCTTGTTTAAACATGTTCGTTTGCTTTCTTTCAATGGAAATGGAGGAAGGGGAGAAAAAAATGAACATTTATAACCCGAGCGAACCCCACCCTCTCACTTGAGATACATTCGGATAAAACAAAGCTCTTTCGTCAGACACTTTACCATTTGTAAGAAGTAGAAAAAGATAAGATCTTGGTGCGCCAGAACCAGTCTTTTCACATTCCTTGTTTCTCCCCGACCGACACAAACCCACAGAATAATCCGGGGTGTGGTGGTGGCGATGGTGGTAGTGGAGGGTAGGAGATTAATACATCAGATGCGAATAGGAAAGTGCATCCTAACTGAATCGCGTCTTTTGTGTGTCACATCAGGTCCGCAACAAATAAATGCTATAGTTTTCCACAGATTTTCTCAGAGTCGAGCGTCTTTTCACCACCTTTGGACCTACAATATTTCACTTCAAAGTCTCTCACGCCCTTCGAAAGCATCTGTTTATCTCATTATCAATTCTACCAAGTTTGTAATGACGAAAGTACGCCTGAAAGCTTTTGTATGCCATTCAAACACACACCCGCGCACACACACACACACACACAATTTATTAAGAGCTGCAAAGGACAGGAAATTGTGGAGAGCCATGGTCACCTCTATTCTAAAGGTACACGGCACAGAGAAGAAGAAGAATGAGCTTGAGTAAATGGATGTAGGAACAATGTTTAAGAGAGATAATAAAAAGACAGAATTTATTAAGAGCTACAAAGAACAGGAAATGGTGGAGAGCCATGGTCACCTCTTTTCTAAAGGTACACGGCACAGAGAAGAAGAAGAATGAGCTTGAGTAAATGGATGTTGGAACAATGTTTAAGAGAGATAATAAAAAGACAGAATTTATTAAGAGCTACAAAGAACAGGAAATGGTGGAGAGCCATGGTCACCTCTTTTCTAAAGGTACACGGCACAGAGAAGAAGAAGAATGAGCTTGAGTAAATGGATGTTGGAACAATGTTTAGGAGAGATAATAAAAAGACAGAATTTATTAAGAGCTACAAAGAACAGGAAATGGTGGAGAGCCATGGTCACCTCTATTCTAAAGGTACACGGCACAGAGAAGAAGAAGAATGAGCTTGAGTAAATGGATGTAGGAACAATGTTTAGGAGAGATAATAAAAAGACAGAATTTATTAAGAGCTACAAAGAACAGGAAATGGTGGAGAGCCATGGTCACCTCTTTTCTAAAGGTACACGGCACAGAGAAGAAGAAGAATGAGCTTGAGTAAATGGATGTAGGAACAATGTTTAGGAGAGATAATAAAAAGACAGAATTTATTAAGAGCTACAAAGAACAGGAAATGGTGGAGAGCCATGGTCACCTCTATTCTAAAGGTACACGGCACAGAGAAGAAGAAGAATGAGCTTGAGTAAATGGATGTAGGAACAATGTTTAGGAGAGATAATAAAAAGACAGAATTTATTAAGAGCTACAAAGAACAGGAAATGGTGGAGAGCCATGGTCACCTCTTTTCTAAAGGTACACGGCACAGAGAAGAAGAAGAATGAGCTTGAGTAAATGGATGTTGGAACAATGTTTAGGAGAGATAATAAAAAGACAGAATTTATTAAGAGCTACAAAGAACAGGAAATGGTGGAGAGCCATGGTCACCTCTTTTCTAAAGGTACACGGCACAGAGAAGAAGAAGAATGAGCTTGAGTAAATGGATGTAGAAACAATGTTTAGGAGAGATAATAAAAAGACAGAATTTATTAAGAGCTACAAAGGACAGAAAATGGTGGAGAGCCATGATCACCTCTTTTCTAAAGGTACACGGCACATAGAAGAAGAAGAATGAGCTTGAGTAAATGGATAGCTGAACAAGATTTAGAAGTGATAACAAAAATACAAGATTTATTACGAGCTACAAAGGATAGGAAATTGTGGAGAGCCACGATAGCCTACGACCTGAAAAGACATGGCACATAGAAAAGGAGGAACGAGTTTGAGTAAATGGATTGCAGAATAGGGTTTAAGAGAAATAACAAAAAGACAAAATTTATTAAAAGCTACAAAGGATAGGAAATTGTGGAGAGCCATGATCACTAATGTCCTGAAGGGACCCGGCACATTGAAGAAGAATCAACTGAAATCAAATATGGATTAAAATCGGACTATATGATAAAATAATTAAGAAATAGAGATTCTTTATACAAAAAAAAAAAAACGTTTCGATTTTATTTAATCTTCATCAGAATTTTTGGTGATGATTTGTAAAAAGGAATGTCCCGTTTATTTCGTGTGTGTGTGTGTGTGTGTGTGTGTGTGTGTGTGTGTGTGTGTGTGTGTGTGTGTGTTACCGGTCATCATTATTGTGACCATTTTGCATGAAGCTTAAATAAAAGTGAAATATGTTCAATTCATATACGTTTCCTATTGCTTATTCGCTATCATTAACATATATTTATTCATTTATTATTATTATTATTATTATTATTATTATTATTTCTCAAGACAAGCAATGTTTTTACAAAGACTTATTATTTATTGTAGATTTTTTAAAATTATTTTTATACTTGTATACAATTTTTAAACATAACCTGAAGAAGACAGACATGCTTTCAAAATATCCCGAAATATTGTTGGACATTATCACTGTCTTTTACTATTGATATTATTTCTCAAGACAAGCGATGTTTGTACAAAGATTTATCATTGTATGTAGTTTTTTATATATTTTTATATTTGAATACAATTTTTAAACATAACCTGAAGAAGACCCACATGTTGTCGAAATGTTGTTGAAATTGTCAAATACTTTCTTCTTATTTTCGAAAATCGCGTTATTTTCGAAAATCGCGTTCTTGTCTAAATTTTGAAAAATATTGATAGAGTTACGTCAATCATTTTGTTTATTATTATTATTATTATGTCATTTTCATCATATTTCGAATTCTGCTATGGTCGCACTACCAACCAAGTCTGCGGGGAGACCTAAGGCAGGTCGTGGCGTGTTGTTATGGCTCCATTTCATGTTTTTTCTATCTTCCTCATCATCCCTAGCGTTACAGAGACAAAGTTCTCCTTAGTGTGTGGGCTGTACTTAATAAGACAATGTTTTGTATATCTCTTAAGCTGGGGTTTCCAGGGATTCTTTCAATGTGTTGTTTTGTTCCATTTTTTATCATTCCAAGTGCGCCTACTATCACTGGCACAACTCTTGTTTTCAATTTCCACATTTTTTCTATTTCAATTTCCAGGTCTTTATATTTTGATAGTTTTTCGAATTCCTTGGTTGCTATCCGCTGGACAAGCCATATCAATTAATAGGCAAGTTTTTTCTTTTTGTTTTTTAACAATAATGTCCGGCCTATTTGCTTCAATTTTCTCTCTGTGTAGATGGTGTAATCCCATAGAATGGTGACATCTTCTATTTCTGTAAACGGTGCTGGGTGATGTTCATACCAGTGTTTGTTTATATTTTTTTTTAATCATATCACCCCGAGCAAGGCGGTAACGCCACTGATGTGCAGGGGGCTACGTAAGTGAAAAGATTGGAAAAGAGAAAGCCGGAAACCACATCCTAAACAGGGAACAAGGGATGAGCTTCTTCACCTGTTCAATAGACGTGGGTGGAGTGTCAACCGGGCGATAGTTTAGTCTATCTACTCCATATTTTCCATATTATTATTATTATTATTATTATTATTATTATTATTATTATTATATAAAATTAGTAAATAACAATCGAAGAGACTGACGAGACGGCCTGAGTATTTGAGAAACTTGTTGTCACATGATCTCCTTGGGCTTCCAACATACATAAGAAGTTATATCCAAATAATAACGTTAGCTATTTGTGCATTCTGACGTTTTCTTTTAAATATTTGCCATCCAAACTCAAAATTAGCTTGCATTTTCATCAAGTGGTTTATCATCATCAAAGCTGTTTCGAAATGAATGCAAATTCCACATCAGTACGATTACTCATCTTCCGTATGACTCCCCTTTTCTGAGCATGCCGATCTGCTCAGGCCCATTAGTGGTTTCTTAAACACCCACAGAGTCGACCCGTAATTTATACGGCAACTATGCTGAGCGGACCTTAAATAGTACAAGTGACCACAAAGGTCCCATACGGTTTTGAATTCAGAATTGTCCTTCTTCTATATGCGTTGCCAACCACGGCTAAAGATTACAGTTCTTGTATTTTACCCATATCTGACAAGAAAAGTTATAGGTTAATAACTTTTCCAAGTATATTTGTGCGAAAGTGAAAATAACATTCTTGATCGAAATTCGAACACGGCTCGCCGATTTCTCGTTTCGAATCTTAAATACCACTCCATATCCGGTTTTTAAATCATTAAAAGAATGTATATATTAAAAGAATATATATATATATATATATATATATATATATATATTGTTGTGGAGTAGTTTTCGCACTGAAGGTTATAATCGTGCTATGTCGGTTACCAATCGACTTAACGCACCCAAAATGTTAGGAACTTGGTAATCTTCCACTGAAAGCTAACTCCTTAGTATTCGGCTAACTGCCGACTAATATCAACTGCCTTGATACAACTATGTCCAAACTGATTCTAACTAGTAGTTCTACTGAACTCCAATAGAACTCTAAAGAACTCCTATAAACTTCCCAAGAAATTCTCGAGTTAACTTCCTGTTAACTCTTATTAATATAGGAGGGAGAGTCCATTATCTGAGAAATAGGTGTGTTTCACCATAACACACACACACACACACACACACACACACACACACACACACACACACACACACACACACACATATATATATATATATATAATACCGACCATATGTTTGAAACCACTTAGATTTATTCTCTAAGAGAAAGAAATAACAAATGTTATGTCTTAGAAGAATAAATATAGATATATTTCATTGTTGCTCACAATCAATTTTACAATAATTAAAACCAAAATTAACATAGAGTAATATCAAATTTAATTAAAGTTAATTCATTTTTTTTTTTTTTTTCATCAAAGAAACCACCACGATCCTTTATTACTTCAGAGCAAATCCTTGGCATTCTTTCTAATAACTTATAAAAATAATTTGATGAAAATGATTTCCAAGCATCCTGCAAGCATTTAAACGACATTTGTCCTTTTTTAGGAAGTTCATTTCGAACTGTACGATCAATTTGATCCCTTATTCTCTATCTATAATAGTGGTTTCTTAACTGCTACACAGCCTTTAAGCCCAGCAGAATGAAGTCTCTTAACAGTAGTAAAAGATACTGGATGTTGCCGAGTAGAATTAATTTCAATTTTTAATTCCGGAGCGGTTTTTCTTCTATTCATCTTGCGAGATATGATCAAGTGCCTATCCTCTACAATAGATGTTACTCTGGGCCTACCAGATCTTTTTTCAGATTCACAAAGTCGTTGAAGCCAATGATGCACGCCATTTTTGATAGGCTTAATCTTTTAGCGATAAGACGTTCAGAATATCCTTCTTTCGAAATAAATTCAACCTGAGCTCTTTTTTCAATGCTGATCTGTTTCTTCCTTGCCATTTATACCGTAGTAATATGGTTTACAAAAATAAATTATACCGTAATTATAATATCTGAATAATTCTGAATTTTCGGCAAAAACTTGATCACAATAAGAGGAGTCAAGTAGCAAACTGAGTAAATGTTTACTTTAAAGTTGAAAAGGATACTTTTTTTTTACTCTACATCTGCATAAGAATAACAAAAATTAAAAACTCGGCGAATTTGATTCTCCCAAAAATAAAATTTTATAAACTTTGTGAAAAAAATTTGGGTGGTCCCAAACTTATGGTCGGTAGTATATATATATATATATATATATATATATATATATATATATATATATATATGTCAGATTAAATAAATTGCAAGCATTGTGTCTGCTTATTTTTAATAAAATCCGCTCATGCTCAAGGATAATTTTTCGCGTATTATAATTAAATGAGCTGTAACAGTTGAATTTATTATCCATTTCTCGATGTTCCCGAGTACTTTCAACCTCCTTCCGAGATCATCTTCAGTGGTGTGAGTTGTGGTAAAAAAAAAAAAAAAATAACCGGAAAACTGTGTCGCTACTGTAAATTTTCTCGTTGCTTCTTGTCAACCGTTATATTTGAAGCAAGAAGTAAATTTTCAGTAATTTTTAGTAACACAGTTTTCCGGATATTTTTTATATATATATATACCACAACTCACGCTCCTGAAGATGATCTCAGAAGAAGATTGAAAGTAATTGGAACATCGAGAAATGAATAATAAAATTATCTGTCAACGTTACAGCTCATTTCTAACATCTATAATACGCGGAAGAATATCCGTGAGTATGAACAGATTTTACTTTTAAAAATAACCAGACACAATCTTTGCAGTATATCTAATCTGACACCATGTCTATTGAACAGGTTAAGAGGCTCATCCCTTGTTCCCTGTTTAGGATGTGGTTTCCGGCTTTCTCTTTCCCAATCTTCTCACTTTGTTTTCTTCTTTTTTTTTTTCAATTGGAGTAGATAGATCTATCTATCGCCCGGTTCGCACTCCATCCATGTCTATTGAACAGGTTAAGAGGCTCATCCCTTGTTCCCTGTTTAGGATTTGGTTTCCGGCTTTCTCTTTTCCAATCTTTTCACTTTGTTTTCTTCTTTTTTTTTTTTTTCAATTGGAGTAGATAGATCTATCTATCGCCCGGTTCACACTCCACCCACGTCTATTGAACAGGTTAAGAGGCTCATCCCTTGTTCCCTGTTTAGGATGTGGTTTCCGGCTTTCTCTTTCCCAATCTTCTCACTTTGTTTTCTTCTTTTTTTTTTTTCAATTGGAGTAGATAGATCTATCTATCGCCCGGTTCACACTCCATCCATGTCTATTGAACAGGTTAAGAGGCTCATCCCTTGTTCCCTGTTTAGGATATGGTTTCCGGCTTTCTCTTTTCCGATCTTTTCACTATTACGTAGCCCCCTGCACATCAGTGGCGTTACCGCCTTGCTCGGGGTGATACGATAAAAACAAAATGTCTAAAAGAAAATTTGCTGCCTAAATACACAAATATACACCCAAAGAAAATTCGAAATAAAGCAAAGAAAAAATTAAGTGTTAGCAACATGGCCTCGTTAAAAATTCACTATTAAATTTAAAAAATAAATTGAGATATTTAGTAATTATGGTAAGACGAGGCATGTTCACGTCGTGCGTCGTCGAGTAAGATTAGTTTTTTTTTGTTTTGTTTTCTCTTTTCCTTCTAAAGTTGGCTTACATCGATGAATCTAATTATTTGCACAAACTTCCGGTCTACTTTTCATCCGCCATGATCCATGACGATGTGTTATATTTCTTCCCACCAACGCAGATGAACAAGGACTGAATTGTCAGCGGAAAGAATCCATTTGAAAAAAAAAAATGCGAGCCTGTCTTAGTTAAGTCGAGACTAGTATAGGTTAGTCTCCTCTTGCCGATTAAAAACTGGCGTAGACCTGAAATGCCGGAGAAAATATGTTGCTGTTGCTATGTCGTGGGAAGTCGACCGTAGAGTGCAAAATGAAAATGAGACCAGGTAAACAAAAAAAGTTTTAAAACATCGAACTACATAACAAGAAAGACAGGTCATAGCTGAAAAAATCCGTCTGAACCGGTCAGCAATAGCCCATGTACGAATATATATATATATGTGTGTGTGTGTGTGTGTGTGTGTGTGTGTATGTGTGTGTGTGTGTGTGTGTGTGTGTGTGTGTCTGTGTGTGTGTGTGTGTGTGTGTGTTGTATTAAACATATATATATATATATATATGTTTTGTATTAAACATATATATATGTCTGTGTGTGTGTTTAATACAAAACGTTTCCCACTTTAACTGAACAGGTTCATGCCGACTTCAAAGTTTAGTGAGGATACCGTTATCGGGATTGGGATTATATATATTATATTAATAAAAAGAGAAAACGCAAGTGTTCTTTTAGAAAATATAGAAAAATTAAATTGAAAAATTGAAAATAAATACAATGTATCTAAATACAAATTAGAGACCTGTCATAATAGATGATTCCAGCCTATGTACAATAATTGATCATATGCAATATAGGTGAACAATTCAATTAGAAAAATTGAAAATAAATACAATGTATCTAAATACAAATTAGAGACCTGTCATAATAGATGATTCCAGCCTATGTACAATAATGGATCATATGCAATATAGGTGAACAATTCAACTATAAAAATTGAAAATAAATACAATATATCTAAATACAAATTAGAGACCTGTCATAATAGATGATTCCAGCCTATGTACAATAATGAATCATAAGCAATATAGGTGAACTATTCAACTATAAAAATTGAAAATAAATACAATGTATCTAAATACAAATTAGAGACCTGTCATAATAGATGATTCCAGCCTATGTACAATAATGGATCATATACAATATAGGTGAACAATTCAACTAGAAAATTGAAAATAAATACAATGAAAATATAGAAAATATATATAGTGTGTTCTATTTTTTTTTTTTTTTCAAATAATAGAACATACTTTATATATTTTCTATATTTTTAAAAGAACACTTGCGGTTTCTCTTTTTATTATATACTAGCTGTACCCGGACACGCGTTGCTGTAGCTCAGTTTGGTTAAATTGAAAAGAAAAATGATTTACTAAACCAACAAAATAAATGGGCTGTCGATGATAATTCGTTGGAAAAAAATGAATAGAAAACTTTTTTTTTAAAAAAAAAGGGAAGGGATTTCTGTTATTTACGCCTGCCAAAATAGAAATAATAATAAAAAAAGGGCTTAGGTTAAAAAAAAAAATAAAGCAAGAAATTCATTTACTAAAACAACGAAATGGGAATTGTGCACTAAATTTGAGAATCGTGTATAATTATTTATATAGAGTATAAGTTTGGTATTTGCTCATAGAAATTCTAGAATATGTTTTCTATGAAATAACAAAGTTGTCTGTAAAGACGTCCATATTGAAAATGAAAGTTTTTTGATTCGGCTCTCAGCGATTCTAATCAAGTTTGCAAAATATATATTTTTTAATCTTGCAATATTTTTTAATATAAGGTATACAAAAACACGCTCGTATTCGATTAAAATGCAGTAGTAAACTTTCAAAACAATTGGTGCAGCTGTTTTCTAGATTAGCCGATAGTAACAAACAAATAAGTACATTTTTATTTATATAGATATTCACTTTTCTCCCATTGGAACTACGTAACATCTATATTATATTATTAATCCGTCTATTCCCTCTAGTTATGGGTTAAATAATAGGACAGACTGGGTTCTATAGCCTTGGCTGTCAACCAGTCTACCGCAGAAAGCAATGACAACCTACTACGGGATAATCTTCTTTCCAGTCAGTCATGTCTCTTTTGAGACATGATCGCTCATGTATGGCACTTAACTGAATAATGTTTTTGCAGCAAATTTTAATATCAAGTCCAGCGCTGAATAATTTTAACACCTTCAACATCAGGTATAAAAAATAGTGAATGAATTTAGGCGCGCTATTAAATTGGTAACTAGTTCTCATCGTTTTACTGTTGAACTAGCGTCTAATAATAGTTTTCTTCGCACTTTCTGACTGTGGAACTCCTTTCCACTTTCTTGCTTCCCCGACAACTACAAATTTCAAAAATCTAAATGTTACGTCAATCGCTATCTTGTCTTCTTGAATCCTGTTCGTCTTTTCCTTTTCTTTAATACTCTCCAATCAAAATCTTCTCATTCTCATTAACATTCACTGTAACCCCATGCGTCTTAGTGACATTGTCCCCTTACTTTATGAAATCAGTCTCGACTCTTTATATAAATTTATAGACATTTTCAAGTTTAGTGATTTTAAACAAGACGAGTAAACTTTTGCTAGTGTCAGTCAGCTAGTTAATTGCCATACGTGATACACGCCTGGGCGATCATGTCTCAAAAGCGACATGACTGACAGAGCAGAAAATTTTCCAACAGTATGTTGTCATTACTTTCTGCGGTTGAATGGTTGCCAACCAAGGCTAGAGAACCCAATCTGTCCTGCTATTTAACCCATAGCTCTGGAAGGAAGTGACGGATATCTTTCCCAGAGATATTTGTGCGCAGGTAAATGCAACGAATTCAACCGGAATTCGAACTCGGCTCTTCAATTTCTCATTCCGAGCCGATATCCACTGCACCACAATGTGTAGTGAACTCATACCTGCAATGTGTTTGTCCGATCGGTAGGTTGTACAACCCCTGAAAGCAATATACTGGGCCTTCACGGCCTTGCCCTATCTTCCTACCTCAAGTAAAATCATTACATTGAATCAATAGCTAAATCCACTGCTAGGAAGGTTGGGTCCCTGTGTCGGACCAGGAATTTTTTTCCGCCTGAATCCATCGTGCACATATACAAATCAACCATCCGACCGTGCTTAGAATACTGTTGTCATATCTGGTCAGGCGCCCCTGATATTCGTCTCAAGGTTCTCAGAAGGCTCCAAATGAGAATCTGTAATGTGATTGGTCCCGACCTGGCAGCTCGACTCCAGCCAATTTCTCATCGTCGGGATGTGGCTTCCCTCTGTCTTTTCTACAAATATTTTCATGGCTTCTGCTCTGACGAATTTAGGTCACTGGTGCCCCCTCCACAAGAATTTACTCGTGCAACCAGAATGGCAACAAGGCCCCACCAATTTACAGTTAGATCAACCAAATGCAGTAGACAAGTCTACTCCAACAGCTTCTTTTCTGGCATTTCCCGCCTGTGGAACTCCCTTCCATATACTTGCTTTCCTGACGGCTACAACCTCCAGGAATTCAGATGCAATGTCAATTCCCATCTCTTATCCACATGACTCCAGCCCTTTCTACATCACCCAGTGCATCTTGTTCTTTTCCTTTCTCTCTGCCTTCGCAACTGTCTTCACTCCTGTGTTCACATCTTTCTCTTGCCCTTTCTCTCACACCCTCTGTTACTGGTTCGTTTTTCTCTTCCTCTCCTCCTGCCTAAAACTTAAACTCTCTTATGTAGCCCCCTGCGCATCAGTGGCGGTACCGCTTTGTTTGGGGTGAAACGATTTTTAAAAAATGCGTATTTTTGTACACACATATCAACCGGACTAATATTTATTTGCCTTTTGACGTCAGTATAAACCTGACCAATGTTTAACTTTTGACAATTAAAAACCAAAACAATGTTGATCTTTTGACGTCAGTATAAATCTGACCTATGTTTAACTTTTGACAATTAAAAACCAAAACAATGTTGATCTTTTGACGTCAGTATAAACCTGACCAATGTTTAACTTTTGACAGCGTTTGGTTGTTTCATTTAATTCCGCTGTATTGATCTGTTTTTTCCATCTGATTTGGTATGTGAGCTTACAGAAGCTAGCCTGGATGTTGGTGTGGTCGACTTTGTTTGGAACAACAACGTGAAGAAGCACCTAGAGAAACACCAAGCAAAGAAAACCTGACCACAGATCTAACAAAGTCGTTAAATGAAGAAGAACTGATACTACTGGCCAAGGCACCCAAATTTACGATCAAGGAAAACAAAGTCGACCACACCAACATCCAGGATAGCTTCTGCAAGCTCACATACCAAAGTCAGACTGAAAAAACAGATCAATACAGCGGAATCTAACGAAACAACCAAATGCTTCCCGAAACTATATAAATCAAGATACTTCGGATTACCACCCAAAGGCAACAACGGAAACGAAGCAAAGCTCAAAAGATCGTTCGTTGAGAAAGGAAAAAAAATATATATATATAGTCATCCACAGACAGATCTGTTTCGCTATATCACAGCTCATCAGTACGGTTAGACACCGATTGCTTTTAACTCAGGATTAGAAACCCGAACGAAATGGCGTCAGTCGGCGATTCTACCTCTGAGCTACGGGCACTCGGTAGGAGGCAGACTTTTTAGCGTCTATATTATCATTATACACACCTAATAGCTGATATATATATATATATATATATATATATATATATATATATATATAGCTGAATAGCTGATATATATATATATATATATATATATATATATATCAGCTATTGGCTATATATATATATATATATATATATATATATATATATATATATATACAGACAGATTTTCTGTCTTTGTTGCTCTACCTTCGTATTGAGCGCTTTAGTGTTAGGGTTTTCGTCTTGGGGTTTTTTTCTTTCTTACGGGTACTTGACATTTTGTTCATGTACTTCGTTTGTTTCTTTTTTTACTTCCCCCTCTTTTCCCTCCGTGTTTGTCCTCAGTGGGTTGTTCAAGACGATTTAAATTATAGCTTAATTAGTCCTAGTTTTGGCAGAGTTAGCTCTGTTACTATTGGTATTGTAATTACTATAGTTAATATTATATATATATATATATATATATATATTCATGCAGGTTTCATTGAATAATATAGACAAGTTTTGTCTATTAATTTTGTGTAGGATCCGTTCATAGCGTCTGATATACTTGATGGTGATGTCGTTGAAAGACAACAAAAAATCCCAGTATTTGTTGATTTTTTTTATCCGGTCTAAGCTTTCGGCTCACATAAGCCATTATCAAAGAGTAAATAATAACACACAGTAAACATAGAACATTTAAGCTATTAACAATAAAGATAATTGAATTGAAAATATAAGTCCATCCCTACCGTGGCGGATGGCCGAAGACAGTGACAAAATAGTGGCGTTGTGGTCCCTGGTCTGATTACAGACATTTGAGTACGTTGTTGGAAATATCGAAATTGATTGTATTCAAACCAGGTTTAAATTGTTTAATGTAGAGTGCTTCGAGAATTTTTAGTTTCTGTTTATTATTTTCTTGTTTAAGTATGTACGTGTTATCAACAAGCGTTTTTCTCAGAAGTGTGCGTTGATAACCGTGTTGTTCTAAATGACGGAATATATTTGAATTTTCATGTAAGTGCAACGTCAGACGCCGTGAGAGCGAATTTGTGGTGTGGCCAATGTAGATATTATTGAGGTTGTTAGAGATACATTATCTAAATGGACATATATATATATATATATATATATATATATATATATATATATATATATATATATATATATGGCAACGTAAACAAAGACAAAACAGTTAAAAGGAGACGCACTGCGAAACGAAGTAGACGCATTATAGATAACCAGCAGAAAGGCCGAAATATCACTGGAGAACTTCAGTCATTAATCTGACGAGGGCGTAAAGCGCCGAAAATTTGTTCACAGATTCACTGACAGCTAAAGGCTCGACAAAAACCGACAAATAATAAAATAATTCAACAATGCTGTTAAAAAGGAATATGAATACATTGAAGGATTTGTAAATGCGCCGTAATTGTAAAATGATCCCTTGTGAATAATGTCTGAGTGAAAGGAAATTCGTGGGAAGTAATCGTTGAAAAAAACCCACAAATCCCAATAAATCGAACTAATCAATATAAACGAAAGAAAAAAATGGAAGATTTCTGATTGGTGCGTAATTGAGAAAAAAGGGTCAATGAATGGAATTCCTTGAAAGCAGGAAAAGATTTGAGAATAATGCGTGTGAGAAAGGCGAGAAACCGCAGAGGCAATTACATTGTATTTTATGCAAAAACATTCTTAAATGATCGTTGACTGTTTTTACCTGAGACCACAGTCTCAGGATCTGAATTACTTACATATTATTATATCCAGGTGTTCTCATACAAGTGTGAAAGATGCATATTTCCTCATTAAAAAAAAAGAAATGGCTCCTTAAACTTTATTTTAGCAGTAATGTATTTGCTACTTGGGTATGTATAAAGGACACATTCAACGTAAAAAATGTGATTTAGACTAACATCTTTTTTTTCTTTTCTTTTTTTTATCAGTTTAAAAGCGATAGCCTGAAGAACAGGAAATAAAATACATTTTAAACATAATGTTCTGCGTTTTGATCAAAATCTTATAAAACTTACCTGTGGGTAGCGTAAAGGTTATTGGCGCAGAGGTCGTAGACGAGGAGAAGAGGAGAAACTTCCGGACATATCTAGTTCATTCACTTTCCTTTGGGAAAGAAATAAACCCATTTCTATTACCCGCCTCCATTTATGAAGTAAGCAGAATTATGTTGGCTCAGTTCATCAGAAAGACAACAGAAATACAGCGTTAGTTCAGTTCATTATCTTTACTACCAGTTCTTAAACTTTACTACCAATATTGAAAGTTCTTGCTACGTGTTTGCTCTTTAACAGTGCTTATTTTATTTTTACAATCATTATGTCATCAAGTAGTGAAGAATATATGTATATCCGTTCTATTATAATAAAGCCCGTTGTTTATTTATTTGGATAGATAGATAGATAGATAGATAGATAGATAGATAGATAGATAGATAGATAGATCTAAACTTATTTATAAATGAAACTGTGTGTGTGTCCGTTACCTATAGACTACGAAACGGCTGAACCGATTTTCTTGAAAATTTACACAGGTGTACTAATAGCGTCTGCAAGTGTTCTTAGCTAGGTTTTGTGTCGAGGTACCCCCGATAAATATCGAAGATCGATAATCGACAAAATCGGGTTATAGAAGGAGTGGTCCGATTTTAATGAAATTTGATACACTCATAGACAAAGACATAAGAAACGATATTCAGAAGTTTCAAGGTTGCAGTTCTTACAATAGTGCAGAAAATCGATAATATATATATATATATATATATATATATATATATATATATATATATATATATATAAAAGGCAAGATATTTGTGTGTGTGTCTGTTTATCTGCCTGTATGTCTTTATTTTTTCAGCCCTTTTATTTTACTTTTTGTTTCGGGTTTGGCTCTAAGTAAGTATAATTGTAGTCTCAGCCATGATACCATTTACTCAGAGGACTTATTTAGCCTTCAAAATTCAGTTTACGACGAAAAAAACTTATTTGATATCGATACCAGGAAATCAAAATTTGACTTACATCCATTCATTTTTCTTTCAGTTTACGGTTTCGCTTTAACTGGAAACAACTATTGCTTTTTAGTCTTTCTTGCCAACGTCCAAAGAGTCTGAGCTCCAGGACCATGGATTAGTTTTAAAGCTTTCATTACACCCGAGCAACGTCGGGCTATATTGCTAGTAGATAGATAGATAGATAGATAGATAGATAGATAGATAGATAGATAGATAGATAGATAGATTGTCTCATCGGGTAGTTAACAACCATTGTTACCTAACTGATGAGACATTGTTCTTTCAATGTCGAAACAAAATGTACAATTTTTTAGTAGTTTGAAGTTTGCACATGTTCTAACATAATAATTAACAATAAATATTCATTGCTTTATTTTTATATAGAGCACTGTTTTAAATTAAGGTTTTAACGTTACAATTATATTAACCACCTGCAATTAATTTCCTGAAATTTCCAGAAATTGACTATCGTCACGGAACATTAGTTTATTAATTAAATGCAAGACACCTTGAGGAATGTTAATCATACTTTTTTTTTACTTACATTTGCTCCTTATCAGAAAATCTGCTCCGAATAGTGATAACAAAAATGCAATAAAACTATGCCATTTTTTTTTTTAGATTTAAATTTTCTGAAAAATAATTAAGGAAATCTGAAGAGAAAATGAATAATGAATTTTTACAAAAATTATTTTCATTTTATTTTTTAATTATAATAATTTTTAAAGTTTCAAAAGTCTTTTAAAATTTCTTTTATTATCATTTTAATTAGGTTATTGAATTAATAAGTCAAGACTATATTTGCTAATCGAAAATTGGAAAGATTGATACAAATCTTCACGCACCAAGATTTTTCAAACAATAAAGCATTTTTGTACGCAAATATCTGTCTTTTTTTCTAATTTACGGTAATCCATAAATTCCATATTAAAAGTCACGCGTTTCAAGGGTTATTCCCTTTACAAAACGTTCGCTTAGGTTTCATAAATGTATGTCAATTCTGGCTAACCATACTTGGCAAAATGTGTAAAATGATTGATGACAGGTTGTCATCATCTACTTGATAGGTCAGCAAAATCAGACCTCCATGATTAATAAATACATTTATCCTAAATTTCATTCCATAAAGAAGTAATATTTCTTTCAAATCAAATCAATTTAACTTTACATTTGCTAATTTTTCAAAAATAACTTGTCACAGATGTATATTTTATTTTTGCAACATTTATAAAACCGGGAATAACTTTTGTTTACATATGTGTCGATCGCTAAAAATGACCGAAAATTGAAAAAAAAAATGTTCAAAATCTCAAAATTTTAGATTCTAATCAATATAATTTCTGTTTGAAATTCAACATAGTATTTTACTTACTGGAAATAGTAAATGTGATCATTTAGCTTTCAATTAAGCTAGAATTAAAGAAAACTTTTGTATTTTTTTCATAGTTGGATATTATTTCTTAAAGTAGACGATCACTTTGCGTTGAAAATCAAATTACTGCAGCATCCTGGAAGAAAAATGATTAAATAATTTATATGATAGTTATTTTTTCAGTTCCTTCATATAATAAATTATATAGTTATTTTTATGTTTTTTTTTCGTTCCTTCATATAATAAATTATATAGTTATTTTTTATATGTTAGATGTTTTGTTCCTTCATATAATAAATTATATAGTCATTTTTTATATATTAGTTTGTTTTTTGTTTTTTTGTTCCTTCATATAGAAAAATATATAGTTATTTTTATATGTTAGTTTTTTTGTTTGTTTTTTGTTTTTTGTTTTTTGTTCCTTCATATAATAAATTATATAGTTACTTTTTATGGTAGTTTTTGTTCCTTCATATAAAAAATTATATAGTTACTTTTTATGTTCGTTTTTTATTTCTTCATATAATAAATTATATAGTTATTTTTTATATGTTAGTTTTTTGTTTCCTCATATAATAAATTATATAGTTATTTTTTAAATGTTAGTTTTTTGTTCCTTCATATAATAAATTATATAGTTATTTTTAATGCTAGTTTTTGTTACTTCATATAAAAAATTATATAGTTACTTTTTATGTTAGTTTTTTTGTTTCTTCAAATAATAAATTATATACTTATTTTGCATTTAATTTTTTTCCTTTATATAATAAATTATATAGTTATTTCTTTATATGTTTTTGTTGTTTTTCTTTTCCTTTTTTTTTTTTCATCACATAGTAAATGTGATATTTCTCTGTTTTGTTTTGTTTTTTTGTTTTTTTGTTTTTTGTTTGTTTGTTTTTGTTTTTGATTTTTTGGTTTGTTTGTTTGGGTTTTTTTTGGCTATTTTTTAAGATGTTTTATTTTATTTTTTCTGGTGCACCCTGTAGTTAAACTGCATAAAAAAATTGTTAATATGAAGATGGGAGAGTTTAAAAAAAAAACACACACACACACAACAAAACGATTGACATTGCAGAAACACAATACCATCGACCTCGAAGGCAATTGCTTATCAGTCTGACGTTTGACGTATTTGTCACAGAAAATGAAGTAAAAAAAATTAAACCACACCTTATTATATTTTATATTTATCTAAATTTTTTTATATTTAAATTTTTTATTTTTTCAAATTTTTACGCGCATACGGGTTTGTTTTTATCCGATAAAAAGCGACGACAACAAACACCGGTAAATGAGGTTCGGGTTTAGCGGGAAAGGACTCATTTAATGAACAGAAATTATGAACGTTGTGGAAGTCAATTCATTTAACATAGAGACGCCATCAAGATCATGAGGATTAATGTGCTGAATGGATAAACTAGTAAGCATGCGCACTCGTTCGCTTTGTACGTCTGCTTAGAATCTCAATGAATATCGGTACCCCGCAACTGTTGATCCTTAACACGAATTGTATCGAGAGTGCAATATACATGGTTCACTTCACATAACTTTTTCATGTCCGGAGCATAAAAAGTCTTTCTTTCTTTCTTTTTCTCTTCTTTTTCTATCGTTTTCTTTCTTTTTCTTTTTTATTTATTTTTTCTATCTTTTTTACCTTTTTTCTTTCTTCTACTTTTTTTATCCCTTTTTCTTTCTTTTTTCTATATTTTTCTATCTTTGTTTTTCAATATTTATTTCTTTTTTGTTTTTTATATTTTTCTTTCTTTCTTTCTATCTTTCTTTCCTTTTTTTTATCTTTTTATTTCTTTTTCGTACTGTCTTTCTTTCTTACTTTCTTTTTTTTTTCTGGAACACCCATATAAATAAAAGATATTGCAAAGAGTATTCAGACGTTTTTTCACTGGTTTTCTTTTACATCGTCTTTCCTGGACGTAGCGGCAACATATGGCCAGACAAATAAGTTATATGGCCAGCCAAATAAGTTACGTTACTTTACAACATAATATTTTTTTTTAATCATATCACCCCGAGCATGGCGGTAACGCCACTGATGCGCAGGGGGCTACGTAGGAGTGAAAAGATTGGAAAACAGAAAGCCGGAAAACACATCATAAACAGGGAACAAGGGATGAGCCTCTTCACAGGTTCAATAGACGTGGGTGGAGTGTGAACCGGGTGATAGTTTAGTCTATCTACTCCAATTGAAAAAAGAAAAAGAAAAAAGAAAACAGTAAAAAGATTGGAAAAGAGAAAGCCGGAACCACATCCTAAATAGGGAACAAGGGATGAGCCTCTTAACCTGTTCAATAGACGTGGGTGGAGTGTGAACCGGGCGATAGTTTAGTCTATCTACTCCAATTGAAAAAAAAGAAAAAGAAAAAGAAAACAGTAAAAAGATTGGAAAAGAGAAAGCCGGAAATCACATCCTAAACAGGGAACAAGGGATGAGCCTCTTTATCTATTCAATAGACGTGGGTGAAGTGTGAACCGGGCGATAGTTTAGTCTATCTACTCCAATTGAAAAAAAAGAAAAAGAAAAAAGAAAACAGTAAAAAGATTGGAAAAGAGAAAGCCGGAAACCACATCCTAAACAGGGAACAAGGGATGAGCCTCTTCATCTGTTCAATAGACGTGGGTGAAGTGTGAACCGGGCGATAGTTTAGTCTATCTACTCCAATTGAAAAAAAAGAAAAAAGAAAACAGTAAAAAGATTGGAAAAGAGAAAGCCGGAAACCACATCCTAAATAGGGAACAAGGGATGAGCCTCTTTACCTGTTCAATAGACGTGGGTGAAGTGTGAACAGGGCGATAGTTTAGTCTATCTACTCCAATTGAAAAAAAAGAAAAAGAAAAAAGAAAACAGTAAAAAGATTGGAAAAGAGAAAGCCGGAAATCACATCCTAAACAGGGAACAAGGGATGAGCCTCTTAACCTGTTCAATAGACGTGGGTGAAGTGTGAACCGGGCGATAGTTTAGTCTATCTACTCCAATTGAAAAAAAAGAAAAAGAAAGAAGAAAACAGTAAAAAGATTGGAAAAGAGAAAGCCGGAAACCACATCCTAAACAGGGAACAAGGGATGAGCCTCTTCATCTGTTCAATAGACGTGGGTGAAGTGTGAACCGGGCGATAGTTTAGTCTATCTACTCCAATTGAAAAAAAAAAGAAAAAAGAAAACAGTAAAAAGATTGGAAAAGAGAAAGCCGGAAACCACATCCTAAATAGGGAACAAGGGATGAGCCTCTTTACCTGTTCAATAGACGTGGGTGAAGTGTGAACAGGGCGATAGTTTAGTCTATCTACTCCAATTGAAAAAAAAGAAAAAGAAAAAAGAAAACAGTAAAAAGATTGGAAAAGAGAAAGCCGGAAATCACATCCTAAACAGGGAACAAGGGATGAGCCTCTTTATCTATTCAATAGACGTGGGTGAAGTGTGAACCGGGCGATAGTTTAGTCTATCTACTCCAATTGAAAAAAAGAGAAAAAAAAGAAAAGTGAAAAGATTGGAAAAGAGAAAGCCGGAAACCACATCCTAAACAGGGAACAAGGGATGAGCCTCTACACCTGTTCAATAGACGTGGGTGAAGTGTGAACCGGGCGATAGTTTAGTCTATCTACTTCAATTGAAAAAAAAGAAAAAGAAAAAAGAAAACAGTAAAAAGATTGGAAAAGAGAAAGCCGGAAACCACATCCTAAACAGGGAACAAGGGATGAGCCTCTTAACCTGTTCAATAGACGTGGGTGAAGTGTGAACCGGGCGATAGTTTAGTCTATCTACTACAATTGAAAAAAAAAAGAAAAGAGTGACTCTGTTCAACTTGTACAGCGAGAATATTTTGAGAACCCTAGAAATTATGCCTGGATTTGTCGTCGGAGGCCACATTTTAAACAACCTAACGTACGCAGATGATACAGTGCTGACAGCAAACACGGAAACAAAACTACAAGACCTCCTACAGAAGGTAGCTGAAGAAAGTGAAAAGAAAAGGACTACAAATAAATTGCAAGAAAACCGAATGCACGGTCATCAGTAAAAAGGGCAACCCAATATCCCAAATACAGGTGGCGGATACTAGAATCAAGCAGGTACAAAAATTTAAATACCTGGGAAGTGTTATAACAGAAGACGGAAAGTGCGACACAGAGATCCGAAGATGAATTGGCATGGCGAAGGAAACATTCCAGAAGTTAAGTAAAGTATTAAGAAACAGGACAATTTCGCTAGAAACAAGGAAGAGAGTACTGGTTTGCCACGTGCTGTCCGTCCTTCAATATGGCAGTGAATGCTGGACAATACCATCAAAGATGAAGGAAAAACTTGAAGCAACAGAAATGTGGTTCTACAGAAGGATGCTGCGAATATCATGGATTAAGCATGTGAGCAATGATGAGGTCTTGGAAATTATGGAACCAAAAAGGAAATTAATACTGAGCATCAGGAAGAGACAGCTGAATTTCCTGGGACACGCAATGAGGAAGTTGGGCTTGGAGAATCTGATACTGACAGGCCGGATGGAAAAAGAAATAGGGGAGAGCAACGGATAACTTATTTGAAGGACCTAATCAGGTGGGTGAAGTGTGAACCGGGCGATAGTTTAGTCTATCTACTTCCATTGAAAAAAAAGAAAAAGAAAAAAGAAAACAGTAAAAAGATTGGAAAAGAGAAAGCCGGAAACCACATCCTAAACAGGGAACAAGGGATGAGCCTCTTCACCCGTTCAATAGACGCGGGTGGAGTGTGAACTGGGCGATAGTTTAGTCTATCTACTCCAATTGAAAAAAAAAATAATGAAAGAAAAGAGTGAAAAGATTGGAAAAGAGAAAATATTATATATATATATATATATATTCAAGTTTAAGAAAATTAAAAGATCCAATAGAGATTGATATATTTTTAATTACACTGACCAAGTAACTAAGCAATATCCTGATTTAATTAGTCATAGAAATTTTATTAACGAAAAATTTAAGCTCTTTAGCAGAAACTAAACCTGCGTCTCTGCCGAAGAGAGAATTTTTTTTAATAAAATTTTTCAAAAATTCAGGACGTTAAAATGAATAAATATGCTTAATATATAAACAGAGCGCCTAATCAAATACGAGTATCCATGAAAAATAATGTTTAAATGATTAAACATTTGTCGAATTAAGAAAAATCCACATATATAAATATATATATATATATATATATATATATATATATATTAGTTTAGAGCCACTTATATATGAGGTATGATAATGTATGGCGCCAAGATTATCGTTTTTTCAGTAGTTTTACTGATAAAAGGTATTTTGGCAAGCAGGTATTTTTTTATCGTAAATAGCTCGATATTGGGGTGAAGATAAAGCGTTAATAGTTTTAGTGCAAATAATTTGTCACTTTAACTGAGCAGGTTCATGCTGACTTCAAAGTTTTATGGGAACACCGTTATGATTCGCTCACTCATTGGGGCTTGGTATGAGAGAAGGCATTATTACTCATCAGACGAGTGGTCGTGTCTCCGATGTAATTATTTACGAATTTGGATCGATCATGAACGTAGTTCTTCAAAGGACATGTAAATTTGTGAATAATATTGGTTCTCTGTAGTTTATATCTTGCAGGGGAATTATTATTTTTGACAATGAAGTTAACAGTTTTCAATTTTGTCTAATAGATAATTAATCTATAGATTCAATAAAATTCATCCTTGATAATGGTTAAAAGTATAGCCAAAAGCACTTGGATGAATAAAACACTTGGGAAAAATTTTATATAATTTTTGTACTGAAATGAGAAAAAAAGATCACAAGAAAAATTATATAAAAATTAACTATAACACCTTGTCTGTCATTTTTAACAATATATATATATATATATATATATATATATATATATATATATATATATTTTTAATTACTTAGTTTTTGGTCATAATTTTGGGGATCAACCAAAGACACATTTAAGACCAGGTGGTTCAATTACAAGTCTACATTCAAAATAGAAAACTTTAAAAAACTGTACAAAATTGGCTAGCCACGTGTGGAATTTGAAATCAAAATATGGAAAAGACCCAGACTTAACGTGGAATATAGTAAAAACAGCCAAGCCTTACAACGGTTGCAACATATGTAGACTGTGCCAGGAAGAAAAGTTAGCGATTATGCTATTCCCAAACAAAAATGAACTATTGAATAAAAAGAACAGAGATTATGACTAAGTGTAACCATACTAAAAATACCTATTAGGTTTATACAGCCATGGAAGAAAACGTTATAATTTCTTGTAATTGTAAAAATTGCGCGTTCAAAATTCTCCATCACGTGGGCGTTATAAAAAAAAAACACCGTTACGTGAGCGTTTAAAAAAAAACAGTAAACAATAAAATCAGTTATTGCAAATCGCCTGAAGACATCAAATGGTAGAAACGTAGGTCACGTAATAACGCGTTTACAAATGTAATATATATATATATATATATATATATATATATATATATATATATATATGAGGGGTATGACGATAAACTACTTCTGGTAGCAAGGACTCTGGTTCTTTGTAGTTTAAATCTTGCAAATAAATTATTTTTGGCGATCAGGTGAGCAGTTTTAAATTTTGTGTAACAGATAATTAATTTCATTTTTTTTGTTTAAGTCAACAGGACTTGCGTATTTTCGGGTGATGTCTTGAAGTGAAGATTCGTCCTGTTTATAATTGTTATGCATTTGGTTTTTGTAGAAAATATTAATGTTATTGTTTTGTTTTGTTTTTTGTTTTTTGTTTTTGTTTTTTGTTTTTTTGTATGTCTGCTGTTGCTATTGGTTACTTTAGAAAAAATAGTCTCATATGATAATCAATCAGATCGATAGGAAAGCTATTATTCACAACCGTCTGTTTCATGTTATGAAGTTCTTTGGAGGAACGCAAACGAGAGGTTGAAGTCTCGTACGCTCTCGTAGGAAAATTTTGAATAAATAATTTTATATCTGAAAGGACATTGACTAATAAAATTAAAATTAAAAGAATTTTTACTTGCGGGTTCTTTATATAATAAAGTAGTGAAAGTATTATTACGAGATTCTTCGAGAGCATCCAAGAAAGGGATTTTGTCTTTTTGTTTTTTTCTTTTTTGTTTTGTTTTGTTTTTTTGGGGTTTTTTTTTTTTTTGGTTTTTTGCTTTTTTTGTTTTGTTTTGTTTTTTGTTTTTATTTTTATTTTTTTTGTTTTTGGTTTTTTGGCTAAGCTTGTTTGGGAAGTTGAGGACGGAATTTTTTTCGAATGTAGTTTTAAGACTATTGATTTCGTTTTTCGCTAAAAAAATATCTACATAGCGGACATATATTTTCAGTTTAATCAGTCAGTCAGTTAAGTGCAGCACGTGATACACGCTTGGGCGATCATGTCTCGAAAGAGACATGACTGACTAGGCAGAATATTATCACGCAGTAGGTTAAAATTACTTTCTGCGTTAGACTGGTTGCCAGCCAAGGCTATAGAACCCAATCTGTCCTGTTATTCGATTCATAGCTAGAATGAGAAGAGATGTATTATATTATTAAGTAGTAATTAATGGGGAATCAGTACATAACTTCATAATAATATAAAAGTAATCCCCCACTTTATGCCCAGTAAAAGCCTTAATCATGTTTCCAACTATTATACTCAGTCAGTCAGTCAGTTAAGTGCCGTACGTGATACACACATTAGGCGATCATGTCTCAATAGAGACATGACTGACTGGGTAGAATATAATCCCGCAGTAGGTTGCTCTTACTTTCTGCGGTAGACTGGTTGCCAACCAAGGCTATAGAAGCCAACCTGTCCTGTTATTTGACTCATAGCTAGAGGGGAAGAGATGTATTATATTATTAATTGGGGATCAATTTATTAATTCATAACAATATAAAACTGTTCCCCCACTTTATCCCCAGTAAAAGCCTTAATCATTTTCTCAACTATTATATTCAGTCAGTCAGTTAAGTGCCATACTTGATACAAGCTTTGGGCAATCAGGTCTCGAAAGAGACATGACTGACTGGGCAAAAGATTATACCGTAGTAGGTTGCCATTACTTTCTGCGGTAAACTGGTCGCCAGCCAAGACTTTAGAACCCAATCTGCCCTGTTATTTAACCCATAACTGGAGGGAAGAGACGGATTAATACGATGTATACACGTGCCAGTCACCGGGAAAATTTAGTTCATTACCGAGGAGTAACGCGTAAATCGCAGAAGTGGTAACTGTTTTTTAATTTTCCCCTCTAGAGAGCTCAATCGTAATGAGAGTATAATATATATATATATATATATATATATATATATATATATATATATATATATATATATATAATATTTAGGAGGAATAGCTATTTCTTCATGTCAATTCGAGACATGCATTGTCAACCCAGTTCAATCAAAGAATAGAAGAAAATTCTTATGCCAGAAGCACGAGCTAGTAAAGGAAAGGAAGGGGTGTGGAATGTTGGTTACTATATGGTTAAGCCGAGAGATATCGTAGTGGTAAGTTCCCTTTTGGTAGTGTGAGGCATGTGGTTTGACCATTGGGTTAGCAGTGTAAGGTAGGAGGGAAGAGGTTACTGATTCACCAAATTTTAAAATCAAATTTATGTAAAAGGCAATTTCCATTATGAATAAATAGAAGAATAATCATTGAAATTTAAATTTATTCCGGTGACGACAAATACTAATGATTTCTTTACGTTTATTCACAAGTATGTTCTGATATTGAAATTTCAAAATCTTAATTTTTTTTTTTTTTTGTTAAACATATGTTACATCTATCACCTAGGATATTAGGAGTACGTGCCGTGCCTATCAGCTTCCACTTTATATGTGGATTTAGGTCATTCTCTTTCAATTCCTAGTATTTTCGGGAAAGGGCTATATATATATATATATATATATATATATATATATATATATATATATATATATATATATATATATATATATATATATATATATATATATATATATATATATATATATATATATCCAAGTATATGGTTGGTATAGACAGAATAAAATTCAAATATCCCCCTCATAAAAATACTTTTCTTAAAAGAGTACTAAATACAGAGTAGAGCAAATAATATTTGTTCAAAATTTATATCATAAATATGTTCTAACATAAGGACAAAATAGTTATTTCGTTTCAACTTTTCTTGTGTCGTGTCAAATGATCTTGTTGTCACATGACAAGACAGAAGAAGTGTTATAACAGACTTATGTTATTAATTTTGAATATATATATATATATATATGTATAGAGAGAGAGAGAGTAGCTATTTGTAAGACTGTGTGAAGCCAAAATTGCTAACAATCAGTGAAATACTGATAGAAAGGAATTTAAGGCAAGCAGACTTTGTAATAAAGTGCTTAATATCAAAGATAGAGCATTAATAGAATTAACATAAGTGAAAGATTGTCACTTCCCTTCAGCATCCTGACTCCAGTGTTTCGTCAGGGTTTTTTGCTGTTAATATTTCCAAATTTTTGTCTTTTTATATTTTTTGTTGTTAATTGTTCATATATACTAGAGGTGTCTCCATGGACAGGATAGTCGTATTGAACCCAAGTAGTCCAACGGCCAAGTGAATTTGTTTCAAAGCAACAAAAACTTCTAAGAAAATGCCATTCGTCTTTAATTTTGCGCATTTACTTAACTAGTATTGTGAGTTTATGCCTAAACCCAGACCCAGTGAGAAAGGAGAAAGGCTGGAAGACACGGGGGTTGAAACCTCCACCAAGGCTCAGCGATTAGCAAGAGATGATTATTAAAATGAGAAAGAATGACTACAATAAACTTGATCGCTATCAAGCGTGAAAATACAAAAAGATGAACTCAATCGCTCTCATAATTAAATCTACACTTAAATTAAAATAGGGAAGGCAATTCAGTATTTTAAATTATTTAGGGGAGATAATTCGGTATTTAGCATTTGAAAGGTAAAAATTAAATTTTATGTAGATATTCCTAGACATAAAACGAGGAGAGTTTTTGTATATTAAATAAAGAGCTCAGTTAGAAATTCTTTGTAGATTATCAGAATCAGCAACCACCTGATGAAGGCTTGAAGTCACAGGGGTCGAAACGTTATGATAAAAATAATAAAAATTTTGGTTTGTTAAAATTATTAGACATTCTAGTACGTACTTTGTCTGAATTCATAGGATACGGAGTAACCATTATTTATATGTAAACTATTCGTTTTATCTTTGTTGTTATTATGATGTAAAATAGCTAAGCAAATTAAAGAATCTGTTCATGAATTTTCTGGCATAATGATTGTGAGTGGGCAGAGCAGGGCAATGAGTACTTAGATTCAGAGTAATGACTGGACATTACAAAATAAAACCAATTTGCGATATCCCGAGATATAGTTAGCTGGACAAGAACAACTTAGCCTTGTTGATTACATAAAGATTTAAAGATCCTCCCTAAATTCAAAGGCAATTCTGCAATGCGTAGTAGTATGGTGTTCATTCCATCATATTTTGACTTTGTTCGAATTAGAAATTATTTCAATAAAAAAGAAATCAAATTTCTGCAGATCAATGAGTAAGTAAAATAAAATTGTTTCTATATAAACTAAAAAAATTTGTAGGATTATAAATACACTTGGGCTCAATATTACCATAATCAGATAGGGTATACATGGATACATTAATATGTCTGTATCTTACAGATGAAAGAAAAGGATTTTTTGTGTACAATATATATTTATTTTTCTACATCCTTCATTGTCAATGCCCGTAATTCAAAAATGAATATGGCTTTCTCTTTTCCAATCTTCTCACTTTGTTTTTTTTTGTTTTTGTTTTTGTTTTTTTTTCAATTGGAGTAGATAGATCTATCTATCGCCCGGTTCACACTCCACCCTCGTCTATTGAACAGGTGAAGAGGCTCATCCCTTGTTCCCTGGTTAGGATGTGGTTTCCGGTTTTCTCTTTTCCAGTTTTTTCACTCTTGTCTTTTTTTTTCAATTGGAGTAGATAGACTAAACTATCGCCCGGTTGACACTCCACCTACGTCTATTGAACAAGTGAAGAGGCTCATCCCTTGTTCCCTGGTTAGGATGTGGTTTCCGGCTTTCTCTTTTCCAGTTTTTTCACTCTTGTCTTTTTTTTTCAATTGGAGTAGATAGACTAAACTATCGCCCGGTTCACACTCCACCCTCGTCTATTGAACAGGTGAAGAGGCTCATCCCTTGTTCCCTGTTTAGGATGTGGTTTCCGGCTTTCTCTTTTCCAGTTTTTTCACTCTTGTCTTTTTTTTTCAATTGGAGTAGATAGACTAAACTATCGCCCGGTTGACACTCCACCCACGTCTATTGAACAGGTGAAGAGGCTCATCCCTTGTTCCCTGGTTAGGATGTGGTTTCCGGCTTTCTCTTTTCCAACCTTCTAACTATTACGTAACCCCCTGCACATCAGTGGCGTTACCACATTGCTCGGGGTGATACGAATAAAAAAAATTTTTTTTTTTAAATTCGAAATACTCTAAAACTACCCGAGTTGATAGACCTCTGAAGAAGGCCGGATAACACAATTGTCGAAAGTTAGTTTTAGTGGCCATCAAAGATAATGATAATTGTGTAAATAATGTAAATAATTACTCATCCTAGAAATTAAAACATATAACTAAATAAAAACTAGAAAGAGTAGTAAAAGTCCACAAACCTCCACCAAGGCAATACCAACATCATCTCTGCAATTAACAAGAAATAATTATTAAAATGGCTACAATAAACCTGGTCGCTCTCAAGAGTGAAAATGCATAAAATGAACTCTATCTCTCTCAAAATTAAATCCACACTTAAAATGAAATGGGGGGGGGGGTAATTCAACATTTAAAATGATCTAGGGGAGATAATTCAGTATTTGGCATTTGAAAAACAAAAATAAAATTTTATATAATAAAACCGGGAAAATAACCAGAAACTATGTCCCTTACCGGATCGACCCCAAAATCTAATCAATTTATGCCAGTCATGAGGCCAATCATCCCTGAACGTTTTCACGCTGGACAACAGACAGTCTTGATATATCTTGACCACAGACAGACTACCTTAAACCGGGCGTAACAAATGAGTAATTAAGAAGAAAAACTGATTCTAAATTCGTTCAAATTCATTCTGTTGACTAAGAAATTTGAATTGTACAAAGTTAATTGTTCGTCTAACAAACTTAACTATAAGTAGGACAAAGTTAATCGTGGGTAGTATGGCGATTTTCTAAGCGTAGATTAGATGACAAGGCCAAAAGTATTTCACTGATTATTGAACAGGGACAAACTTGCGAACAATTACACTACTCCGAACTACATTAATTGTGGGTAGTAGGATCTTACTTTTGGTATCTGCAAATTTAATTGTGGCTATTAGAAAGTCGCGAGTTGGCACGTTGGTTTTACAAATGTAATTGAGCGGAGTAAAAAATTAATTGTGCGTAGGACACTGTTACGAGGATGAATTTATATATAAAAAAATAATATTAATAATGTCTGACGAGCCGTAGGGTGAAACCTAGGTAGGTTTGTTGGTGGCTAAGGCTTAGATTTTCTGTCTTTGTTGCTCTACCTTCGTATTGAGCGCTTTAGTGTTAGGGTTTTCGTCTTGGGTTTTTTTTTTCTTTCTTACGGGTACTTGACTTTTGTTCATATACTTCGTTTGTTTCTTTTTTTATTTGCTCTTCATTTCCCTCCGAGTTCGTCCTCGGTGGGTTGTTCAAGACGTAAGGGATTCTATTAAGTCCTACTTGTTATTACAAAAAAGTTTTGAAGTAGTTGTTAAATAAAAAAATTAGGAATAAAATATTTTGGAAGATTGTAGAATGTTCTAGTAAAATCGAGAGAATTCGAAATGTTCTAGAATTATGCAAATTAGGTGTTATCCCCCATAAAAATAGGTTTTGTGAAGAGAATAGTTCGTTGTAAAAAGGATTTGCTGACATTATCAACTCCGACTTTGATTCAAGAATTTATATCCAGCCGAAAAAATCTCTAAGAAGAGTTGCCGACCTACTAAAACCTGAAAGAGAACCTCATGGAACTAAAAGGGTCAAAAGATTTTGTGACCTTTTCATTGACTATACTGGAAATTATTCTTTATATACACATTGTGGCGCAGTGGATATCGGCTCGGAACGAGAAATCGGGGTGCCGAGTTCAAATTCCAGTCGAATTCATTGCATTCACTTAGGCGCAAATATCCTTGGGAAAGGTATTAATCCGTCTCTTCCTTCCAGCTATGAATCAAATAACAGGACAGATTGGGCTGTATAGCCTTGGACGGCAACCAGTCTACCGCAGAAAGCAATGGCAACCTACTGCGGGATAATCTTCTGCCCAGTCAGTCATGTCTCTTTCGAGACATGATCGCCCAAGCGTGTTTCACGTATGGTACTTAACTGACTGACTGAATATAATAGTTGGAATAATGATTAATGATTCTACTGGGCATAAAGTGGGGGATCAGTTTATTACTTCGTAACAATAGGAAACCGATCCCCCATTAATTAGTACTTAATAATATAACACATCTTTTCCGCCTCTAGCTATGAGTCAAATAACAGGACAGATTGGGTTCTATAGCCTTGGACAGCAACCAGTCTACCGCAGAAAGCAATGGCAACCTACTGCGGGATAATCTTCTGCCCAGTCAGTCATGTCTCTTTCGAGACATGATCGCCCAATCGTGTTTCACATATGGCACTTGACTGACTGATAGCACTTAAACTACTTTGTTAACTTAACTGACTAAAGATACTGACCCTTCCCTCCCCTTTGTAACATTTTGCCTGTCAGTAGTAAACTCTACGTTTCTGTTTTGAATGCAAAGAATTGTAAATTTTGTATATATATATATATATATCATTTTGTGTTTATCGTAAATTAAAGAATATATGTATGTGATTTAACTCTGAGTTTTAGTTGATCATTTTTTTTTTGTTACACTTAACACGTAACAGACACATGTAATTGTGGGTAGTAAATACTTACTAGTGGGCAGTAGCTATTCTACGGGGGTGGGGCGCAGAAGAGACCAAGCTTCCCCTCAGAATTGTAGCTAGCCTCTCGGTTGGCCAGCCGCCATTTTTATAAGCTTCAAAAAGTTATGAAATTGATCAGTCTCTGATTTTGATAAGATTTGATCTTCAGCACTTTCCCTCTGCGTTTTCTTTTTTCCTTTAGCTTTTTAAGGACACGTACAGTGACGAGTTAGAAAGAAAAACAAACAAAATAGAGAGAAACAGACATTTGATATCTTTCAATTATCTCTTGTGTTCTAGCAACTTTATATATATATATATATATATATATTATAGTTTCACACTCCACCCACGTCTATTGTACAGGTGTAGAGGCTCATCCCTTGTTCCCTGTTCAGGATGTGGTTTCCGGCTTTCTCTTTTCCAATCTTTTCACTATTACGTAGCCCCCTGCACATCAGTGGCGTTACCGCCTTGCTCGGGGTGATATGATTAAAAAATATATATATATATAGTCATCTGCAGACAGATCTGTTTCGGTATATCACAGCTCATCAGTACGGTTAGACTCCGATTGCTCCTTAACCCAGGCTTGAAAGCCGACTGAATTGGCGTCAGTCGGCGACCCTACCCCTGGGCTACGGGGCGTTCGGTTGACGAAGGCAGTCTTTTTAGCGCATATCATATTACGCGCCCAATAGCTAGAGTGCTCAAATTCATTTCACTGAATGGGCGATGCGTACACGCTAGAGTGGCTACTGTTTTTCAAAGTCTACATATATATACATACAGAAAATCTAAGCCTGACCCAAGAAGCCTACCTAGGTTTCACCCGACGGCTCGTCAGGGTAAATTGGCTCTTTTACCCTGACGAGCCGTAGGGTGAAACCTAGGTAGGTTTGTTGGCGGTTAAGGCTTAAATTTTCTGTCTTTGTTGCTCTACCTTCGTATTGAGCACTTTAGTGTTAGGGTTTTCGTCTTGGGTTTTTTTTTCTTTCTTACGGGTACTTGACTTTTTGTTCATGTACTTCGTTTGTTTCTTTTTTTACATCCCCTTCATTTCCCTCCAAGTTTGTTCTCGGTGGGTTATACAAGGCGATTTAAATTATAACTTGATTAATACTAGTTTTGGCAGAGTTATTTCTCTTACTATTAGCTTTGTTATTGCTATAGTTAATGAGCAAATTTCTTTAAAAATGATTCATGGTTAAGTTTTTTTATGTAATTTTCCATGTGATCTTATGATCTTTTTTTTCTTTTGAGGACATAAATTTTATAAAATTTTCTAAATAATTTGTTTATCCGAGCGCTTTCGGCTATACTGTTAGCCATTTTCGATGATGAATGTTATTTTACGTGCAGCAGAATATAAGTGGTGTTCTGTATGTTTGTAGACCAGTGTGCATATTTTATGCACCGAATACAATAAACACGTTGTTAACGTCTTCCTAGTTGATACTGAGTGTTTGTTTTTGTTTTGTTTCTTTTTTTTTATATATCAATAATGCCTCCTTTACTGTTAGCCTTTGGTTGTATGCAGATTATGTTCTAATATTCGTGTTGTCAATAAGCATGTTACGGCTAGCGTTTGGTAGGTATCCGCGCTTTTTTAAATAAGATCAAGTTGTCAATTTATCTTATTTAAACACACACCAAACTAAACGTAATATCTTGCCTGTCCTTTTTTCATGAAACCTGCATAAAAGAGAGATTGCTAGCACTCGGGAAGAGTGGTAGACTTTGTAAACACTAGCTACTCCGGCATTTACGCATCGCTCATTCGATAATGAATTGGAGCACTCTAGCTATTGGGCGTGTTTATACGCGCTAAAAAGCCTGCCCTCTTCTACTGGCCTAGGGGTAGAATCGCCGACTGACGCCAATTCGGTTGGGTTTCAATCCTGGGTTAGGGAGCGACCAGAGTCTAAGCCGTACTGATGAGTTGTAATACAGCGAAACAGATCTGTCTGCGGATGACTATAGTATATATATATATATATATATATATATATATATATATATATGTTCGTCATCTACATACAAGCCATTTTCGCTGTATCACAGCTCATCAATGTGGCTAGACATTTAGTTGCCCCCAAAGATTAACCAAACGTAATTAACAACCAACTTAATTTATTTGTTTAACCATTATTTTTAATCGATACTCGTATTTGAGTAGATGTTCTGTTTATATATATATATATATATATATATATATATATATATATATATATATATATATATTTGTAAGGAATTATTTTGAACATTATTTTTACCGATACTCATATTTAAGTAGATGTTCTGTTTTTAATTAAACAGTATTTTATATTTATATCTACCGGCTTGATTATTTTTACGATAAATTTTTATTACGAAAATGTGTGCCATCCAGCAGGATTCGAACCTGCGACCCCTATTTACATAGGGGAAGCTACCATTTGATCTGGTACTGTCTTAACCACTCGACCATGAATAGCCTCTTGATCAGACGAGGATTTTATCATGCTTATATAAGACAATTTTCGATCTTCCGTAAACAAACCATATCTGCTCTGAAATGTCTCGTAATGTCAACAAATGTAAAAATGTAAGCATGTTACGAAAATTAACGAATTTTAACGAAACCAAGTTTCGTTAAAATTCGTTAATTTCCGTAATATATATATAGGAAAAACTGCTAAAAAGTTGTAAGTTTAAAAATGTATTTTTTTGACAGTATTTGTTTATTTCTATAATATATATATATATATATATATATATATATATATATATATTACGGAAATTAACGAATTTTAACGAAACTTGGTTATAAGCAACCGAAAATTTGTTATGAATTATTTTGAACATTATTACAAATTGTCGGTTGCTTATAACCAAGTTTCGTTAAAATTCGTTAATTTCCGTAATATATATATATATATATATATATATATATATATATATATATATATATAGGAAAAACTGCTAAAAAGTTGTAAGTTTAAAAATGTATTTTTTTGACAGTATTTGTTTATTTCTATTATTATATTTTATATTTCAGACCGCCTTTTACACACACACACACACACACACACACACACACACACACACACACACACACACACACATATATATATATATATATATATATAAACAAATACAGTAAAAAAAAATACATTTTTAAACTTACAACTTTTTATCGTTTTTTCCTATACATATTAAGACAGTATACGTGGAACATCACTATGTCTTATATATATATATATATATATATATATATATATATATATATATATGACCTGGCGCGTCTTATACTTCTCGACCAACGAATGATGCTCAGTCTAAACGTAGTCAAATTAAGCCTATATATATATATATATATATATATATATATATATATATATATATATATATATATATATATATATATATATCTTTTATTTTGTATCCCATAATATATATATATATATATATATATATATATATATATATATATATGTGTGTGTGTGTTATGGGATACAAAATAAAAGAGAACAACAAAATATGAATTTATTGTGGGTAGCCAACATTATAATGTTTCGGTTGTTATGACCATCATCAGGACTTATGTTTACTATTGTAAAGTTTTTGTTGTTACTGCCTGTGAATAGATTTAGAAAATGTATTTCTAAATCTATTCACAATAGTAAATGTAAGCCCTGATGATTGTTATAACAACCGAAACATTATAATGTTGGCTACCCCACAATAAATTCATATTTTGTTGTTCTCTTTTATTTATTTTATTTTGTATCTCACAATGTCAGAATTTATTTCCCATTTCCCTTATATATATATATATATATATATATATATATATATATATATATATATATATATAACAGTCTGAATATTAATGAGAAATTTTGTTAAGAAAATATGTATGTGGATGTTATATGTTTGCTGATTCTGTTCAGTTTGTTCATGGAAATGCTCGCGGGGGTGGGCAAATATTTAACCGAGTAAGTGTGATAAAAAAAACAACCTGAATAATGTAGATAGTCTTATTCGACCGGTTTATTTCGAGAGAGAGAGGGGGGAGCGGAGTAGAAATATAAATGTTTTCTATTATTTAAGTTCCTATAATAGAAAGAAATGTTTAATTCATGTCCGTCAAAAAATCATTATACTCCGGCAGTATCGTAGATTTTTACAAAATTGACGTCTAATTTTTAGCTGAATCTTTGCTCAGATCAATGATTTAAAAAATGCCTTCAAGCGAATGAATCTTTCATGCATTAAAGTTTTCTTTCATGTATTAAAAGTTTTTTTTGGTTTTTTTTTCCATATGTCTTTTTCGTCCTTTCACAGGATCGAAATACAATAGTTCATTATTTCTAAAGCATGGTCAAGAGAAGTTCAGACAGTCACATACCTTGATATTGTAGCCTGGTCCGATTCAAAGAGGTGTATCGTCCTTGTAAAATTAATGGTTCCATGGCAAGCGAAAGAAAAACCGCTACGAATCGACTGCGTGAAAAAGGTAAACATGTCATGTCATTAAATATTATTAAAATTAGGTATCTATATACTTATCTCACAAAGTACTATCTATCTATCTATCTATCTATCTATCTATCTGTCTGTCTGTCTGTCTGTCTGTCTGTCTCAGTCTGCTCATATCTATCTATCTATCTATCTATCTATCTATCTATCTATCTATCTGTCTGTCTGTCTCTTTATATCTATCTATTTATCTATCTATCGATCGATCGATCGAACTGTCTGTCTGTCTGTCTCTCTGTCTTTTAAAATCTATCTACCTATCTATCTCAGTCTTTTCACATCTATCTATCTATCTATCTATCTATCTATCTCACAGTCTTTTCATATCTATCTATCTATCTATCTATCTATTTCAGTCTTTTCATATCTATTTATCTATCTATGTATCTATCTATCTATCTATCTATCTCTCTCTCTCTCTCTCTCTCTATATATATATATATATATATATATATATATATATATATATATATATGTTGCTTCATATCTATTTCACTCTTTTCATATCTATCTATCTATCTATCTATCTATGTTCATTCTCTTTATTTCTCTATTTCTGATCATTATCTATTTTCTGTTTATTATCTATCTATCTATTGAGTTCGGGTGCTGTGGATTCTTTGGACGGTAAACTGTCACTGGCTAGAACCTGAAGTGTGCGTCATATCGTCTCCAGAGGACAGCTCATCAGGCATCAGGTTGGATTTGTGAAAATCCAAAATAAACAAAGTTGATCGAAGCCATGCTTGGGGCTCAATTCGACTTCCGACGTAAAACACTATGTTTACCTTCCATTAGACGTCATTGATAACGGTCATTACGAACTCGTTGTGTATTGCTTAACGATTAAAAGCAAACGCTTTTAACGCAACGTTGAAAATCTGACTTGCAGTTGTAAAAAACAGCAAGAGACGGACAATTCTACGCAAAAACAATATCTTGCCCGGTGGAAACAGCTGGTACCAGAGGTGGCAGTACCGCCTTAGCCACCGAAACCGTGTTACTTAACCTGGTTAGTAACTGACGAGAACAGTGTATCGTACGTGCTTTCACACGTTGTATGCAGAAAAAAAATTGTTAAACACGTCTATCTTTCATTCTTTCATACATTCATTAAGTCATTCATTTTCTCACTGAAATCAAGTAGCGTCTCTATTATGTCTTTTCCGTATTTCCACACGTTCAAAACGGAATCGTCGATTGTTTATGAGTTATTGACAAGAGACACTATTTACATTATTCGGACAATTGTTTTATCTATATTTCTCTTTGTACGTTTCGGCCGTTGTACTCTCAGCCTTCTACTACGAATTCATTAAGGACACACGGCCCAGTGGATATAGACGTTGATTAGTTCCAGTGACTTGACCCAAAGAGTTGTGAGTTCAATACCAGGCTACAGCAGCGGTGAACAAGTAACTTACAGGGTTAGAGGGCGATAACTCATGACTACCAAAAGAGGCTTCGCACAAAGGAATGAGAATGATATATTCCAGTGATTGTAATAAAGGGTTCGGTTCGAAATTCCTAGCACCTAAAGAAGGCCGGAGAGTACAACGGTCGAAACGTCATACAAATGGCAACAAATATGAGGACAATAGTCCGAACAATGTAAATACTGTAAATACTACCTCATCTCAGAAATATAGACAAATAGAATGATCTATTATTAAACGTCGTACAAATGGCAACAAAGATGAGGACAATAGGCCGAATAATGTGAATAGTGTAAATACTACTCCATATCAGAAATATAGGCAAATATATGGTTCTGTTAACATTTCGAGCTCTCACGCGGTGTGACGTCATAGAACGGCATTACAAATTTACGAACTGCGTCTGGTAACTGTTATCGTTGCTTAGCTAAGTTTTATGTCAGCACAAGATAAAATCATCTTTGATGGTGGATGTTTTATGTTAACGTCCCTGTAACCTCTCTGAAGATGGCTCATGTGAGCCGAAAGCTTAGAACCAACATAACAAATTATCCAAATGTTGTACAATTTTTTTCTTTATTTTCACCTGAAATTAAAGTCAAAATACGATGTTTAGAATGGCTCATGATTAAACATAATAGACATGAATTGTCTATTATATTTAAGAGTATATGTTTAGAAAATTATCTGTTGCCTCGATACACTAAATATATATATTAGCAGTATAGCCCGGCGTTGCTCGGATGTAATGAAAGCTTTAAAATTAATCCATGGTCCTGGAGCTCAGACTCAGCCTAAAGTATATTTGTGTGAAGTTTGGTGAGAATCGGATAAAAATTATGGATTTGTATAAATCATACAGACAGATAAACAAACACAAACATCTTGGCTTTTATATACATATTATCGATTTTCTTCACTATTGTAAGAACTGCAACCTTGAAACTTCTGAATATCGTTTCTTATGTCTTTGTCTATGAGTGTATTAAATTTGATTAAAATCGGACCGCTCCTTTTATAACCCGAATTTTTTGATTATCGATTTTGGATATTTATCGGGGGTACCTCGACAGAAAACCTAGCCATTTTTTCCACTCCGCGTTTGTATTCGGTGGGTTTTCGAGACGAGTTCAATAACATATATATATATATATATATATATATATATATATATATATATATATATATATATGTCTATTTTATCTATCTATCTATCTATCTATCTATCTATCTATCTATCTATCTCAGTCTGTTCATATCTATCTATCTATCTATCTATCTATCTATCTCAGATAGATAGATAGATAGATAGATAGATAGATAGATAGATAGATAGATATTTACAGACATAAACATATATTCACTCTATCTATCTATCTATCTATCTATCTATCTATCTCAGCCCACTCGGACAATCCACATTAAGGTGACCCAACCGGGCGTGAAGAGCTTTTTCAACAAGTGATTCTTCTTCATAGAAAGAATCTCTTGTGATCTACGCTCCAGTTCGTTCCTTTGCGATGCAATCGCTGTAAAAACCGAAAAAAGGTAGCCACCCAAGCGACGACGCTCCCTCGTTCTCAGCATCTTCTTAATGGTTCGCTATACTCTACATTATTTTCTCCCTTAATGTCATTTATCTTTTCCTTTTTTTTTTTTCTGTTATTTATCCATTTTACTACCATTCATTCAGTGTCGACGTCTTCAAATCTGATTACTTTCATTTCCTTCATTAACATTTTCATACTAACAAATCTGAAATGGGTTACAGAACATATTTCAGCTGTATATACACTAGTTGATCGACTCGTCTACGACCATTAAAATTATGAACACTTTGGTTCAATCTGATTTTAATGACTGTATATATTTTTTTAACTATTTATATATTCATTTCAGTACGAATTCCAGTTGAATTCCTTGCATTCACTTACGCACAAATACTCTTGGGAAAGGTATTAATCCATCTCTTCCCTCAAGTCATTGGTTACATATCAGGACAGATTAGGTTCTATAGCCTTGGCTGTTAATATTTCAAACTGGCGTAGCTGTAAGCCATTGAGTGAGACCAGTTAGATCATATTAGTTCACGAAGAAAGCGACCAAGGAATAGATTTTATGGTTGACCTCTGCTGGCCATAGATGGCTTTTCTATTTATTTCTGAATTATCATTCATTCGGACAGCTACTTACCAAGAACTGCTGATTTGTGGAAGAGAGAGCTGCCAGGATGTTTTCCCAAACACAACAATCTTGACCTCTTCATTTCTAGGGTTGACCGTGACAATTTTTTATGTCGTATTCTTATAGTAAGAAGTAAGTTCCATTCAGACAGCTTCTTCCCAAGAATTGCTGATTCGTGGAACAGACTCCCGCTAGGATGTTTTCCCAATCACCACAATCTTGGCCTCTTCATTGCTATAGTTGACCGGTACAATTTTTTCTTTCGTAATCTTATAGTAAGAAGTAAGATCCATTCGGACAGTTTCTTCCAGAGAACTGCTGATTTGTGGAACAGTCTACTGGAAGGATATTTTCCCAATCACCACAATCTTGACCTCTTCATTTCTAGGGTTGACCGTTACCCTTTTCTTTCGTATTTCTATAATAAAAAGTAAGTTCCATTCAGACAGCTTCTTCCCAAGAAGTGCTGATTTGTGGAACAGACTCCCGCCAGGATGTTTTCCCAATCACCACAATCTTGACCTCTTCATTTCTAGGGTTGACCGTTTCAGTTTTTTCTTTCGTATTCTTATTGTAAGAAGTAAGATCCCTTCGGACAGCTTCTCCCCAAGAACTGCTGATTCGTGGAACAGACTCCCGCCAGGATGTTTTCCCAATCTCCACAATCTTGACCTTTCCATTTCTAGTGTTGACTGTTACATTTTTCTTTCGTATTTCTATAGTAAAAAGTAAGTTCCATTCGGACAGCTTTTTTTCCAAAAACTGCTGATTTGTGGAACAGCCCCCCCCCCCCCAGGATGTTTTCTCAGCCACCCAAATCTTTACCTTTTCAAGTCTCTGGTTAACAATCATTTTTTTCCTTTCGTATTCTTGTAGTAAGTAGTAAGTTTCCATGTGACCGCTCTTCTTCCAAGGAAAGACCCTTGGTAGTATGTTTTCTTTATCACTACAGCCTTAACCTCTACAATCTTCGGTTAACCGTTTTCTTTTCCTTTCGTAGTCCTAAAATAAGAAGTAATTTCCATGTTGTGGAACTTCGTCGCGATTTTTCGTGGAATTATTGCGGCGAAACTTCGCTACAAAGTTGTAGTGACCAATTTGGCTGGAAGTAAGACACGGAACAGACGATGTAGGTTCAAACAGCGTATTAATATAACGAGAACATAGATAGGAAGTAAGCGTTAATAATAAATCAATAGAAATAAGTAAATCCGAAAGTTTTTTTTATTTTTATAATCGTTTTGCCCCAAGCAAGGCATTTTACTGATGAGAGTGGAGTGGACGAAGAGTGCATGAGAGCTCTTAAATCTAGAATATAAATATATAGAAACTTACATTGCCACAAAGTGAGGGATCAGTGTATATATTGATTATAATCTAGAATTGAACCCCCACTTTATAGCCACAACATGATTTCTTTTTTAATAATCATATCGCCCCAAGCAAGGCATTTTACTGATGAGAGTGGAGTGGACGGAGAAAGCTGCATGAGAGAGAGAGAGCTCTTAAATCTAAAATATAAATATATAGAAACTTACATTGCCACAAAGTGAGGGATCAGTGTATATATTGATTATAATCTAGAATTGAACCCCCACTTTATAGCCACAACATGATTTCTTTTTTAATAATCATATCGCCCCAAGCAAGGCATTTTACTGATGAGAGTGGAGTGGACGGAGAAAGCTGCATGAGAGAGAGAGAGAGAGAGCACTTAAATCTAAAATATAAATATATAGAAACTTACATTGCCACAAAGTGAGGGATCAGTGTATATATTGATTATAATCTAGAATTGAACCCCCACTTTATAGCCACAACATGATTTCTTTTTTAATAATCATATCGCCCCAAGCAAGGCATTTTACTGATGAGAGTGGAGTGGACGGAGAAAGCTGCATGAGAGAGAGAGAGCTCTTAAATCTAAAATATAAATATATAGAAACTTACATTGCCACAAAGTGAGGGATCAGTGCATATATTGATTATAATCTAGAATTGAACCCCCACTTTATAGCCACAACATGATTTCTTTTTTAATAATCATATCGCCCCAAGCAAGGCATTTTACTGATGAGAGTGGAGTGGACGGAGAAAGGTGCATGAGAGAGAGAGAGAGAGAGCTCTTAAATCTAAAATATAAATATATAGAAACTTACATTGCCACAAAGTGAGGGATCAGTTTATATATTGATTATAATCTAGAATTGAACCCCCACTTTATAGCCACAACATGATTTCTTTTTTAATAATCATATCGCCCCAAGCAAGGCATTTTACTGATGAGAGTGGAGTGGACGGAGAAAGCTGCATGAGAGAGAGAGAGAGAGAGAGATCTCTTAAATCTAAAATATAAATATATAGAAACTTACATTGCCACAAAGTGAGGGATCAGTGTATATATTGATTATAATCTAGAATTGAACCCCCACTTTATAGCCACAACATGATTTCTTTTTTAATAATCATATCGCCCCAGGCAAGGCATTTTACTGCCACTGTTGTGCAGGGGGTTACATAGGAGGCAAGTTATGAGAAAGAGTGACAAGTCACAGGGGGTGTCAAGAAGAGAGTATGAGAAGGAAGAGAATACTGATGAGAGTAGAGTGGATGAAGAAAGGTGCATGAGAGAGAGAGAGAGAGCTCTTAAATCTAGAATATAAATATATAGAAACTTACATTGCCACAAAGTGAGGGATCAGTTTATTTATTGTTTGTTTGTTGTTTTTTTCAATTGGAGTAGATAGATCTATCTATCGCCCGGTTCACACTCCACCCATGTCTATTGAACAGGTTAAGAGGCTCATCCCTTGTTCCCTGTTTAGGATATGGTTTCCGGCTTTCTCTTTTCCGATCTTTTCACTATTACGTAGCCAGCTGCACATCAGTGGCGTTACCGCCTTGCTTGGGGTGATATGATTAAAAAAAATAAATAAATAAAATAATCTAGAATTGAACCCCCACTTTATACCCACAACATGATTTTTTTTTTAATAATCATATAGCTCCAAGCAAGGCATTTTACTGCCACTGTTTTGCAGGAGGTTACATAGGAAGATTGTTATGAGAAGGAGTGAGAGGTTGCAGGGGATGTCAGGAAGAGAGTATGAGAAGGAAGAGAATACTGATGAGAGTGAGGTGAACGGAGAAAAAAGCATGAGAGAGAGGATGTGAGACAGGAGATGACTATTGACTTTACATTTAAATTCCTGGAGATTATAGCTGTCAGGAAAGCAAGTGTGCGGAAGGGAATTCCACAGGCGGGAAGTGCGAGAAAAAAGCTGCTGGAGTAGAATTTGCGTTTACAATTTATTGGTTTCACACTAAAAGTGTGGGACCTAGTTGCTAATCTTGTGGCTTGAGGAAATTCATATATAGGGGGTACCAGTGAGCTAAGTTCATCGGAGCAGAAGCCGTGAAAGTATTTGTAGAAGAGACACAGGGAAGCCGCATTGCGTCAGTGAAAAAGCGACTGTATCCTAGACGCCAAGTCGGGATCATTCACTTTACAGATTCTCCGTTGGATTTGGTCGAGGACCCCTAGGTGGATAGCAAGAGCACCCGACCAAATATGGCAGCAATATTCAATGCACGTTAAAATTTTCTTTCGAATTCTTAAAATAAGAAGTTCCATTGGGATAGCTTCGTCCCAAGAACTGCTGATTGGTGGAACTGACTCACCGAAGGATGTTTTCCCAATCACTACAATATTGACCTCTTTAAATATTTCAAAAAGAAATTGAAGTTGAACAGGGCTCTCGAATTGAAAATATTGGGCCATTATATTTTACACCTACCTCGCATCCATGTCAAATCTTTTTTTTTTTTTTTCGCTACAACTTTTTTTATCTGACACATTTGTGTCAGTTGAAAAACAGTATTAGCAAAATTGTCGTTAAAACAGTTCAAGAAATTTCCACCATATTGGTAATCGTTTCTGTTTCGATTCATGGCTGACTAGGTAGATGTTTTCACAAGATGCTGGTTGCCGTTTCTTTCTACCCTACACAGGATACCAAGGCTATAGAACACTGCTATTCAACTCATATCTGGGGAGATAATAGATGGATACACATGTTTCCCATGAGTATTTGTGGGTAAGTGAATGTTATGAACCCAACTAAATTCGAAGATCTCATTCCGAGGCGATGTCCAGTACACCATAGTGCCTACATTTTGCTAAATAGTTTCTCCCTCATACTAAAGTTAGTTTGACACCTCGATGTGGTGCGATGGTTAACAAGTTCAATTACGACTGAATAGTGAGTTCGTTTCTCACACAGTGCTGCCATATTTTCGACATTGTGCCACATCTAATCTATGCTTAGAAAATCACACCTCGACGCGGTATAATGGCTAGCAAGCATGTGTTGCTAGAATCAGTACAATTGAGTAGTGGGTTCGACCCTCATTGGTTGCCACAAACTTTTGACCTTGTGCCATATCTCAGCTGCGCTTAGCAAATCACTTGATTTGGTGTAACAGTTAGCATGCTTGCCTGGCTAGGATCGATCCAACTGTTTCATGAGTTCGATCCTTAATGGATGCTCTATAATTTCGGCCTTGTACCACATCTAAGCTACGCTTAGAAAACCAATATACTAAAGTTAGTTTTTCCTGTATGGCTGTTTTTTTTTTGTTTTGTTTTGTTTTTGTTTTTTGTTGTTGTTGTGTTTAGAATTTTTTTTTTTTTTTTTTTTTTTGTGTGTGCATTTGATAGATAATCAATATTCGGAAATCATTGACTAACATGGGCTTAACATAAACCTAAATCTGTATCTAGTCTTTCACTCTTCAATTAACGACGTCATGGAGCCAGGCGACGCGCTGTCAACATCATCTAAATTATTTTTTTACGAAGATGTTTCCCATGTACAAGGCCTAAGAGCCACTCGATGTTGAGACTACAGAGTAAGAGGCGCCAATACGAGCAAGGAGATAATGTCACTAAGACGCAAGTGGGGGGGGGCTGCTAGGGAGTGAAAGAGAACGAAAAAGACTTTAGAAAGAAACGGAAATTCTGTTCTAAGCAGGAAACAAGGGTTAAAGCTCTACTCCTGTTAAAAAGACTAAGGAAGAGTGTGAATAATTAAATTTATCTACTCCTATTGAGGAAAAAAATTAATAAATAGTAAATAAAATTTATTTAAGGAAAGTTTTAGGAGGTCGCGGAACCGCGATCGTAAACTGAAAACAAGGGATGAATCTCTATTCCTTTTAAACATATTAAATAAATTAAAATACGGGGAAGAGTGTGAACCGGACAATAGACGAACCTATCTACTCCTATTGAAGAAAAAATGAATAAATAGGAAGTAAAATTTATTTAAGGAAAGTTTAAAAGGTACCGCAACCCCAAGCCTAAACAGGAAACAGGGGATAAACCTCTACTCCTGTTAAAAAAATATACGGGGAAGAGTGTGAACCGGACAATGGGCGAACCTATCTACTCCTATTGAGGAAAGTTTAGTAAATAGTATATAAAATTTAATTAAGGATACCTTAGAAGTCACCGGAACCCCGATCCTAAACAAGAAACGGATGATAAATCTCTACTCCTGTTAAAAAACGGGGAAGAGTGTGAACCGGACGATATAAATGAATATGTATTTTAAAATCCATGAATAAAGCAATAGTTAAACCATCGCATAAGATCATATTTGGAAATAAATAACGAAACAGTTTTTTGTTTATTATTTTATTTATTTATTTTTTCAATTATAATTTTTAAGCTGCGTTGGCAAATTATTTACAGGGTCGTGAATGGAGCTCGAAAATATATGTGCTATATTTACAATCTAATGACTGTCGCCTAGTCTTCTCGGCCAAGCTGATGTGCGTTGTGGTACAGTGGATATCGGCTCGGAACGAGAAACCGGGGAGTCGAGTTCGAATTCCAGTTGAATCCATTGTATTCACTTACGCGCAAACCCTTGGGAAAGGTATTAATCCGTCTTCTTCCTTCCAGACATGGGTTAAATAGCAGGACAGATTGGGTTCTATAGCCTTGGTCGGCAACCAGTCTACCGCAGAAAGCAATGGCAACCTACTGCGGGATAATCTTCTGCCCAGTCAGTCATGTCTCTTTCGAGACATGATCGCCCAAGTGTGTTTCACGTATGGCACAACTGACTGACTGAATATAATAGTTGGAATCATGATCAAGGCTTCTACTTGGCATAAAGTGGGGGATAGGTTTTCTATTGTTATGAAGTAATAAACTGATCCCCCACTAATTATTACATAATAATATAATATATCTCTTCTCCCTCTAGCTATTAATCAAATAATAGGACAGATTGGGTTCTATTGCCTTGGTCGGCAACCAGTCTACCGCAGAAAGCAATGGCAACCTACTGCGGGATAATCTTCTGCCCAGTCAGTCATGTCTCTTTCGAGACATGATCGCCCAAGCGTGTATCACGTATGGCACTTAACTGACTGACTGGCAAATTAAGCAAGAACTTCTCAGTTGTCCCAGTTATAAGACACATTTAATAGATTAAATAAAAAGACCACATTTCTAGGAGCCCATCCCTGCAGGCCATTTCACTCAGAGGAGTAGGGTCAGGGTCAATATCTGATGCCTGAGGTGTCTCTCTTGGGTAGGGCCGAGAGAAGTGAGCAATTTTTGTCACCAATCCCATGTCCGCGTGGGATTCCTACGTTAAACTCGGTCGCGGTGTACAGATGAAAGCTGAAGTTGCATTTATTTGATTTCACAGGTTTACGAAATCTTAGCGCATAGATGCCGACAAACAAACCAGCACCTATCAAAACCTCGATATAATGGTCTAATAGTCTGTTAAGCCCGATATTAACCTATAAAGTCGTATTTTTAATGCTAAAAATGTTTTAATATTGCCGTGACTTGAATATTTTCACAAACTTTCGTGTTTTGTGCACGTATGTATTAAACCATAAAAGAACTACCAAAAAGAATTAACAGAAAAATAGAATTTTATAATTGTTTCTGTCCAACCAGAGTTTGCGCGACCGCTACGCCCCATCAATGTCTTATATAGATAAAATTATAGATAATAGACTATTCCGTTTTGATCGGGTGGAAAGAGAGGAAAAGACACTACTTGGTTTCAGTGAAAGAAAGAAAGAAAGAAAGAAAGAAAGAAAGAAAGAAAGAAGAGTGGTTAACATCTCCTTTCAATACCTCATAAATATTGGACTATTCCGTTTTGATCACCTGAAAATGGGGAAAGACACTACTTGGTTTCAGTGAAAGAAAGAAAGAAAGAAAGAAGAGTGGTTAACATCTCCTTTCAATACCTCATAAATATTGGACTATTCCGTTTTGATCACCTGAAAATGGGGAAAGACACTACTTGGTTTCAGTGAAAGAAAGAAAGAAAGAAAGAAAGAAAGAAAGAAAGAAAGACAGAGGAGTGCTTAACATCTCCTTTCAATACCTCATAAATATTGGACTATTCCGTTTTGATCACCTGAAAATGGGGGAAAGACACTACTTGGTTTCAGAGAAAGAAAGAAAGAAAGAAAGAAAGAAAGAATCAAAGGAAAAAGAAGGCAAGACAGAAGTGTTTAACATCTCCTGCCAATACCTCATAAATAATGGACTATTCCGTTTTGATCACCTGAAAAAGGGGAAAGACACTACTTGGTTTCAGTGAAAGAAAGAAAAAGAAAGAAAGAAAGAAAGAAAGAAAGAACTGAAAATAGGAGTGTTTCACATCTCTTGCTAATGCCTCATAAATAGTAAACTATTCTGATTTGATTGCGCGGAAAGTGGAGGAAAGACCCTACTTGGTTTCAGTGAAACAAACAAACAAACAAAAGACAAGAAACAAAAAAAAATAGGATTGTTTACTGTTTTCTGCTAATACCTCATGGACTATTCTCTTTTGATCGCGTTCAAAACAGGGGGAAATGTGCTACTTGGTTTCAGTGAAGAAAGAAAGAAAGAAAGAAAGAAAGAAAGAAAGGAGGGAAGTTAGGAGTGTCATGTCAATACTTAATAAATAATAGACTGTTCCGTTTTGATGGCGTGGAAAAACAAAAACAAAATAACGACCTGCATAATTGTTAATTATAATTGTGATTGCAATATTTTGTTAAAGTTACACTTTTTACATTGTTCAGGCTGTTGTCTTCATCCAGCTTACTGTCATATTCACGACGATGTTTTGACCGCTGTACACTTCAGCTTTCTTCAGATAATATACGTTGAAATTTCGAACCACATCCTTTATTTAGTCTACTGTGATAGATTGTTCTAGTTGCACGTGTCATGCCTCTTCCGGATATTTCAGTTTTAGTTATTTTCCAGAAGTTGAGTAAAGTATTAAGAAACAGGCCCAGCATGGATTGTTTGATTTCTAGATTTTCCTGCTCTACCCCTTGACAACCACGGCTAAAATGTTATTAACATTTAACTTATAGCTGAAGGGAGAATAGATGGATTCATAACTTTTTTCGATGGTTATTTTTGCGAAACATAATATAACGTTGTCGTCTTGGTTACGAAATTGGCTCGTCGAATTCTCTTTTCGATCCTCTAACCACTACACCACCGAAACATCCATTCATTCCCTGAACCTAAAAAACACAGCCACATTACTTTAAAACACTAGTTCTCGTCCGATCGCGAAAATTAAGCATCATTAAACCTAGTTAGTACCTAAATAGGTGAGAACTTGAGAATACCATGTCCTGTTGGCTTAGATGTGCGGTTAATGTGCGGGTAATGGATAAGCAGAATCAGGCCAGAGATAGGACAAGAAAACTTGAAGCAGCTGAAATATGGTTCTTACAGAAGGATGCTGCGGATATCATGGATCGATCATGTGAGCAATGATGTGGTTTTGGAAAGGATGGAAATAAAAGGAAATCAGAAAGAGACAGCTAAAGTTCCTGGAACAGGCAATGAGGAAGGAGAGCTTGGAGAATCTGATACTAACAGGCCAGACAGAGGGAAAAAGAGGCAGAGGAAAGCAACGGATAACATATTTGAAGGACCTGATCAGGTGGATGACGGAACGAAGATTGCATGGTGTAACAGAAGGCGTGCTCAGTCCCACCAGGGATAGGGAAACGTGGAAAGCCATGATCGCCTACGTCCTGAAGGGACAGGGCACATAGAAGAAGAAGAAAACTCTCCAAGTTTTTGTCCATCGCTGCTGTAGCAAGGGATTGAACCAGATTACTTCACGCAACTCTTTTATCTAGTAGGGTATGTTGTAGTAAAGTTTTTTTTTGTTTTTTTTTAATCATCTCAACCCAAGCAAGGCATTCCACTGCCACTATTGCGCATGGGGCTACATAGGGGAAGGTAAAGAGAAGCAGTGGTTAGACATAGGGAATGTCAGGAGGAAGGTGACAGATGAGTAAGGATAGCGAGGATGAGGGTTGGGCAGATGGGAAGAGTGTTTGATAGAATGGGAGCAGGTTAGTGTGTTAGGAGGTGTCTATTGACCTTACATTTAAACTCCTGAAGATTGTAGCCGTCGGGGAAGCAATCGTTTGGAAGAGAATTCCACAGTCGGGAAGTGCGAGGAAAGAAACTGTTGGAGTAGAAGTTACGGCTGCATTTTATCGGTTTCACTGTAAAAGGGTGAAAAAGTTATTTAACGATGTAATAGGGCAATTTCTACGGATATTTTTATTGTCATAGAAATTGCCACGAGCTTCTTTCTGTGTATCGTGACCTTTCAATACGTAGGTGATCATGGGCCTCCACTTAACCCTATCCTTTGTCTGGTAAACTGCATCTGGCAGCAAGGCCTAAGATTGGGAGGCTGTGAAGAGCATGGAACCACCTTTTAATTGCTGTTGTTCTCAGGTCCACCCTGACCCGGTGTGGTAGCACCTGTTAGGGTCCCAGCTATAGTTAACCCCCAAAATGGGGTCAAAACACTATGAAAGTATATAAATACCACTTGACTCTAGTTCTTTCACCACCCCGTATATCCTTTCCTTTCTCTCCACCTTTGCAACTGTCATCACACCTGTATTTCCATCCTTCTCTTGCTCCTTTCTAACTGGTACGTTTTTCTCTTTACTCACTGCTAATTAATCATTTTACTCTTATGTAGCCCCCTGCACATCAGTGGCATTACCGCCTTGCTCGGGGTGATACGATTAAAAAATAAATAAATAAATAAAAATAAATTTTTGTAGAAAATATACATTTTTGAAGGAAAAATATTACCAAAAATACATAAAAAAAAAATTACCATCACATTTTTGAAGGAAAAAATATTCTCAGCAAAACTTTTTTGAATACAAACTAGAAGACATTTTCAGTTTTTTAAAATAAAAACAAAAAATTTTCATTAAAATCTGACTAAATCAACCTTCTCACTATAACCGAACATTAAAAAATACCTTAAAACCCCACATTTTTGGCATTAAATAACCCACAGAGATTGATATGCCGTTAAACAAAACTTAAACTATCCTTAGTCGCTCTTAACACTTCCTCTTGGTATCTCTCCCAAACCTTGCTCCGCCACCCACTTGCTCAAGGCTATCAAGTATGTCTCTCGTTGTTTTCCCCAGTCTGTCTTTCCTTCTATCCGTCCTGTGAGTATTTGATTCTCCAATCCCTCCTTCCACATTACGTATCCCAGAAACTTCATCTGTCTCTTCCTGATGTTAAGTATGAGTTTCGTTTTCGTTTGCGTCCTCGGTAAAAACTCGTCGTTACTCACATGTTCAGTCCATGGTATCCTCAACATCCTTCAATAGAACTACATTTTTGTTGCTTCGAGTCCCTTCTTCATCTTTGAGGAGATTGTACAGCATTCGCTGGAGGACAGATATCACATAACATTCCAGTCTTCTTTTCTTTCTTTCCAGTGAAATCTTCCTGTCTCTCAGTACTCTGTTTGGGGCACCTCGACGTAGTGTAATGGTTAGCAAGCTTGTCTCGCTTGTCTCGCTTGTCTCGCTATAATTGAGCAGGGAGTTCGATCCTCATTGGGAGCTTCATATTTTAGGCCTTGTGCCACATTTAAGCTGTGCATAGAAAATCACCTCTCAATACTCTGCTTAGCTGTTGAAATGCGTCCTTGCCCATCCCAATACGCCTTCGGATCTCAATGTCGCACTTTCCGTCCTCTGTCAGAATATTCCCCAGGTATTTAAAGTTCTGCACCTGCTTATTTATGGTCTCCTCTTTTTGCTGATGACTTTGCATCATTCATTTTTTTTTTTTTTTTCAGTTTGTGTTTAGTCCCTCATTCTCGCCCTCCCTTGCTAGCTTCTGTAGGAACATATTCAATCAATAACCAAAGTATTAAGATTCATCTCAACCGTGACATGTTCATGGATCTTTCTAGGAAAAAAATAAATGGCCCTGTAAAATGTTAGAGTGGCTAATATCAGTCAGTTAAGAGCCATACGTGAAACACGCTTGGGCGATCATGTCTCGAAAGAGACATGACTGACTGGGCAGAAGATTATCCCGCAGTTGGTTGCCATTGCTTTCTGTTGTAGACTGATTGCCAACCAAGGCTATAGAACCCAATCTGTCCTGTTATTTAACGCATAACTGGAAGGAAGAAACAAATTAATACCTTTGCCAAGGGTATTTGCGCGTAAGTGAACGCAATGAATTCAAATGGAATTTGAACTCGGCTCCCTTATTTCTCGTTCCAAGCCGATATCCACTGCACCACAGCGCACATCCGCCCAATATATGGCTAATATACATGACTAAAATTAAGACTGATGGATGAGATTCGTTAATATAACAAAATATCAACGTCGGTTATTTTTCTTTTTTTATTAATGTCGAACATAAAATCTCAGAAATGAAGAGTCAAAATTGTACACAGATTTTGATGAGATTAAATTTAAAACAGGTCCGGTTTAGACGAGAGAAAGCGACAAAGATCCGGTTTAGCCAAGTGTAGAAAAGTAGACAAATGTCTGATTTACACGGGAGTAAAAAGGTAGTCATAGGTGGCTTTTTGATCTATCTATCTATCTATCTATCTATCTATCTATCTATCTATCTATCTATCTATCTATCTATCTATCTATCTATCTAAGTCTGTTCATATCTATCTATCTATCTATCTATCTATCTATCTATCTATCTATCTATCTATCTGTCTGTGTGTCTGTCTGTCTGTCTGTCTGTCAGTCTGTTCATATCTATTTCAGTCTATCTATCTATCTATCTATCTATCTATCTATTTCAGTCTGTTCATATCTATCTATTTGAGTCTTCATATCTATCTATCTATCTATCTATCTATCTATCTATCTATCTATCTATCTATCTAGTTCATATCATATCTATCTATCTATCTATCTATCTATCTATCTATCTATCTCAGTCTGTTCATATCTATCTATCTATCTATCTATCTATCTATCTATCTATCTATCTCAGTCTGTTCATATCTATCTATCTATCTATCTATCTATCTATCTATCTATCTCATCGTCATGTCTATCTATCTATCTATCTATCTATCTATCTATCTATCTATCTCAGTCTGTTCATATCTATCTATCTATCTATCTATCTCAGTCTGTTCATATCTATCTATCTATCTATCTATCTATCTATCTATCTATCTATCTATCTCAGTCTGTTCATCTATCTATCTATCTATCTATCTATCTATCTCAGTCTGTTCATATCTATCTATCTATCTATCTCAGTCTGTTCTATCTATCTATCTATCTATCTATCTATCTATCTATCTATCTATCTATATATCTATCTATCTATCTATCTATCTATCTCAGTCTGTTCATATCTATCTATCTATCTATCTATCTCAGTCTGTTCATATCTATCTATCTATCTATCTATCTATCTATCTATCTATCTCAGTCTGTTCACTATCTATCTATCTATCTATCTATCTATCTATCTATCTATCTATCTCAGTCTGTTCAGATCTATCTATCTATCTATCTATCTATCTATCTATCTATCTATCTCAGTCTGTTCAGATCTATCTATCTATCTATCTATCTATCTATCTATCTATCTATCTATCTATCTATCTATCCAAGTATTTTTATCTGTCAAATATACACGTTAAGTTATAAGACTTCCGGTCGATAAGTAGTTGCTTGTTTTGTTTGCAACGCGGAATGTGAGTGGGCGGATCTGCAGAGCAGGTATCGGTTGATTTTTTAGTCAAATCTTCTTCTTCTTCTTCTTCTTCTTCTTCTTCTTCTTCTTCCTTTCTTTCTTTCTTTCTTTCTTTTTTTCTTCTTCTTCTTTACCATTCATTAATCCAAGTTGTTTTTCAATGGAATGTCGACACAAATTTCACTGATGCCCCATCAAAAGAAATGTGGGGAAAAAACTCAGAATATTTGGTTCAAGCAAAGAAAAACCATCTGAAATTGGCAGAACCTGTGAGGTTAAATGAGGACTGGTAAGCGGTTCTACAAGATTAAATATTGAACCTCAAACAGTCACATACGCATACGTAAGAAAGTGTTGTACACACATGTTCAAACGTACACAGACACGCATAAAATATCACAGAGTTGAAGTGAAGGAAAGAGAAAATATTGAATGCATTTAAATGGTCCTGATAAAAGACTATGTTCGTTATTGACAAATATAACTTACTTTCAATTAAAATTTTATAATTCAACATCCCTTATAATGTTCCAAAACCACTTTTACACCTGGAATAACTCCGAATTTTAGGGAAAATCTTAATTTACTTCGACAGCATATAGAACATATTTTTAATTATTAGGTTATCCCCAAAGTTCGTAAACACTTGCGAAATGGGGCTATCTGGTCCAGCACAATTGAGACAAGCGATGGGTTCAGAAAGGGCAAGAGACACCGTCGGTTCCAAAACAAGATCGATTCGGCAAGAAAGTCATGTTGTGCGTTTGGTGGAACTTTGAAGGAATCGTGCATTTTGAGTTGGTTCCGAATGGTGATGCCATCAGCGCCGAACTTTACTGTCAGCAAACTGAGCGGGTTTACGAAAAGTTGAAGCAAAAGTACCCGGATCTGATCAACCGAAAGCGCACTTTGATGCAGCAGGACAATGCCAAGCCACACACTGCCAGGAAGACCAAAGACAAGTTTGAAGAGCTGGACGGCGTTGGGGTTCTGCCACATCCAGCCTACAGCCTTGACTGTGCTCATCAGATTACGGCCTTTTCCGCTCAATGCAACACTTTCTGAAGGGCTGCCGATTCGACTCGTTTGATGAAGTCGAGGAAGCGTGTCAAGAATTCTTTGATTCGAAGCCGGCTGAATGGTACTTTGACCAGATCCGAAAGCTTGCAGATCGATGGCAGAAAGTATTGGAAAATGATGGTCTTTATTTTGAGCAATAATTTTTGTTGTTTTTGCGATTCAAATTTTAATTTTTTACAAGTGTTTACGAACTTTTGGGACAACCTAATAAAATTATAGACATCTACACCCCTTACAATGGTTCAAACATTTTATACACTGGTGCAGGTCTGTTTTAGAATCGTGGTTTGGCACTCAATTTGAAAGTTGGTATTTGACATCATAAAAAAAGATGCAAGATATTATTTCCCAAATCGCTGTCCTTTTTTGAGGAAAGGCGTTTTAGGGTTTATTTTAGCTTCAAAAGGATAGCGTTGGCATTTCATTCCGGTGATTAGTGAAAGCCTTATAACACAATCTTTTAACATATATAGTATTTGTCTATATTTCTGATATAAGGTAGTATTTACATTATTTACATTATTCGGACTATTGTCCTCATCTTTGTTACCATTTGTACGACGTTTAATAATAGATCATTCTATTTGTCTATATTTCTCAGATGAGGTAGTATTTACAGTATTTACATTATTCGGACTATTGTCCTCACCTTTGTTGACATTTGTCCGACGTTTCGACCGTTGTAGATAAATCATGACTATCAAAAGTACTGGAGTTCATATACCCCAGTGATTGTAATAAAGTGTTCTGTTCGAAATTCCAAGCAACTGAAGAAGGCCGGCGCGTACAACGGCCGAAACGTTACACAGATGGCAACAAAGATTAGGACAATAGTCCGAATAATGTAAATAATATGTATAATTTACTCGCCAGATGATATCAGCAATTGACTTATATATATATATATACATATATATATATATGCCATTTTTAAACAAGCTATTACGTTACCTAGGTTTCTATCATAAGTGGTGTGTTCAGGCGATTTTTGCTGTTCGTCAGACCCAAATGATACAACAGTTAATATTCAAAATAATCGTGCCCATATCGAGAATTGATATTTGTAAAGACGCTCACATGTCCATATTTAGAATAGATATTTGTGACGGCAATTTACTAAAACAATTTTTCGGTCATTCAAAAAAAAAAAAAAAAAACACCAAAGAGAGAAAAAGAAGAACAGAAAAAAGCAGACAATTGATAAACGGAAAGAGGAGAAAAAAAGGAAAGAAATAGAAAGAACATGAACAGTATACAGAGAAATGAATGTTAACGTCAAGTATCGACATAGTGTCTATTGCAATTCGTCTGCTTTCTTAGAAAAACATGACATGGAAATTTAACATTAAATTTAGTTTTAAAGATAATAGGATATACTTACGGTATAAAAACAAATGGTAAATCATACTTTTTAATACAAATTAAAATATATCTACTAGTAGTAAAATATTATAAATAAATATAGTTATAATAATTAAAAATATATTTTATAAATAAATACAGTTAAAAACAAATATATATATATATATATATATATATATATATATATATATATATATATATATATACTCAAGAAAATTTTTTAGATATTCTACAATTTCATGGGTAATACATATTTCGCAACCAACATCTACTGCTCTTTAATCCCATAAGTCTGAAGAGCATCAGGTTTTGGCTGCGAAATATGTTTTACCCATGAAATTGTAGAATATCTCATTTTTTTTTCTAGATTATATTACTCTGTTAAATTAAATAAGTAAATTTGACATTGAGTTCTTTTGAATTCGTCTCTATCGGAATTTACCTGACTTAAATACCAAATATTCTACGTTTTATATATATATATATATATATATATATATATATATATATATATATATATATATTGTTACGTAGTCCACCCACATCTATTGAACAGGTGTAGAGGCTCATCCCTTGTTCCCTGTTTAGGATGTGGTTTCCGGTTTTCTCTTTTCCAATCTATTAACTCTTACGTAGCCCCCTGCACACCAGTGGCCTTACCGCCTTGCTTGGGGTGATGTGATTAAAAAAAAAAAAAAGTGTAACGAAAGAAAAAAATGATTGACCTAAAATCAGAAATAAATCACAGACAAAAAATTCAATTTACAAAAACACACCAAATGAAATACTTACAAATATACAATTTTGTTGCATTCAAAACAAGAAACATAGAGTTTACTACTGGCAAGTGTTACGAGGAGAGAAGGGGAAGGTAAGGTGTCAAATATCTTTACTCAGTTAAGTTGGCGAAGAAGTTAAGTGCTATACTTTTTGGAAATCCTTAAATGAGTATATAAAGAATAATTTTAAGTATGGTCAATGAAAGAGTTAAAAATATGTATTTACCCATATAGTTCCATGAGGTTTTAGTTGGTCTTATACATTCTTTCAGCTGGATATAAATCTTTGAATCATAACCGGAGTTAATAACATCAGCAAACCCTGGTAACAACTGACTGTTCTCAGTCCAAAACCTATTTTTATAGGAGCTAACACCTAATTTGCATATTTCTAGAAATTTTAGAATTCTCTCGATTTTACTGGAACATTCTGGCATCTTCCAAACGTTCTATTTCCAATTTCCTTATTTTTAAGACGACTTCATGAATTAAAACTTTTTTGTAATAACAAGTAAGACTCAATGGAGTCCCTTACTACAATTTTTTAGACATTATTTATATTATCTAAACTTATTTATAAATGGAACTTTGTCTCTGTGTGTGTATGTGTGTGTGTGTGTGTGTGTGTGTGTGTGTGTGTGTGTGTGTGTGTGTGTGTGTGTGTGTGTGTGTGTGTTTGTGTTTGTGTCCGTTACCTATAGACACCGAAACGGCTGAACCGATTTTCTTGAAAATTTACACAGTTCTACTATAAGCATCTGCGAGTGTTCTTAGCTAGGGTTTGTGTCGAAAATCGATAATCGAAAAAATCGGGTTATAGAAGGAATTGTCCGATTTTAATCAAATTTGATACACTCATAGACAAAGACATAAGAAACGATATTCAGAAGTTTCAATGTGGCAGTTCTGTCCTTAGATGACTTATTTGATTCCAATATTGGAAAGCGATACCCCGATATTCTACCGGGTCTGATCAAAATCAGTTTTTCAGGCCTTTTATTTTAGTTTTGGCTTCAGGTATGGCTCTAAGTAGGTATAATTGTAGTTCTTAGTCTCAGCCATGATACCATTTACTCAGAGGACTTATTTAGCCTTCAAAATTCAGTTTACGACGAAAGAAACTTATTTGATATCGATACCAGGAAATCAAAATTTGACTTACATCCATTCATTTTTCTTTCAGTCTACGGTTTCGCTTTAACTGGAAACAACTATTGCTTTTTAGGCTTTCGTGCCAACGTCCAAAGAGTCTGATCTCCAGGACCATGGATTAGTTTTAAAGCTTTCATTTAACCCGAGCAACGCCGGGCTATACTGCTAGTATATATATATATATATATATATATATATATATATACTAGGTGCGATTGGTAAATTGTCGCAATTATTTTATTATTTCAAATATTCTCTAGGCTGAGTCTGAGCTCCAGGAGCATGGATTAGTTTTAAAGCTTTCATTACACCCGAGCAACGCCGAGCTATACTGCTAGTTTATATATATAAATGCATCTTCGTAACAATATATATAGTGCGATGGGTAACTTGTCGCCATTTTATATATATACTTCTGTTTCTATTATGCGCATTGTGTTTGATTTTGTCGACTGCGCATTATGATAAAGTCACTTGGGCACCGTCTGTGATAAAAAGAGCACCATGAGATAATTCACAACGCCAGAAATTTGTAAAGAGATTACTGTACTGCTTGGCATTCGCACCGGAATCTCCAATACGGACATTTCCGAATGTTTGGGCGTCAATCTTAGCACAGTGCAGAAGATTTGAAAAGGGTTGGATATTTCGAGTGATCACTAGTGATGGCGACGTTATGCCTCTATTCTTCTTCCAATATGGCCTCCGACTCAACATGGAGACCTACATCAAGTTCATTGAGGAGGTTGTAATGCCCGAAGACAAGAGGTTGGCTACTAGAAGCCCCTATACCTGGGAACAGGACTCTGCATCATGCCACATGAGGGCCCAGTCATGGATGTCAGACAATTTCTGCGGCATCAATCCATACTGACTTTCTTTATTATCGTTTCTTCTTCTTCTTCTTCTTCTTCTTCTTCTTCTTCTTCTTCTTCATCATCATCATCATCATCATCATCATCATCTTCTTCTTCTTCTTCTTCTTCTTCTTCTTCTTCTAAGTCCTGTATTCTTTCTTTCTTTCTTTCTTTCTTTCTTTGGCCGTCTTTCTACAGCTTTTTTATTTTCTTCTCTTTCTCCCATCCCCTTTCCAATCTATACTGACTCTCTTCTTCTTCTTCTTCTTCTTCTTCTTCTTCTTCTTCTTCTTCTTCTTCTAAATCCTTCATTTTCTTTCTTTTTTTTTCTTTCTTTCTTTGCTCGTCTTTCTACAGCTTCTCATTTGTTTTATTTTTTTTCTCTTTCCTCCTTCTCCGTCTCAATTCATACTGACTTTCTTCTTCTTCTTCTTCTTCTTCTTCTTCTTAGTCCTGTATTCTTTCTTTCTTTCTTTCTTTCTTTCTTTCTTTCTTTGCTCGTCTTTCTACAGCTTCTCGTTTGTTTTATTTTTTTCTCTTTCCTCCTTCTCCGTCTCAATCCATACTGACTTTCTTTATTCTCCTTTCTTCTTCTTCTTCTTCTTCTTCTTCTTCTTCTTCTTCTCAGTCCTGCATTGTCTTTACACCTGGTCCTTTAACTCCCTAGACTTTTAACCCCTTGATTATTATGATTATGGTGCAGTTGAGCGAGAGACTAACAAAACTCCTTGTAAAACCTTGTAACACCAAAAATGAATTGGCAAATATAAGGTATAATTGTAGTTCTTAGTCTCAGCCATGATACCATTTACTCAGAGGACTTATTTAGCCTTCAAAATTCAGTTTACGACGAATAAAACTTATTTGATATCGATACCGAAAATCAAAATTTGACTTACATCCATTAATTTTTCTTTCCATCTAGGTTTCGCTTTGACTGGAAATTACTATTGCTTTTCGTGCCAACGTCCAAAGAGTCTGTGCTCCAGGACCACGGATTAGTTTTAAAGCTTTCATTACACCCGAGCAACGCCGGGCTATAGTGCTAGTATATGTTAAAATTAAATGTCAGCGTTATTTTCATTCTTACGTCATTTAGACGACAATTTATCCATCGCATCCTTTATATGACAGAATCGTGGCCTCCATACCGGTCCAATGTCAATCAGCTGGATGTCTTCCACAAAAGTTGTCTCCACAAGATCAATGGCTATACTTTTCGACGGTAAGGTATCCGATGCAAATCGCGCAAAATGCAGTGATACAAAAATTGAGACCTTCCTGGTGCAGTCACCCACTTTCGCTGAGCTGTTCATATTGCAAGGATGAGTGACGACAAAATACCTAAGATCCTCATGTATAGCCAGCTATAGACAGTCGGCAAAGGACTGTTGGACGGCCTTGGATAAGATATAAAGACAAGCTAAAGAGTAACATCTCAACTGTCAACGTGCGTCATACTCGCCATCGAGATACTTGTGCAAAAGAAAATTGCGAAATCAGTTGTATTGACCGGCTAAGAGGATGTGCGTTGTGGTGTAATCGATAATGTCTCGGAATGAGAAATCGGAGAGCCGAGTTCAAACTCTGGTCGAATTCGTTTCACTCACTTAAGCACAAATACCCTTTGGACAGATATCAATCCATCTCCCTCCAGCTATGGGTTGAATAGCAGGACAGACTGAGTTCTGTAGCCTTGTTTGGCAACCGGTCTACAGCAGAAAGTAATCGCAACCTACTGCGGAAAAATCTTCTGCCTAGTCAGGAGCATGTCTCACGTATGGCAAATAATTGACTGACTGATTTGACGAAAGACAACAGCGTAAAAGCGTCAACAGATATTCCTGTGACAATGTACCCAGATTCTCGCTGTTACACTATATGTGGGCTTCTATGCAGGTCACAAACGGGACTGGAGTCTCACGTAAGACACAGACATAAACACTGAATGAGGTTGTTGGATATTTATCTGTCGATATCGACGAGAGAGGCCATCATGCACACACACACACACACACACACATACACACACACACACACACACACATATATATATATATATATATATATATATATATAATTATTAATAAATATACACATTATCCTTGTCTATAGCACGACTTGGAGTTTCATGCACTATACAGTCATCAAGTGCATATTATGAACTCTTCATAATAAGCACCTGATGATTGCATAGTGCATGACACTCCGAGTCGTGCTTTAGATCTAGGATAATATGTATATCTATCATTATACTTAATAGTTCTGTTCTATTAACACCTGAAAAATATTTATATATGTGTGTACCTGCGTTTATACTCATATGTATAATTATCGATATCCATTTTTACATATATATATATATATATATATATATATATATATATATTTATCGATATCCATAAATATATATATATATATATATATAGTACTGTGCAAAAATATTAGGTCAAGAACTATTTTACCTTTTATGAGGCATACTGACAGAAAATTAAAAAATTAATTAAAGTAATTTTATTTGATCTACTCTTGTTACTTGTAACGAAATGAATTTAATATTTGGTATAATAGCTTTTTGCTTTGATCACAGTCTTCATTCTGTCAGGCATTGACATCACAAGCTTATTCAATGTATTTAATGGTATCTCCTGCCAAGCAGCTTGTATTTGTTCCCAAAGTGTGTCTTGCGAAGTAAGATTTCTCAATTTTTTTATCCAAAATACCCCATAAATGTTCAATAGCGTCTTTTCAAAATAACTTGTTTAATAGAAAATAGGAAAAATTAAATATAAATTCTTTTACACCGAGTTTTAAATTATCAATATTTATTAGTAATTTACTTGGTTTTTCACCCTGTATTTGAATTTCAGTGTAGTTTTTAGAGAAATCACCCCTGTCCTAATACTTTTGCACACTATCGGTAGTGTGCAAAAGTGTTAGGACAGGTGTGATTTCAAAATTTATTTTGATGCCTCATAAAAGATGAAATAGTTCGTGTCCTAATACATTTGCACAGTACTATATATATATATATATATATATATATATATATACTAGCAGTATAGCCCGGCGTTGCTCGGGTGTAATAAAAGCTTTAAAACTAACCCATGGTCCTGGAGCTCAGACTCTTTGGACGTTGGCACGAAAGACTAAAAAGCAATAGTTGTTTCCAGTTAAAGCGAAACCGTAGACTGAAAGAAAAATGAATGGATGTAAGTCAAATTTGGATTTCCTGGTATTGATATCAAATAAGTTTTTTTCGTCGTAAACTGAATTTACTCAGAGGACTTATTTAGCCTTCAAAGCTAAATAAGTCCTCTGAGTAAATGGTATCATGGCTGAGACTAAGAACTACAATTATACCTACTTAGAGCCAAACCCGAAGCAAAAACTAAAATAAAAGGGCTGAAAAAATACAGACATACAGGCAGATAAACAGACACACACACAAACATCTTACCTTTTATATATATGTATATATATATATTATCGATTTTTTGCACTATTGTAAGAACTGCAACCTTGAAACTTCTGAATATCGTTTCTTATACCTTTGTCTATGAATGTATCAAAATTGATTAAAATCGGACCACTCCTTCTATAACCCGATTTTTTCGATTATCGATTTTCGATATTTATCGCGGGTACCTCGACACAAAACCTAGCTAAGAACACTCACAGATGCTTATAGTACAACTGTGTAAATTTTCAAGAATTTAGGAGTCTATATGTAACGGATACACACACACAGACAAAGTTTCATTTATAAATAAGTTTATATATATATATATATATATATATATATATAAATTAAACTTTGTCTGTGTGTGTATCCGTTACCTTTTTTTTTTTTTTTTTGCTTACAGAATTTAATTTTTTTTAAATTTCATGAATTTACGTGGAGGAGGTAACAGATGTGAAAAAAATTTATTTTACCAAGATTTTTTTTAAATAATGATTTTAAAAATAATTTCAGTTTCAGCAACGACGGCTAAGCTTGTGGCTGGGACTGTGGAATATTAGAATTAAATTCTGTAAGCAAAACTGGTTTTATTAGTTAAACGCAGGACTCATTGGGGAATGTAAATCATGTACTATTTTTTTTTAAACCATTTAGCCCTTTTTACCGAAAATCTGCTCCGAATAGTAAAAAAAAAGAAAAGAAAAATGCGATAAAACTATGACATTATTTAATTAGATAAGCATTATCTCATTAAATTATTAAAATTAAATTATTAAAATTATTATTTAATAAATAATATAAATCTCGGACATTACAGTCGGAAGAAAAAAATTTCGATTAATAATGAAATTTTAAAAGAATTGTTTTCATTTTTGTTTTTTTTATAATAATTTATAAACTTTCAAAAATATTTTTCAAAATATTTACAATTCTTGTAGACGTTAGGCTGGCAGGTTACATAGTGAAGGCAAATCATTTAGCCATCGTGTATTTAAAATAATTTTCTTTGTGTGTGTGTGTGTGTGTGTGTGTGTGTGTGTGTGTGTGTGTGTGTGTGTGTGTGTGCTTGATTATTTTGTTCTGTTTTTCGTTTTTTGTATGGTAAGTTCTATGTGTAAATTGTGAAAGTCGTATGTTTCATGGTTTCTTCCATTTACCGGAAGAAAAAATTATGTCACTTGTGATCGCCATACGTCTATCTTATCTTGCATCTGTCAACACATTTAAATACGGTGCCAAGGTTAGAAAGGTCAACTCCGTGTTTAAAAATAGTTTTATTCTAAATTTCATGTTATAAATAAGTAATACTTGTGTAAAACAAATTAATTTAACATTAAATTTGATAATTTTTTAAGAGTAATGTGCCACAGATATATATTTTATTTTTGCAAGAATTTTGAAACCGAAAATTAATTTTTGCTTAGAAATTTAACTCATTTGACACATTTTAAAAAAAAATTTTCTTACTAATATTTTAAAAAAAAAGAAAATTAAAAATAATTTCATTCATTTCTGAATAAGTCCTGAAAATTTCATTAAAATCGGACAATTATTTGATTTTTATAAGCATTTCCAAATGAATGTGTTTTCTACGGAAAAAAACGCGCAAAAAAAATCAGTGTTAATCTTTGGAGTAGGTGATGACGTAAACAAAATAAGATTTTAACCAAAATTTCAAACGTGTTAGAAAGGATTAAAAAAATTTCAAAAAATAATTAAAAAATACTTTGGTCTTTCATCTTAATAATAACATGAACATTTTGACGATAAAACTATTTTCCTTGAGTTTGTGGCGTTTTACATTGTGCTATGCTGTTTTTCCCGAAAAATGTGGAGGTACCTAATTGTCGATCGCTCAAAAAATGACGGAAAAATTTAAAAATGAAAAACATCTCAAAATTTTAAATTTCAATCAATATAATTTCTGTTTGAAATACACCAGAGTATTTTGCATACTTGAAATAGTAAATTTAATCATTTAGATTTCAATTAAAACTAAAATAAAAATTTCCAGAAAACTTTTGATTTTTAAAAATTCAATTTAAAAGTTAGTTATCGAAGAAGATTGCGCGGCACGCTTATGTGCCACAACATGGCGGTTGAAAATCCCTGTATTACACTATTAGCCCATTCAAGCTTACATCACCTGGTACTCCCCACTCGGTCATCCATCTAGATACTAACCAGGGTCGACGTTGCTTAACTTCGGTAATCGTACGAGAACCGGTGTTCTAACATGTTATGGTTGTAAACTACAGTCAAGCTTATATCACGTGGTATTCTCAAGTGGGCACCCATATAAGTACTGACCAGTCTCGACGTTGCTTAATTTCGATGATCGGGGGAGTATCGGTGTTCCAACGTGATATGGCCGCAGTGCTTGAAATGTAGCATTTAAGCTGTATGACGTTATGGAGTGTCATTTGATATTTTTCTAAATCACTGGATTCCGCGTACTTCTACGGAAGGTTGAAGAGTATTTCAGCCGAAATATTGTAATTAAAATAAACTCAGTTGAAAGTTGAATTCTAACAAAAATGATCTTACAAATGAAAGCAGTTCATTCAAGGACATCAAGAAAAAACACATCAAAATTCCTTTTATAATTTTGTAGCAATTGTTATTTTAACACGTAAACAGTACAATTTACGGTGTGTAATTAAGTGGCCTGAGAACAGACAGATCTGTCTTTAATCTCCGCGCACACGGCAAAACACCTGTTATGTCAAAAGAAACACTGAAATTAAAAGAGAAAGACAGACAGACAAGCAGAGAAACAAAACGTTTATCGTTTTTTTGTCAAAATTTACGGATTAAGAGGGTTATTTTTATTGTTAGGGTGACCTGAACTCCTTTTTTTTCTGCGCCTTGCATGTCTTTTCAATCAATAGCGTGGTCTCGAAATATTTGTACAATTTCTGGTAGCTGACCAATCCTGCTTGGATGGTCGTTTTAGGTTTTAAGGGCACAGATCAGAAGTTAGAGCATCAGACTGAAGGCGTGGATGTCTGAAACTCTGAACGACCGTTTCTAAAAAAAATTGGCACTTTCTACAATTAGTATCCTGAAATCCATTTTGTTTTTATCAGTCAAAGTGTTGAAAAAAACTGAAATCGATTACACCCTGTCACTCCAGTGGGTATAAAACTGACCGCATGGTGAAAGAATTAAACTAAGGCAGTTTCAATTAATTAGTATGTCACTCTTTCAAAAATGAGCGCATTTTACCTATTTTCAAAAACTGATACTTTATAATAGTGTTTTTTAAATTTGTGGCACTAGAGTTGTGACTTCCTACACATATCAAATTGTCCCATCATTAAAAAAAACAAAACAAAAAAAAAAACGCTTGTTAATTTGGATGGATTCCCGTAAGGTTTGAAATTGTCTTTTACTCACAAAATACTCACAACAATTCACACTCCACCCACGTCTTTCACACTCCACCCACGTCTATTGAACAGGTGAAGAGGCTCATCCCTTGTTCCCTGTTTAGGATGTGGTTTCCGGCTTTCTCTTTTCCAATCTTTTTACTCTTTTCTTTTCTTTTTTTTTTTTTCAATTGCAGTAGATAGTCTAAACTATCGCCCGGTTCACACTCCACCCACGTCTATTGAACAGGTGAAGAGGCTCATCCCTTGTTCCCTGTTTAGGATGTGGTTTCCGGCTTTCTCTTTTCCAACCTTTTCACTCTTACGTAGCCCCCTGCGCATCAGTGGCGTTACCGCCTTGCTCGGGGTGATATGATAAAAAAAAAAATGGTTAACAAGCTTGACTCGCTAGAATCATTATAACTGAATAGTGAGTTAGATCCTCACTGGGTACCCCCCTACTTTTAGCCGTGTGTCACATCTAAGCTACGCTTAGAAAATCACCTTCCTCTAGGTTTGGGGGTTGGGTGCAGGACTAACAACCCTGCCCCGTAAAAAAACAGTTTGTTACGGAAACAGCAAATACGCTGCCCAACACACCATTGCGTGTAACGGAAAAAAGCTACTAGTCAATATGTTAGAGTTAAGCCCGGAAATTAATTTTAACCAAATACAACAGTTTTAAACATTCCATTTTACAACGGAAAGCTAGGGCATGATTTTGAGCAGCCACTGGCCATAGACCACACAAAATTGCCCTTGCCTCTTCTACAAATATTTTCACGGCAACTGGTTTGATGAGCTTTTTACCCTGGTGCCCGACTACGCTAATTTAAACCCCTCAACTAGATTGTCACTTAGGTCCCACTTTTTTACTATTGAAATAGTTAAATGTAACCCCTCTTCCACTCGAACAGTTTCTTTTCTCGCACTTCCTGTCTGAGGAACTCCCTTCCATTTACTTGCTTCGCTGATAGCTACAATGTTCAAAAATTTCAAACCAACGTCATCTTCTATTTTCTAGAATTCCGTTCATCTTTTATCATTTCTTCAATATCACCAGTATCAGGTCTTTCCTTTCACTGTACTTGTTAGGGCATAGTTAGCCCTAACGAAAATATTAAGATAAGTTATCCCCCTTTCTGCGTTGTGCGTAGTGGTGCCAGGATGTGTGTTGTGGTGCAGTGGTTATCGGCTCGGAACAACACATCGGGGAGCCGAGCTCGAATTCCAGTTGAATTCTTTGCATTCACTTACGCGCAAATACCCTATATAAAACCATATATTCCCTCCAGTTATGGGTTAAATAACAGAACAGATTGAGTTCTATGCCTTGGCTGGCAACTAGTCTATCGCCGAAATTAATGGCAACCTACTGCGGGATAATCTTCTGCCCAGTCAGTCATGTCTCTTGCGAGACATGTTCAACAAAGCGTGTATCGCTTATGACACTTAACTGATTGATCTCCCTTTGACCGGAATAAGGGTTTTAGTCACATCCCCTGTTTGGAAGCAAGGCATTCCGGGACAGCAGTTTTAGCCATGACACCAAGTTGAGAGCGACAGATTTCGAAGGCCTACATTTTATCGTTCTGCATCCAGCAACCTTAACTTATTCTCCTTCGACTTTGTAATTACATTAATAAACCTTAGTTTTCCTCCAGTTTTATCCTTTTATTTTTTCGACATTTTCACCCCTGGGAAGATAATAGCAACCGGTGTACCTGAAGCAAACTCCCACCATGTTTAATTTTGTTGTTTTTCATTTTTGTTTTTTGTTTTTTTGTTTTTTTGTTTTGTTTTGTTTTTTTTACTTTTTCTTCGGCGCAGTAAGATCGATTATTACTTAAACTTTCCGATTATCAAAAAAATTTCGAAAAATTACAATACTTCAACAAATTTGGGTGGGGGGGGGGGGGGTCAGTTTCTCATACAACGTTAAAGTAAATCGACCCTCCATTTTCAAACCACTCGCGTTGGTGTCCCTTTGTTTATGTTAATTTCGTTGTTTTTCTTTTTCTTTTTTTTCTTTTTTTTTTACTTTTTTTCAGCGCAGTTCTATCGATTCTTACTTAAACTTTACGATTATCAAAAAAAAAAAACAATTTGAAAAATTACAATATTTAAACAAATTTTCGGGGTGGGGGGTCAGTTTCTCATACAACGTTATAGTAAATCGATCCTCCATTTTCAACCCACTATAAGGTTGTATGAGAAACTGGTCCCCCACCACTAAAATTGTTTAAATATTGAAATTTTTGCAAACTTTTTTGTCATTCGTAAAGGTTATTTAAGATAATATTGCACTGAGAAAAGTCCAAAAAATTTGATAATTTGATAATTTACAGGTGGCGGTAATGTCATACCGGCGACTGGTTTCAAAATGGAGGCTCGATTTACTATTATGTTGTATGGGAAACTGATCCCCCTCCGGAAAATGTTTAGATATTGAAATTTTTCAAAATTTTTTTTGTCAGTCGTAAAACTAAGGGGGTAATCGATAGAACTGCACTGAAAAAAGTAATAAGAAAATGAAAAACAAAAAAATTAAACGTGGTGGTAGTCTGCTTCAGGTCCGTCTAGTAATCCCCTGAACACTAGTGGCGGTCGCACCTTGCTTGGGGTGAAATGAATAATAAAAAAAAGAATTTAGACATCCACTCTTCACTCCCTATTCTTTTCTGTAGCCTCGTTCTTATGTTAACAGTCATTAAGTTAAGTGTCATACGTGATACACGCTTGGACGAGAATGTCTCATTCAATTCATGACCGACAAGGCAAAAGATTTTCTCGCAGTGGGTAAGTTTTCCTATCAGGGTAGAAAAGAAAGAACATTTTTGTCTTAATCTATGCTTTCCACGCATTTCGTTTCATTCGGCGGCTTGCATAGACTGCAGCCAGTCGGATGAAACGATAAGTTCTTTTTTTTTTACACTTCTCTTCATACAATAAAAGGCCCAAGAGCCACTCATGGTAGTGAATTAATGAATAATGTTGTATGAACGCAAGAAGAGATTTTTTTAAAAAAAACAATTTTCTTCTTCTTCTATGTGCCCTGTCCCTTCAGGATGTAGGCGATCATGGCCTTCCACGTTTCCCTATCCCTGGTGGCTCTGAGCACGCCTTCTCCTGTGACATTATGCAAACCTCGTTCCGTCATCCACCTGATTAGGTCCTTCAAATATGTTATCCGTTGCTTTTCCCTGTCTCTTTTTCCCTCTATCTGACCTGTTAGTATCAGATTCTCTAAGCCCTCCTTCCTCATTGCGTGTCTCAGGAACTTCAGCTGTCTCTTCTCAGTATTAATTTCCTTTTTGTTTCCATCATTTCCAAGAACTCATCATTGCTCACATGCTCGATCCATGATATTCGCAGCATCCTTCTGTAGAACCACATTTCAGTTGCTTCAAGCTTTTCCTTCATCATTGATGGTATTGTCTAGCATTCACTGCCATATTGAAGGACGGATAGCACGTAGCAATCCAGTAGTCTCTTCTTTGTTTCTAGCGAAATTGTCCTGTTTCTTAATACTTTACTCAACTTCTGGAATGCTTCCTTCGCCATGCCAATTCGCCTTCGGATCTCGGTTCTTCTTCTTCTATGTGCCCTGTCCCTTCAGGACGTAGGCGATCATGGATCTCCACGTCTCCCTATCCCTTGTGGCTCTTAGTATGTTTGCTCCTGTTGCTCCTGGCAACCCCCGTTCCGTCATCCACCTGATCAGACCCTGCAAATATGTTATCCGCTGCCTTCCTCTGTCTCTCCTTCCTTCTATCTGTCCAGTCAGTATCAGGTTCTCCAGGCTCTCCTTCCTCATTGCATGTCCCAGGAACTTCAGTTGTCTCTTCCTGATGCTCAGCATCAATTTCCTTTTTGTTGCCATTCTTTCTAACACTTCGTCGTTGCTTGTATGCTCAGTCCACGATATCCGTAGCATCCTTCTGTAGAACCACATTTCGGCCGCTTCCAGTTTTGTCCTCATTTTCGATGATATTGTCCAGCATTCACAGCCGTACTGAAGAACTGACATCACGTAGCAGTCTAGCACTCTTTTCTTCGTTTCTATTGAGATCTTCCTGTGTGTTAGTATTTTGCTCATCTTCTGGAACGCGTCCTTTGCCATGCCAATTCGCCTTCGGATCTCCGTGTCGCACTTTCCATCTCCTGTTAGAACACTTCCTAGGTACTTAAATTCTTGGACTTGTTTGATTTTGTTATCCCCCACCTGTATTTGGCATTTTCTCGGTTACGTAGTAGAAATATTGCTCGACTAGTGCTAGATAATTTTTCTCGCCAGTGTCTGTTATATCTTTATGAATGTTACATTCGTCCATGATTTGAATATCACTGCCACATCTTATCTGATGCACTTATCATTTATTTAATTTGAGTTTAAGTTTTGTTTAACGGCATATCAACACCTCTGTGGGTTATTTAATGCCAAAAAGGTGGGGTTTTAAGGTGTTTCCTTTTTAATGTTCGGTTATAGTGATAAGGTTGATTTAGTCAAATTTTAATAAAAAAATTTTGTTTTATTCCTTTTTTATTTTAGAAAACTGAAAGCGCCTTCTAATTTTGTATTCAAAAATGTTAGCTGAGATTTTTTTTTTCCTTAGAAATGTGTTATGGTAATAATTTTTTCTTCAAAAATTTACTGTTAGTAATATTTTTCCTTCAAAAATGTATATTTTTCTATAAAAGTTTATTTTTATGAATATATTTCCAGGAAAGTGTATTTTTATACTTTCATAGTGTTTTGACCCCAGTTAGGGGGTTAACTATTTGCCCATAGCTGGGACCCTAACAGGTGCTACCACTTCAGGTCAGGGTGGACCTGAGAACAACAGCAATTAAGATGTCGTTCCATGCTCCTCCCAACTCCCCAATCAGAGGCCTTGCTGCCGGATGCAGTTTACCGTCATGCCCAGGACCCTATCAGCTATTTAGAGATTTTAAATAAATTACAAACAAGAATCTGAAATGTTATTAATACAGCCATAGGCATCTCGGTTTCAGTCTCTTTCCCACCACCGTAATGTAACTTTACAGTGTCTTTTTTATGAATATTTTCATTTTTATTCTCATGAACTTTTCTCTGTGGTACCTAGATTTATGAATTTAAACGCAGTACTAGATTGTCGGTAAGGTCTCATTATTTTACAGTTGAAATGGCTAGATGTAGCTATAAGTTCTATGCTAACAATTTTTTCTTTGGTACCTAGACTTTATAAATTTGAAGGCAGTACTTGATTGTCGGTAAGGTCTCATTATTTTACAGTTGAAATGGCACTAGATGTAGCTGTAAGTTCTATGCTAACAATTTTTTCTTTGGTACCTAGACTTTGTAAATTTGAAGGCAGTACTTGATTGTCGGTAAGGTCTCATTATTTTACAGTTGAAATGGCTAGATGTAGCTATAAGTTCTATGCTAACAATTTTTTCTTTGGTACCTAGACTTTGTAAATTTGAAGGCAGTACTTGATTGTCGGTAAGGTCTCATTATTTTACAGTTGAAATGGCTAGATGTAGCTATAAGTTCTATGCTAACAATTTTTTCTTTCGAAACTAGACTTTATAAATTTGAAGGCAGTACTAGATTGCCCAAGTGTTTATCACGGATGATATTTAACTGATTTTATCTTTTCCTCCTTCAGCTGTGGGTTAAATAGCATGGCAAATTAGGTTCTATAGCTATGGAGGGCAACCACTCTACTGTTGAAAGAAATGACAACCTACTGTGTGAAAATCTGCCTTGTCAGTCATGCATCAAAAGAGACATGATCGCATAAATTGTATCAAATATGGCACTTGCCTGTCTTTATCTCTTCTCCCTTAAGCTATGGGTTGAATAGTAGAACGGATTGCCTTTGTTGGCAAGCAGTTTACCGTAGAAAGAAATCGCAAAATATTGCTGGAAAATATTCTGCTTAGTCAGTTATGGATCGATAGAAACACGATCACCCAAGTGTGTGACACGTATGGTATTTAACTTACTGATCTGGATAAAAGGACATATTGGGTTCTATAGCCTGGGTTGGCAACCAGTCTAACGCAAAAATAAATGGCGACTTACTGCGGGAAACCCTTCTTCTATGTGCAGTGTCGCATTAGGACGTATGCAATCATGGTCTTCCATATCTTTCTATCACTTGTAGCTAGTAACACCCTTTCTCCTCACAAACCCTCTTCTACCACCCATTTCCTCATGGTCAAGTATGTTATGCATTGCTTTCTCCTGTCTCTCTTTCTTTCTATCCACCCTGTGAGTATCAGATTCTCCAAGCCCTCCTTCCTCATTATGTGTCCTAGAAACTTCAACTATCTCTTCCTGGTGTTAAGTATAAATTTTCTTCCCGTTTCCATCCTCTCTAAAACCTTGTCGTTTCTCACATGTCGGGCCTTGGTATCCTCAGTATCCTTCTGTAGAACCACATTTCTGGAAGACAAGTGAGTGCTGTCAATAACCATGTGTCACATTCTGGTTTACCTTCTCTTAGTTGGATTGCCTAACGACGAATAAGGGCTTCAACACTGGATGCTTTGACACCACAACCCGTGTATTTCTACATCACCGAACCTGTGCAAGTTAGCTTGTGAATCCATGACAAGATTCAACCATCCTTTGACAGGTTTTATTTTTGATCCTGACACGGAACGAAATTACAAAAGCGAAGAAAAGCGAGAAGGTGTTGGCCATGTCCACCATAGTTTATGAATATAGAATACAACGCAGTACGTAATCTGTTCAATGAAACAATGTCAAAGATTAACACTCACGAGTCAGATAATCTATTGAATCGGATTATATTGCCAATACTCGGGAAAATATGGTCGACTTTTATACACGTCGCATTGAATATTTTGAGCCTTCTGACTGATTAACCCTTCTGTTGGTGAACTATAAAATGAGTAACCAAAAATCTCCAACAGAAAGGACTAAACATTAACTGCAAGAATACAAATCAACCATCCGACTGTGCATAGAATACTGTTGTAATATCTGGTCAGGCAACCCTGCTGTTCATCTCAGGGTTCTGGACATTTCAAAGGAGAATCTGTAATGTAATCGGTCCCAAACTGGCAGCTCAACTCCAGCCACTTTCTCACCGGCGGGATGTAGCTTTCCTCTGTCTCTTCTACAAATATTTTCATGGCTTCTGCTCCGACGATCTTACGTCAATGGTGCCGCTCCACAAGAATTTACTCAAGCAAACAAACTGGCAACAAGGCCCAACCCTTTTACAGTTAAACCGACCAAAAGCAGACGATACCTACCAAAACCTATCAAATGCAGACGATACCTTTTCTCCATCAGATTCTTTTCTTGCACTTCCCGCCTGTGGAATTCCCTTCCGTATACTTGCTTTCCTGACAGCTATAACCTCCAATGCAATGCAATTCCCATCTCTTATCCACTCAACACCATTCCTTTCTACATCACCCCGGGTGTCTTGTTCTTTTTCTTTCTTTCTACCTTTGCAATTGTCTTCACACCTGTGTTCCCATCCTTCTCTTGCCCTTTCTTTGACACTTCCTGTAACTGGTTCTTTCTCTACACTCTCCTCCTGCCTAAACTTTTACTCTCTTATGTAGCCCCCTGCGCATCAGTGGCGGTACCGCTTTGCTTGGGGTGAAACGCATGGTTGTTGGCAAAAGTATGAAGTGCTCTGAGGATGGAAAGTGTGACACTGAAATTCGAATCAGAAGGCTAAAGATGCCTTCGAAAAGCTAAGTATTAATAAACAGAAAAATTTTATTAGAAACAAAACAAAAGCTGAAATGTTTCGTGATATCTGTCCTCCTATAAATGCTGAACAATCTCCTCAAAAATGAAAACGCAACAAAAATGTGGTTCTACAGAAGGATACTGAGGATACCATGAATCGAACGCAAGAGCAATGTCGCGGTTTTAGAGTAAATAGAAACAAAAAGAAAACTTACACTTAACATCAGGAAGAAACAATTGAAATGTCTGGGGTACAAGAGGAGGAAGGTGAGTTCAGAAAATCCGATACTCACAGGACGGATTGTAGACAAAAGGCAATAAGGAAAACAAAGGAAAACATACTTGATGAGCCTGAGTAAATGGATGGTGAAGTAAGGTTTAGGAGAAATAGAGAAAAGACAAAATTTAATAAGAACCAGAAAGAACAAAAAGTTGTGGAGGGCCATGATCGCCTACGTCCTGAAGGGACACAACACATAGAAGAAGAACAATGAGTTTGAGTAAATGGATGGCGAAACAACGTTTAGGAAAGATAACAAAGAGACAATATTTATTATAAGTTACAAAAGACAGGACATTGTTGAGAGCCATGATCGCCTACATTCTGAAGGTACGTGGCACATAGAAGAAGAAGAAGAAGAAGAAGAAGAAGAAGAAGAAGAAGAAGCTTGAGTAAATGGATGTAGGAACAATGCTTAGGAGAGATAATAAAAAAGACAGAATTTATTAAGAGCTACAAAGGACAGGAAATAGTGGAGAGCCATGGTCACCTCTATTCTAAAGGTACACGGCACATAGAAGAAGAATGAGCTTGAGTAAATGGATGTAGGAACAATGTTTAGGAGAGATAATAAAAAAGGCAGAATTTATTAAGAGCTACAAAGGAGAGGAAATTGTGAAGAGTCATGATCGCCTACGTCCTGAAGGGACATGGTACATAGAAAAAGAATAATGAATTTGAGTAAATGGATGTCAGAATAGGGTTTAGGAGAAATAACAAAAAGATAAAATTTATTAAGAGCTACAAAGAAGAGGAAATGGTAGAGAGTCATGATCGCCTACGTCCTGAAGGGACATGTCACATAGAAAAAGAAGAATGAATTTGAGTAAATGGATGTCAGAATAGGGTTTAGGAGAAATAACAAAAAGACAAAATTTATTAAGAGCTACAAAGGTCAGGAAATTCTGGAGGGTCATGATCGCCTACGTCCTGAAGGGTCACAACACATTAAGAACATATGTTTAAAAAGGGCTCCAGTCGTCGGTAAATAACGAACTGTGTAGTCACATAATTTACAGGAATTCATTCAGATGTCTATAGACATAGTCGCCAAAATATGTCCTCGCTAGTTGCTGGATGCAGATTCGTTCAACCCTATACTTGTTAAAACGACGCAGCGAGCAAAGGAGATTGTGTGAGGGTTGATGAAAGAGTGAGGTGTGGACACCACCCCTTCTCACACACACACACACACACACACACACACACACACACACACACACACACACACACACACATACTGATCATTTCTGCTTAGCGTGTTGTTTGTTCGGTGACCAGCGCGCCTGGTTCATCCAATATTTACACAAGTGTTCATGCTACCAAGAAGTGAGAAAATTGAACGGCGTGGAGAGCCGAAAACCACGTGATAAAGGCAAGGTAAAATGTAATCTCCTATTTCAAAAAGAATAAAAAAAAAAACACGAAAAATCTATAACATTAAAATTTTTTTATTTTATTTTTTTGTCCGGGCAAAGCTGTTGAAAATAGTATCTGTCTGTCCACCCAAATTTTTGTGTGCGGCGGGGGCGGGGGCGGGGGGTTGGTAGATTCATGCCAATTGGTGTTGTAAACACCCTCCTTAAAGGTTTTCCACTCAGCCCACACGTGACACAGTCCAACCTCTTTAATCCGGCATCCTTGTGCGCAGGTCATTGCCGGACGACGGAAAATGGCAGATGACAGAACTCACCCCGGCACCTATGTAAACATAGCATTACCAGCTCATTTCAAATATTTATGCGTTATCAAAGGTAAAACAAAGTTTGAAACAGGAAATAAAATAATCATTGATGCTTCCAAAACAATTATTATCTCGTGCAATCAATTAAGTGCCATAGGTGATACATGCTTGGGCGATCATGTCCCGAAAGAGACATGACTGACTAGGTAGAATATTTTCCCGCAGAAGGTTGCCATTACTTGCTGCGGTAGACCGGTTGCCAACCAAGGCTATAAAACACAATCTGACCTGCTATTCAAACCCATAGCTGGTGGGAGGGTAGATTTTCCAAGGGTATTTAAGTAAATGCAACGAATTCAACTGGAATTCGAACTCTGCTCTCCGATTTCGAGCCGATATGCACTGCTTCACAACGCGCATCCATATTTCGTGCAATACAAAGTTAAGAAAGAAATAAAACCGAAAACATAACAAGAGCAATTAAAGATCGCGAACCTCCGCCAACGCAACCCTGATATAATCTCAGCGATGAGCAAGAGATGATCATCTACTATCATTAAAAATAATAGTAGCTTTTTCCCTATATTGAATCGAACCCAAAAGTTCATGACAGTCATGAGGCCAATCATCCCTGAAAGTTTAATCTAAATCCATCCAGCAAGTTTCGAGATATCTTGACCACGGACAGACAGACAGACAGATAAACAAACGCGACCGAATACAATACCTCGGCTGTAAGGTGGAGGCGATAAAAACTTACTTTCCTGAATGGGTGGAGGTACAGCAGAGTAATGGATAACGGCAAATTGAGAAATTGAAAAGATCGAATTCCAGTCGAGTTCATTACATTCACTTACGTTAAGAAAACGTAAAAGTAAAGGTATAAATTCATCTCTTCTACCCCTCAGTTATGGGTAAAATAGCAGAGCATATTTGGGTGTCAATTTGATGGTATCTCTACAATAGAACTGTTGCTCTCGAACTGGCCTCTCTATAAACTCTCCATCAAATGTCTTACTGCTGCTTCCTTTTCTCTTCTGTAGTTCCAGTCTTTAAAAACACAGGTCACCCATCTTATCCTTTTATCAGCCACCGTCTTCTTTTAGGCAAAGTACGAGTGTGGCGCAGTGGATATCGGCTCGGAACGAGAAATCGGAGAGCCGAGTTCGAATTCCAGCTGAATTCATTGCATTCACTTACGCGTAAATATCCTTGGGAAAGGTATTAATCCCTCTCTTCCTTCCAGTTATAGGTTAAATAACAGGACGGGTTGTGTTCTATAGCCTTGGCTGGCAACCAATCTACCGCAGAAAGCAATGGCAACCTACTGAGGGATAATCTTTTGCCCAGTCAGTCATGTCTCTTTCGAGACACGATCGCCCAAGGGTGTATCACGTATGGTGCTTAACTGACTGACGAGAGGCTCCAACCAACTTTATTTACCGTCTCACCTCGCAGGGTTTTCTTTCAGACAAGCAAAATGGCTTTCGCTTCTCAAGGTTAACTGCTGACATTTCAATGATTATTGCTGAATATCTCTGTTGTCGATTCTCAAGAATAAAGAAAATATCTAAATCCACTTTCATATGTTTTGGGTTTTATTAAAATTCTAATCATCGCTTTTTAAAACAATAGACATTTTCAAGACAGTTAAAAGGTTTGCTGCTTGTTGGAAATCGTCTTCTGTTGTTCCATTCTTTAAGAACTAAAGTGCCCCGTCTGATCCTTCTAAATATCAGCCTTCTATCTCCTTTTGGAAAAGTACCAGAGGCTTTAACTAACTCTCACCTTACAGGGTCTTCATTCAGACAAGCAATATGGCTTTCGCTTCTCTAGGTCAACTGCTGATTTATTAACGATTATTTCCTGAACGTATCTATAAACAGTAGAAGCAGAGCTATAGTTCTCGAAGTAATACTCATATAACAAAAACAGCCATCTATAAATAAAACCAATTATAATTTAAAAAGGGCAGCGTAATATATATATATATATATATATATATATATATATATATATATATATATATATTTTAATTCAGATGCTTCAATCCAAGTGAAAAAAGCAGGAAGGTAAATTCCAAAAACCCGATCCTAATTAATATTAAAAATTTTATTTTAATATTAAAAAATGATACAGGAAGAGAGCTCCATGTAATAAAATATTACAGAGCAAATATATATTAAAAAAGGATTAATTCAAGGATGTTGAATGACCATTTCGATGTGAAAATCCTCACGGGGGATAACACATCACCTCAGCAACCGAAAAATCCTTTCAGAAACTGGAGAAAAATCAGTCTTAATATGTCTTAATATGTATAGGAAAAACTAAATACTGTCAAAAAATACATTTTTAAACTTACAACTTTTTAGTAGTATATATATATATATATATATATATATATATATATATATATATATATATATATTGATTGATTGATTGATTGATTGATTGATTGATTGATTGATACTTAGTTTTTGGTCCTAATAGACCAGTACACATTTGTATTAAAAAGTGTTATATACAATTATATTGTCGAACTTTTGAATATTTTTCATTTTTAAACGAGTGATTTCGCTACCCAGGTTTCTACCATGAGTGATGTCTTCAGGCGATTTTTAATAACTGATTTCACCTTTTACCGTTTTTCTTTTTAAGAACGCTCGTTTAACGGTGTTTTATTTGAACGTTCACGTGACAGGGAATTTATGAACGTGCAATTTTTAAATTAAAATGAATTATGACGTTTTCATCCATGGTTGTATGAACCTAAGTGGTATTTCTTAGTGTGGATGCATTTTGTCATAATTTCGGTTTTTTTATTTAACAGTTCGTCTTTATTTGGTTATGTCATAATTTCTAATTTTTCTTCTTGGCACAGTCGACATATTTGTCCACCATTGTAAGGCTTGGGTATTTTTACAATGCTCCACGTTATGTGTGCATCTTTTTCATATTTTCATTTCAATTTCCAGACGTGGTTAGCCAATTTTGTATTGTATTTTAATTTTTCTATTTTAAATGTAGATCTATGGTTGAACCACCTGGTCTTAAAGGTGTCTTTGGTTGAGCCCAAATATATTTTGTTTTGTCCATCTGGGACATGTACCTCTGCCTTATAAATTATTTCTTTTGTGTTGCAGAGACCTTGAAGTGGACGTTTATTTTTGTCGCTGCCGTTGCATTCTTTGTTGGTGGTTTTGTTTTGTACGATGCTATTTAAGTTTCTGGCGTTTTGTTTTTTTATGAAACTATCTAAATTATTAGTGCAACTATAACTTAGTTTGATTGTGTTTCTGTTGAAAATTTTGTTTAATTCTGATTCTTTTGGAAAGTGCTTATCTATTAGTTTCAAAAATATATGTCCTATTTTGGTCTTTATTTCTAAATTAAATGGTGGGTTGAACCAGATAATGTTTCGTTTTCTATTGTTGTTTTTGATTTGTCTGTTTGGTTGAGAATTATATTGTAAAATGTTTTTATGGCCAGAATTTCTTAGTGCAGCTTCATATATATTTTTTTTCATTAAATATTGATTTGTTTGACGAATTATTAGATAGCCTGTGTTCTATGCCTTTGTAAATGTGTTTAATTATATTATTTGGATTATATATATATATATATATATATATATATAATTAATATTAAATTTGTTATACAATTAAAAATTAAAAATACATTGCGACACGGAAATTTCTATACTTCAAGATTTCTATCTCGTCATCAGACAATGTTAGGTGTTAGTTGTGAAAATAATTTTCATTGAAATACAAATTAGATGTAGAAAGGACTGGAGTCAAGTGGATAAGAGATGGGAATTGACATTGCATTTAAATTTCTGGAGGTTGTAGCCGTCAGGAAAGCAAGTTTACGGATAGTTCCACGGACGAGAAATGCGAAAAAAGAATCTGTTGGAGTAGAATTGTCGCCTGCATTTGGTTGATCTAACTGTAAATGGGTGGAACCTTGTTGCCAATCTGGTTGCACGAGTAAATTCTTGTGGTGGGGGCACCAGTGACCTAAGTTCATCGGATCAGAAGCCATGAAAATATTTGTAGAATAGAGGGAAGCCATATCCCACCGGTGAGAAAGTGGTTGGAGTCGAACTGCCTAATCGGGACCTATCATATTACAGATTCTCCTTTGGAGCCTGTCGAGAACACTGAGATGAACAACAGGGGCGCCTGACCAGATATGACAGCAGTATTCTAAGCACGGTCGGATGGTTGATTTGTATATGTACAAGATGGATTTAGGCGGAAAAAATTTCCTGGCCCGACACAGTGACCCAACCTTCCTAGCAGTGGATTTAGCTATTGACTCAATGTAATGATTCCACTTTAGATTGGAAGATAGGGTAAAGCCGAGGAGGCGCAGTATATTGCTATCAGACAGACTCGCTTGGTCCATGCTTATGGGGAGGAGTGTAGGAGAGGTTGCCTGTGATGATTGACAGATAGCAATTTCGTTTTAGAAGCATTGAAATTTACAAGAGACTTCTTTCTCCAGTTCACCACTGAGTGTAGGTCCCTCTCAAGATCCACCTCGCCGGTCATTGACAATCAATATCTCGATATTTAACTACGATAATAGTTAATTCCATTGCTCAGCTGAGTTTATAGGGAATTATTCAACGAATACGCAATTGAATATGAAATTATGCCAAGAATATGTAAGGTTGAAATTGTTTCATGACTTTCATTATCGGGTTATTTGATAATGTGAATCTTTTCATGTACGTTATCAGTTATCGCAGGGGTTTTCAAACTTTTTGACTTACGGACCCCTTTATATTTCAAGTTTTAGTCTAGGGACCCACTATAAATGCTTATGAAATTTATACATAAATTGTTACTAAAAATAGCTTATAGTTTTGCATTAACGTAGTAAAAACTTGTTTTAAGCTTACTTTTCAAACTTTAAATTGATAAATTTAAATTTTCATTTGATAACATTAATAAGTAAAAATAAATATCCAGACATTGAAAATTTATACTTTGAATTTCACGTGATGAGCTAATCCACGGGCCCCCTTGCGGACCCCCTGTGGTCCTCCGGACCACAGTTTGAATTCCCCTGGGTTATCGCACCGAGGCCAAGGTTAGCCTACCGACAAAAATCACTCTCAGAATTTAACGTTTCTTTTTTTATAATTATAATATAAGACGCGTTGTGGTGCAGTGTATATATGCACGGAACGAGAAATCGGAGAGCCGATTTCAAATTCGTTGCATTCACTTACTCGCGGTTTTTATTTTTATTTTTTTTATAATCGTGTGGCCCCAAGCAAGGCATTTTACTGCCACTGTTGTGCAGGGGGTTACATAGAAGGAATGTTATCAGAAAGAGTGACAGGTTACAGAGAGTGTCAGGACGAGAGTATGAGAAGGAAGAGAATCCTGATGAGTGGGGTGGACAGAGAAAAAAGCATGAGAGATAGGATGTAAGTTGGTGAGACAGGAGGTGACTATTGACTTTACATTTGAATTCTTGAAGATTGTAGCTATCGGGAAATCAAGTATGCGGAAAGGAATTCCACAGGCGGGACTTTTGGGAAAGGTATTAATCCGTTTCCTTTCCTTCCAGCTATTGGGTTCTGTAGCCTTGGTTGGCAACCAGTCTATCGCAGTTGAGAAAATGATTAAGGCTTTTACTGGGCATAAAGTGGGGGAACAGTTTTATATTGTTATGAATTCATAAACTGATCCCCAATTAATTAATACTTAATAATATAATACATCTCTTCCCCCTCTAGCTATGAGTCAAATAACAGGACAGGTTGGCTTCTATAGCCTTGGCTGGCAACCAGTGTACCGCAGAAAGTAATAGCAACCTACTGCGGGATAATATTCTACCCAGTCAGTCATGTCTCTTTTGAGACATGATCGCCTAATGTGTGTATCACGTACGGCACTTAACTGACTGACTGAATATAATAGTTGAAAACATGATTAAGGCTTCTATTGGGCATAAAGTGAGGGATCAGTTTTATATTATTATGAAGTAATAAACTGATCCCCCACTAATTACTACTTAATAATATAACAATATAATATAATCCGTTTATTCTCAATCTAGATATGAGTTGAATAGCAGGATAGATGGGGTTCTATAGCCTTTGTTGTCAACGAGTCTACCGCAGAAAGTAATGGCAACCTACCGTGGGAAAATTTTCTGCCTAGTCAGTCATGTCTTTTCTGAGACATGGTCACCCAAGTGTGTATATCACGTATGACACATAATAGTTGGAAACAAAGCTTCTAGTGGGCATAAAGTGGGGGATCGGTTCTCTATTGTTATGAAGTAATAAACTAATCCTCCACTAATTACTAATCTAAACTTATTTATAAATGGAACTTTGTCTGTGTGTGTGTGTCTGTGTGTTTATGTTCGTTACCTATAGACTCCGAAACGGCTGAACTGATTTTCTTGAAAATTTACACAGTTGTATAATAAGCGTCTGCGAGTGTTCTTAGCTAGGTTTTGTGTCGAGGTACCCCCCGATAAATATCGATAATCGAAAAAATTGTGTTATAGAAGGAGTGGTACGATTTTAATCAAATTTGATACACTCCTAGACAAAGACATAAGAAACGATATTCAGAAGTTTCAAGGTTGCAGTTCTTACACTAGTGCAGAAAATTTGATATCGATACAAGGAAATCAAAATTTGACTCACATCATTCATTTTTCTTTCAGTCTACGGTTTCGCTTTAACTGGAAACAACTATTGCTTTTTAGTCTTTCGTGCCAACGTCCAAAGAGTCTGAGCTCCAGGGCCATGGATTAGTTTTAAAGCTTTCATTACATCCGAGCAACGCCGGGCTATATATACTGCTACTTATTAATATAACAATACAATATAATCCGTTTATTCTCAATCTAGATATGAGTTGAATAGCTGGATAGATTGGATTCTATAGCCTTGGTTGGCAACCACTCTAACACAAAAAGAAATGGCAACCTACAGCAGGAAAATCTTTTGTCTAATCTATAGGTTCCCAACCTTTTTGCTGCGATCACCCCAAAATACAATTTCACTATTATCCATGACCCTAATTAACAAATAAATACCCGTAATATAGGAAACTATATTAGTGAAAGTCAGTTAAGTGCCATACGTGATACACGCTTGGGCGATCATGTCTCGAAAGAGATATGACTGACTGGGCAGAAGATTATCCCGCAGTAGGTTGCCATTGCTTTCTGCGGTAGACTGGTTGCCGACCAAGGCTATAGAACCCAATCTGTCCTGCTATTTAACCCATAACTGGAAGGAATGGACGGATTAATACCTTTCCCAAATACGCGTAAGTGAATACAATGGATTCAACTGGAATTCGAACTCGGCTCCCCGTTTTCTCGCTCCGAGCCGATATCCACTGTACCACAACGCATACCAAAATTTGACTATGATCACAGTTCTATGATCTGATGTCTGAAAAGTGAAGAAATTTTGATTTTTTTCCACAAGGCTTAAAAGAAAGATACTTTAAGAGAGATTGGGGGAGGTGGAATTCTTCCTTGAAATGCTGTCTTGTTGATAATTTTGCACAGTGTGAAATTATAAGCTGATTCTCAAACCAAACATCCATTACCCACAAAATATGGGCTCATTACCCCACTGGGGTAATTTACCCCGGGGGTTGGGAACCATTGGTCTAATGAGTCATATCTCGAAAGAAACATGATCGCCAAACGTGTACCGCGTATGGCATTTGACTGAGTATAAGACGACCCCTATTTTTAAAGGGTGATTTAGGGGATTTAAACATCGTCTTATACGCGGAAATATACCGTGTTTGTTTACGAGAGAGTTTATTCGGACGTCAAGGACATTTGTTAACGAAAACTAAAAGAAAAGCCGTGGTTTAGTACAATAAATCAAGACTGACAGCTGATTTCCGGAGATATGTCTGGAATTTACTGAATGACATTTCAGTGTCGCGTATTAATGATATCGTGTTGTTTATTGTCACGTCGACTGGCTAATTCATTGCCTTGACCAATCACAATATTTCGGCTAGGTTCGTTCTCCTTGCCCCAAAAGAAAAAATATAAAGAAAGAAAACTTGCTTTCAGCCCTCTTGGAGCCGGTTCTTGCTTCGTCCAGCAATTAACTCAAACCACAAGAGAAACGCATCTGATGTTTCGCTTAGACGGCGTTGATGGTGTTGGAGGTTTATTTACTGTGTGGAGAGGGAAAGAGACTATCACTCAACTTTCAAAGGTGTTTCAATAGTAAGCCTGCCTGTCCGCCCGGGAGTGTGAAATTGTATTTAAATAAGTTTTCGTTTGTTTTCATTCTCCTTGATCTTCTTCATCTAGTTCTTTCTTTTTTTTATTCTTTTTTCTGCTTTTTCTTTTTTTTACTTTTTCTTCTTTCACTCTTCTTTTTCTTCTTCTTTTATTCTTCTTTTTCCTCTTCGGCTGCTTCTTTCATTCTTCTTTTCCTTCTTTTTCTTCTTCTTCTTTACCTTCTTCTTTCATTATTCTTTTACTTTTTCTTCTTCTTCATCTTCTTCTTCTTCTTCTTTCATTCTTGTTTTCCATTTTCTTCTTTTTCTTTTTTCTTTTCTTATTCTTCTTTCATTTTTCTTTTTTTCTTCTTCGCCTGCTACTTTCATTCTTCTTTTCCTTCTTTTATCTTCTTCTTTTACCTTCTTCATTCATTCTTCTTTTCCTTCTTTTTCTTCTTCTTTACCTTCTTCTTTCATTATTCTTTTACTTTTTCATCTTCTTCTTTCATTCTTGTTTTCCATTTTCTTCTTTTTCTTTTTTCTTTTCTTATTCTTCTTTCATTTTTCTTTTTTTCTTCTTCGCCTGCTACTTTCATTCTTCTTTTCCTTCTTTTACCTTCTTTTTTTTACCTTCTTCATTCATTCTTCTTCTTCTTCTTCTTTCATTCTTTTTTCCATTTTCTTTTCCCTCTTTTCTTTTCTTTTCTTTTCCTTCTTTCATTTTTCTTTTCCTTCTTCTTTCATTCTTCTTTTCCTTTTTCTTCTTTTCCTTTTTCTTCTTTTCTTTTTTTCTTTTTTCTTTCATTCTTCTTTTTCTTCTTTCATTCTTCTTTTTCTTCTGTCATTCTTCTTTTCATTTTTCCTATTTTCCTTCTTTTTTTCTTTTTCAACTTTAATTCTTCTTTTTCTACGTTTGTTTCTTTCATTCTTCTTTTCCTTGTTTTTTTCTTCTTCTTTTTCTTCTTTTGTCCTTCCTTCATTCTTCTTTTTCTTCTTTCATTCTTCTATTTCTTCTGGTTTGCTTCTTTCCTTCTTCTTTTCCTTGTTTCATTCTTCTTTTTCTTCTTCTTTTATTTCTTCTTTCATTCTTTTCCTTTTTCTTTCCTTCTTTTCTTCTACTTTCATTCTTCTGCTACAATTTCATTCTACTTCTCTCATCTTCTCTCATACTTTTATTCTCTAATGCTTCTTTCATTCTTTTTCTACATCTTTCTCTACATCTTTTTCATTTGCATATCTTCTGCCATTTTTTGGCTTTCTACTTTCTTCGTTTACATCTTCCATTTTTATTTTCTCATTTTTTTTTTCCATTTTCATTCTTCTTCTAATAATTTTTGTCTTCTACATTTTGTTATAATTTTTCTACATCTTCTTCTTTCATTCTTCTTCTTCTTCTTCTTCTTCTTCTTCTTCTTCTTCTTCCGGTTCACACTCCACCCACGTCTATTGTACAGGTGTAGAGGCTCATCTCTTGTTCCGCGTTTAGGATGTGGTTTTCGGCTTTCTCTTTTCCAATCTTTTCACTCCTTTATTTTTTCAATTGGAGTAGATAGAGTAAACTATTGCCCGGTTCACACTCCACCCACGTCTATTGAACAGGTGTAGAGGCTCATCCCTTGTTCCCTGTCTAGGATGTGGTTTCTGGCTTTCTCTTTTCCAATCCTTTCACCTTTCTATTTTACTTATTTTTTTCTCTTTCAATTGGAGTAGATAGACTAAACTATCGCCCGGTTCACACTCCACCCCCGTCTATATTCACTCTTACGTAGCCCCCTGCACACCAGTGGCATTACCGCCTTGCTCGGAGTGATATGCTTAAAAAAAAATAAAAATAAAAAATAATCATCTTCCACTTTCATTTTCTTATTTTTCTTCATCTTCCATCATACATGTCCAGTCAAAAAGGATAATCTCTGTCAAGAAAATATTTTAAACCTTTCATCTTCTCTTTCCTGCAAATCTCTTGTTATACTAACACACATGACCGTATCTGACTACCGGGCACAGCGGGTACGGATCCGGGCCGATCCGTGCAATCATAGTGAAAATCCGGGCAAGGAAAAATGTCTTCCTCAGAAATCTTCTTCTTCTTCTATGTGCCCTGACCCTTCAGGACGTAGGCGATCATGGATCTCCACGTCTCCCTATCCCTTGTGGCTCTTAGTATGTTTGCTCCTGTTACTCCTGGCAACCCCCGTTCCGTCATCCACCTGATCTGACCCTGCAAATATGTTATCCGCTGCCTTCCTCTGTCTCTCCTTCCTTCTATCTGACCAGTCAGTATCAGGTTCTCCAGGCTCTCCTTCCTCATTGCATGTCCCAGGAACTTCAGTTGTCTCTTCCTGATGCTCAGCATCAATTTCCTTTTTGTTGCCATTCTTTCTAACACCTCATCGTTGCTTGTATGCTCAGTCCACGATATCCGTAGCATTCTTCTGTAGAACCAGTTTTGTCCTCATTTTTGATGATATTGTCCAGCATTTCAGAAATCAAACTAAACAATTCACGAAGAAAGAAAGAAAGAAAGAAAGAAAGAAAAACGAAGGAAACATCCGTTTGTTTATTTATTAATTTTGGGAGAAAAGACTGGTTATACTCAGAAAGTCCGAACCCGATTTCCTGCTTTCGTTCACGTTCTGCGCCTAATTTCCATTGGAATAACCGAAAAACTCTGCAAAAATCATAGTTTCTGGAAATGGATGACACTGATGACGTCATCACATTGTCAACAAATAAACCCGGGCACTTTTCTCTGTGCCCGGTGTTTTTTTAGCATCAGCTACGGCCCTGGATATGACAACAGTATTCAATGCACAGTTGAAGGTTTAGTTATGTCTCCAGCTATGATATTCGTTCAGTTAGTTAATTGTCACATTTGATACCCGTTTGGGCGATCATGTCTACGGCCCTGCAACACACCGACATTTTGATTGAAAGAGGTCAATCTAAAATTGCAAAATGTCAACTCATCAGGGAACCAATCAATCTACAAAGTTGGCCAAGTATTTTTCTTTTAATATTCACATTTAATATCAAATCATTATTTCATTAAATGAAGCATTGCCAAACATTCTTCATTTTTGACTAGGATTTCTTTCATCTTCATTTCAATTGCTTTATTTCCACTAGTAGTATTAGTAGTAGTAATATTATCTGAAATTTTGATTAGATGAAGCATTGTCAAGCATTCTCCATTTTTGACTAGGATTTCTTTCATCTTCATTTCAATTGCTTTATTTCTACTAGTAGTATTAGTAGTAGTAATATTATCTGGAATTTCGATTAGATGAAGCATTGTCAAGCATTCTTCATTTTTGACTAGGATTTCTTTCATCTTCATTTCAATTGCTTTATTTCCACTAGTAGTATTAGTAGTAGTAATATTATCTGCAATTTTGATTAGATGAAGCATTGTCAAGAATTCTTCATTTTTGACTAGGATTTCTTTCATCTTCATTTCAATTGCTTTATTTCCACTAGTAGTATTAGTAGTAGTAATATTATCTGGAATTTCGATTAGATGAAGCATTGTCAAGCATTCTTCATTTTTGACTAGGATTTCTTTCATCTTCATTTCAATTGCTTTATTTCCACTAGTAGTATTAGTAGTAGTAATATTATCTGCAATTTTGATTAGATGAAGCATTGTCAAGCATTCTTCATTTTTGACTAGGATTTCTTTCATCTTCATTTCAATTGCTTTATTTCCACTAGTAGTATTAGTAGTAGTAATATTATCTGCAATTTTGATTAGATGAAGCATTGTCAAGAATTCTTCATTTTTGACTAGGATTTCTTTCATCTTCATTTCAATTGCTTTATTTCCACTAGTAGTATTAGTAGTAGTAATATTATCTGGAATTTCGATTAGATGAAGCATTGTCAAGCATTCTTCATTTTTGACTAGGATTTCTTTCATCTTCATTTCAATTGCTTTATTTCCACTAGTAGTATTAGTAGTAGTAATATTGTCTGGAATTTTGATTAGATGAAGCATTGTCAAGCATTCTTCATTTTTGACTAGGATTTCTTTCATCTTCATTTCAATTGCTTTATTTCCACTAGTAGTATTAGTAGTAGTAATATTATCTAGAATTTCGATTAGATGAAGCATTGTTAAGTTTTCCTCGTTTGTAGGTCAGTCATTACAATTTTCTGTACATCATTCCTTTTAGACTAATCCAAAGAGAAGTAGAAGTTCTACCAGGATTTATCACAAACTTAACAGAATAAGATATGCAAATGGCACTTAAGGAAACACGTAGAGAAAAAACTACAGAAAATCCTAGACAAGATAGTAAAGGAAAGTAAGAAGAAAGGACTAACTATTAAGTCTAGAAAACAAGAGATACATCCCCAGATGTGAGCTAAAAATTGAAGGTGTAATTATAAATGTTCCCTGTTGTTGTTTTTTTTTTTTTTTTTCATTGGTGTCACCCCAAGTAAGGCTGTTAAGCTACTACGACCCAAGAGGTTTACAGGGCGTGGAAAATTTATGAACAGAAACATGAATAGTGAGAAGAAATAGACAAAATTAATCAGGAGGACAGTAGATAGCGATTAAAACTGCATTTAAATCTTTGCAGATTAAAATTAGCTGAAAAGTATCGAGCCAGAAGTTCAATAAAAAGAAATGTTAGCGACACCAGAGACAAACAACACTAACCTTGAAAATGGGTATAAAAGTGACCAAAAAATGAACAAGAATTGGAAAAAATGAGCTCTTCTTCCGTCGACTTCCTGGGACGCAGCTGTGAAGCAGTCTAGAGACAGTCGAGAAGCAGCGAAACTATACAGTTCGGACGTACACTTTTTATTTTGCTAACTGCTAACACTCGTACTTGTATATATGTTCTGCAATTCTAACACACTGTTTGAATCTACCTTTTTGTTTCCGTGTCTTACTTTCGGGCCCTAACAGGCCACAACAACTTGGTGACGAAGTTTCGCCACAACAACTTTCGGCCTTGTGCCACATCTAAACTGCGCTTAGAAAATCAGCAATTCTTTCTCAAATAATGTTTCAGAAAAGTATATTTTATTTTTTTCAAAGATTTTTGTTTTAACAAAGAGAAATATGCTGTGTTGACATATTTGTCAATATGGGCGATTTACTGATCATGGGAAGAAAATAATTCCAACCATTTCGATTTGAAATACGGCAAAGTATATTGTTCCTTGAAAATATTAAATTTAATCTATAAGGTTGGAATTTAGACTAAAATAAATACTTCACGAATTTATAACAGATTTATGCTACAATATCACTACAAAGTAGCCATTTTGTTTCAACACTATCTGTGACTTATCAATTGATCACTTGATAAGACACAAATACTGTTGAAACAAAATGCATACTTTCGTAGTCATATTATAATATATATATATATATATATATATATATATATATATATATATATATATATAAAACATAGTGATGATCCACGTATACTGTCTTAATAATATGTATAGGAAAAACTACTAAAAAGTTGTAAGTTTAAAAATGTATTTTTCTGACAATATTTATTTATTTCTATTATTATATTTGATATTTCAGACCGTCCTCGGCCTTTCATCAGAAACAAATGATTTTAAAATTTAAATTAGAAACGTATTTCGCGAGAGCGTTCGTGGAGAGATTGTTTACATCACGTGACGCAGAAAGCGACAGATTTTTTTTATATTTGTAAACGTAAACCTATCATTAATAACACTTATAAATTTTGTTTTAGAGAAAATTTTTGTAATTGTATCTAAAAAATGTTTAACTATTGAAATATTTATAAAGATTCAAAACACCTAAGTCCCTATTTAACCCTAACCTGTGTGTATTTAATTTTAAAATCCACTATTTTTTTTTCTTTCTGGGTGTGTGTGTGTAGAACTAAAATCGGAGTCTATTAGTAAACATTTGTAATTTTCTAATGTGTTTCCCGGTTGATTAAAGTGAACTGCTATGGCGGAATATTGGTTGTTCTGGCGTGTGCTAAGTTGGTGATTATTGAAACGAGGACGGTCTGAAATATCAAATATATATATATATATATATATATATTATATATAATAGAAATAAATAAATACTGTCAGAAAAATACATTTTTAAACTTACAACTTTTTAGTAGTTTTTCCTACATATATATATATATATATATATATATATATATATATATATATATATATATTTCCTATATATATATATATATTTCCTATATATATATATATATATATATATATATATATATATATATATCAGCTTTCTTATTTGTCAAGTCTTAAAGAGTTGAGGGTGCCATTAAAATCGAATGGTAAGGCCCCTGGAAATGATGAAATATCTTTCAAAGTCTATAAATGCGGTGAACAAAAGCTGGCCAAAAAGCTTCTTGAGATATTTACAATTATTTGGGAAGCAGAATGTGTCTCTCAGGACTTCAAAGAATCTTCCATCCGACATCTGTTTAAGATCAAAGGAAAATGATCCATTTGTAACAAGTGACGTGGCATTTCCTTCTTGTGCATAGCAGGCAAGATCCTTGCTTGCATTATCATCACCGACCTTGTTGATGATATATAATCAGAGTCCTAGTGTGGATTTTGCGCTTGTTGTTGAACTGTTGACATTGTCGTGGACCCGGTTAAAGGTCCAGCAAGAAATAATACAACAACCAAAATAGGAAATAAGAAATATATATTAAACACAGCAAAATACAAATACTTGGAACTCTGTAAGTAGAACGATAAATACGGTTTAGGAAGTAATACTAGAACTGGGACTCGCATTGGCAGTACGGTAGCAGTCTTGGCTATCTTACTCTATCTATCTCTGCCTATCGCTGCTCTTCTCTCTGCTCTTCTGCTACCACCTCTTGTGAGGGGAAGTATATGTAGTTGTTGGAAGAGTTGAATGGGTTATGCCACCACGACAGACATGATCTTTTCTCTCGGACAAGTCGCCAAGAATGTCCGCGAATAGAATCAAGAGCTATACATGTTGTTTGTTGCCCACACCAAGGCTTTTGATACTGTCAATAAGAATGCCTTTTAGAAGCTCAAGCAGTGGATGGATATCAACAAATAGAACAAGACATACCTGGTTTTAAACAACAAGTTTATTGACCTTGCAAAAATATGTTGACTTTTTGCAGCTAACTGCTTAGCTTGTTATAGAAGTCTCTTTACGAGGCGGTGGTTAGTTTCCTTCCAGTGACTTGAAGGGCTTCGGCCTCGTCTTGGAAGGGGGTGAAATTACGAGAGGTGCTGCGAAATTCAGCGACGTCCAGGAATTATTCATCTGTAGTCTGGATCCTTCAGCAGTATCCATACAGTCGAAACAGGGTCGATATTCTCGCCAAGAAGAATTTTTAGAGAAGTTTTCTCTAACAAAAGTAAGGCATTTGCCTAATAAGGATACCTTAAAAGGTATAATGGTCTTAGAGAGAGTCTCTCAGAATAGAAAGAAAAGGCATTAGCCTAATAAAAATACCTTAATTTAGGTATAACAGTCTCGGGATAGTGAGACATGTGGGCGCCTTTTGTAGGCCCCGCGGCAACGTATAAGTCAGGAGCGGTGCTAATGCGACCGTTACAGTCGGTGCCGGCTGACCAAAGAAGAAAAGCCGAAATCCTTCCGTTCCGTTGTAAGGCCCGCCAAATTTTCAAACCTAGGTCGGCTTAATTCAGCCAATCAACAGGGTTGTCTTAAAAACAATGTGGTGGATTTATCATCCAATGAGAAGACCCGTTACTATTTGTATAATTTCCAACACTAAAGAAGATGGGTATTTGTTCTTCCCTATGGCAGTGAATGTTGGACGATCTCCTCGAGCATGAAGGAGAGGCTTGAGGCAGCACAAACGTGGTTTTAAAGAAAAATGCTAAAGATAGCATAGACTGAGCACGTGACTAACGACGAGATTTTGGAGATGGAAACGTGGAGAAAACTCATACTTAATATAAGGATGAGACAGATGAGGTTTCTGGTACATGTAATGAGGAATGAGGGTTTGGAGAATTTAATAATCACAGGACTGATACAGGGCAAGAGAGACAGGGGAAAACAAGGCGAGACATACTTGATAGGCCTGAGCATATGGATGGCAGAGCGGGGTTTGGGAGAGATACTGAAAGAAAGAATGTTGAAAGCGACAAGAGACAGAGCCAAGTGGAAGTCCATGATCGCCTACGTCCTGAAGAAACATGGCACATGAAGAAGACATAAAACTAAAAGCATTTCTATGTAGCTCACCAGTAATGAGAAAAGGTGGATTCATACCTAATCAGAATTTGATAAACAAAACTATGTGAATATAAAGTGGGGGATCAAGTTTCTATTATAATCAATATATAAAGTGATCCCTCACTTTGTGACCATGCTACATTCTATCTATTTATATTCTAGATTTATCGGCTTGAAAAAACGGTTGATGGAGCGGGGTTTGGGAGAGATACCAAGAGAAAAATTATTGAGAGTGACAAGAGACAGAGCCAAGTGGAAGTCCATGATCGCCTACGTCCTGAAGGGACACGGCACGTGAAGAAAAAATCCCAAACAACATTCTAAACATCATCGTTTTGTTTCATTAAGGAATGAAAGCTTCTGTCTTTTCAAACGGCCAATCATCGGTTCTGTTTTTGTAACAAATGGTACAAAACAGGATTGTGTGATGACACTAGTTTTGTTTCCCTTATGCTGAAACACGCCTACGGGGACCTCTAAAAAGGGGTTAAGTTTGAGTCCCGGAGAACTGGTGGTTTGCTTAATCACCAGTGATTCAATGCAATGACAAACACCTGGGTAGTTCTGATATTAGATCTGTAGTTTGCTGATTATTGCAGGAAGCACAAGACTCCGTTAGTCGCTTCTCTAACAATTTGATGCCTTTTTGGAGAACAATTTTTCTTTAGCTCAAAATACGCCTCAGTTTCCGATACCATTTCTTCATTGGAGCCAAATCTCTTTCCCTGGAGCCTTCTTTTGAGGTCTGCAAACAGCCTGTCCTCGTTGGGAGACAGATAGGGAAAACAGGGAGAATGCAGAAGCAATTCAAAGTGCAATTCATGCAGTTTTGCCATTGTTGGGATCGACTTGTGATACAGTGCGTTGTCTTAGTGAAAGACCACTTTTTCTTCTTCATTTGTAGCCGTTTTTGTGATTTATTCCTTCAAACTCACCAATAATGCTATAGAATATTCGCTAGTGATGGTTCTTCCTTTCTCAAGGTAATCGATAAACAAAATACCTTGCGCATCCCAAAATATGGGGGCCAAAACCTTGCCTGCTGACGTTTGCGTCTTTGATCGCTTTTGACGGCTTTCACCTGCTGCTGTCCACTCGGCTGACTGTCGATTTGACTCCGGAGTGAAGTGGTGGATCCATGTTTCATCCATTGTCACACATTTATGCAAAAATTTCTTCTTGTTGCATAGAAACAGTTGCAAACAAGGCACTGAATCGTCGACTCGTTGTTGTTTTTGATCGACTGTGAGCAAACGCGGCACCCACTTTGGACACAACTTTCTCATTGACAAATGTTCATGCAAAATGGTAAATACACTGCCTTCTGATATATTCAACTTTTCTGCTAATTCACGCAACTTAAGTTTACGATCGGCCAAAACGAGTTTGTGGATTTTTCGAGATAACTGCCGATTTTGGGAGGCCTGAACCTTCAGTATCATTTGTGTCTGTACGACCGCATTTAAAGTCAGCATACCACCGTTGTTTCCGAATGATACTCATCAAGCCATTGCATTGCTTTGCTTGAACAGTATTTTCTAATCAGAAATCAATACTTTCAGATTTTTCCATTGTTTTGAAAATTTACAACAGTAGCTTCCCTTAAATAACTGTAATTTGTAAACTAATAATCCGATTAGGCTCAAATTTTGTCACGTGCCATTTGAAGGTCAGTACTTTATAAAAATTCTATGAATTTCTTATTAGTGACGACATCTCAGACTTATTGAGTTATGTTATTTCAAAAAATCAGGAAAATGTGTGTTTAAAGGTATTATTTCGGGCTTTATCTAACTGTAAGCACTTTGTGGTCGAGCGGTCTAGGGCACATCAGATCAATTGAGGGTTTCTCCTAGGGAACGTGGGTTCAAATCAGCTGCTTGATATGAGACCTATATGAAAATAGCGAGGCAGCGTCGGCTGAGTTCATTCTCTTTACTGACAGTTATTAAAGCTCTTGCCGCATGTTTGCACTTTAACAGTGTCTTATTATTATTGGTTTTTGTTTTTTTGTTTTTTTGTTTTTTGCAGGGGTTGTAATAATTATGTCGTCGATTAGTGAAGAGTCCTCTTTATTGTAATATAATATATATATCGGGAAAATATTTGTACGAATATAGTGTGGTCTGATGAAATTAGCTAATTTAGCTCATAGAAATAAATTATAATTTGTAACCAATCTAAATGATGTGTTGAGTTTTCCTTTATGAATATCATATTACTCTGGATAACATCCATTGACCTCTTTATACAGATATAACACTTAAGTTTTTATATTAACCTGATCTTGTTGGATTATCCTCGCCGTTTACGGACTGGACATCATTACCTATATATATGTATATATATATATATTAGTCATCCACACATATATATATATATATATATATATATATATATATATATATATATATATATATTGTTAAATATAAGAGACAATGAATGTCTATTATGTTTAATCATGAGCCGTTCTAAACGTCGTATTTTGGCTTTAATTTCAGTTGAAAATAAAGACAAAAATTCTCCAACATTTGGATAATTTTTTATTAATTTGCTTCTAAGCTTTCGGCTCACATGAACCATCTTCAGAGAGGTTATTAAGACGGAAATAGAATAACATCCACCATCACCGACGATTTTATTTTGTATTTTATTTTGTCCAGTCATAACATATAACATTGCATTTGACTACATGGTTTTGTTGTCATTTCGCGCTATCCCGCGGCTATCTACTCCAATTGAAAAAAAAAAATAAAAGAACGAAAAAAAGTGAAAAGATTGGAAAAGAGAAAAACCGGAAACCATATCCTAAACAGGAAACAAGGGATGAGCCTCTTCACCTGTTCAATAGACGTGGGTGGAGTGTGAACCGGGCGATTGTTTAGTCTATCTACTCCAATTGAAAAAAAAATAAAATAAAATAAAAGAGTGAAAAGATTGGAAATGAGAAAAAGAGAAAAACCGGAAACCACATCCTGAACAGGAAACAAGGGATGAACCTCTACACCTGTTCAATAGACGTGGGTGGAGTGTGAACCGGGCGATAGTTTAGGCTATCTACTCCAATTGAAAAAAAATAAAAGAATGAAAAAAAGTGAAAAGATTGGAAAAGAGAAAGGAGAAAAACCGGAAACCATATCCTAAACAGGAAACAAGGGATGAGCCTCTTCACCTGTTTAATAGACGTAGGTGGAGTGTGAACCGGGCGATTGTTTAGTCTATCTACTCCAATTGAAAAAAAAATAAAATAAAATAAAAGAGTGAAAAGATTGGAAATGAGAAAAAGAGAAAAACCGGAAACCACATCCTGAACAGGAATCAAGGGATGAACCTCTACGCCTGTTCAATAGACGTGGGTGGAGTGTAAACCGGGCGATAGTTTAGGCTATCTACTCCAATTGAAAAAAAAAATAAAAGAACGAAAAAAAGTGAAAAGATTGGAAAAGAGAAAAACCGGAAACCATATCCTAAACAGGAAACAAGGCATGAGCCTCTTCACCTGTTTAATAGACGTAGGTGGAGTGTGAACCGGGCGATTGTTTAGTCTATCTACTCCAATTGAAAAAAAAATAAAATAAAATAAAAGAGTGAAAAGATTGGAAATGAGAAAAAGAGAAAAACCGGAAACCACATCCTGAACAGGAATCAAGGGATGAACCTCTACGCCTGTTCAATAGACGTGGGTGGAGTATGAACCGGGCGATTGTTTAGTCTATCTACTCCAATTGAAAAAAAAATAAAATAAAGAAAAAGAGTGTAAAGACTGGAAAAGAGAAAAACCGAAAACCACATCCTAAACAGGAAATAAGGGATGAGCCTCTTCACCTGTTCAATAGACGTGGGTGGAGTGTGAACCGGGCGATAGTTTAGCCCATCTACTCCAATTGAAAAAAAAATAAAATAAAGAAAAAGAGTGAAAAGACTGGAAAAGAGAAAAACCGGAAACCACATCCTAAACAGGAAACAAGGGATGAGCCTCTTCGACTACCACTTAATTACTGTTGTTCCCAGGGCCACCCTGATCCACGTGTATTAGGTATGATGATAAACTACATCCGGCTGCAAGGTCACTGATCAGGAGGTTTTGAGGAGCGTGGGACCACCACTTAATTACTGTTGTTTTCACGTCCACCCTTTCCTGGGGTGGTTAGCAAGGTTGTCTCGCTAGAATCATTCCAACTGAGTAATGAGTTCAATCCTCACTGGGTGTTCCATACTTTCCGCATCTAACCTGGACTTAGAAAATCAGCATTTTATTTAACAAATACATTTTTATAGTAAAACTAGCAGTATAGTCCGGCGTTGCTCGGGTGTAATGAAAGCTTTACAACTAATCTATGTTCCTGGAGCTCAGACTCAGCCTAAAGAATATTTGTGTGAAGTTTGGTGAGAATCGGATAAAAATTGTGGATTTGCATAAAGGACAAACAGACAGATAAAGAGACACGCACACAAACATCTTTCCTTATATATATATTATTGATTTTCTGCACTATTGTAAGAACTGCAACTTTGAACTTCTGAATATCGTTTCTTATGTCTTTGTCTATGAGTGTATCAAATTTGATTAAAATCGAACCAATCCTTCTATAAGCCGATTTTTTCGATTATTGATTTTCGATATTTAATGTGGTTACCTCGACACAAAACCTAGCTAAGAACACTCGCAGATGCTTATCGTACAACTGTGTAAATTTTCAAGAAAATCTGTTCAGCCGTTTCGGAGTCTATAGGCAACGGACACACAGACACACACACACACATAGACAAAGTTCCATTTATAAATAAGTTTAGATAGATTACCAATAATACATTTTTAGCAAAAAATGAAATTTTATTGGCTGAAAAAATATATAAATATATAGGATTTAATTCCTATAGGTTCATTCTAAAAAATTTATTTTACTATTAGTACTTTAAATTGTGCGTTGTGGAACTGTGGACATCGGCTCCGAATAAGAAATCAAAGAGCCGAGTTCGAATTCCAGATGACTTCGTTGTACTCACTTGCGCGCATATAACTTTAGGAAAGGTATTAATCCATCTCTTCTCCCTCCAGCTATGGGTTAAATAGTCGGACAGATTGGGTTCTATAGCCTTGATTGGCAACCAGTCTCTCGCAGAAATTAATGGCAACGCACTGCGGGAAAATCTTCATGTTTGCCCAAGCGTTTATCACGTATGGCACTTAACTGACTGACTTTAAATCGAGTTTTTAATCTAGGTTCTCTGTAAATTACTAAGATGACAGTCGGAACAATTTTTTGTTGAGTCGCTGTTAGCTTTTCACGTTCAGCTGGCTTTCCGGCCACCGACTGCGTGAGAATTTCTAATCAAGCCGAGAGACGAGGGCAAATGGAGCGTAGTACGTGGTCATGCGTGGTGAGAAAGGCGAACTTTGGGTAACTAGAATTTCTTTTTTTTCTCTTTCTTTCTTTCTTTTTCTTTCTGAATGGAGTCTCAGAAAATGTGATCTTCCAGTAACTTGTTTTTACATCCGCCACAAATTTACACTTATGGTTGCACAAATTGAAATCATAAATACGTTTATTTAATATATACTAGCAGTATAGCTCGGCGTTGCTCGGGTGTAATGAAAGCTTTAAAAGTAATCCATGGTCCTGGAGTTCAGACTCTTCGGACGTTGGCACGAAAGACTAAAAAGCAATAGTTGTTTCCAGTTAAAGCGAAACCGTAAACTGCAAGAAAAATGAATGGATTTAAGTCAAATTTTGATTTCCTGGTATCGATATCAAATAAGTTTTTTTCGTCGTAAACTGAATTTTGAAGGCTAAATAAGTCCTCTGAGTAAATGGTATCATGGCTGAAACTAAGAACTACAATTATACCTACTTAGAGCCAAACCCGAAGCAAAAACTAAAATAAAAGAGCTGAAAAGATACAGACATACAGGCAGATAAACAGACACACACACACAAACATCTTGCCTTATATATATATTACCGATTTTCTGCACTATTGTAAGAACTGCAACCTTGAAACTTCTGAATATCATTTCTTATGTCTTTGTCTATGAGTGTATCAAATTTGATTAAAATCGGACCACTCCTTCTATAACCCAATTTTTTCGATTATCGATTTTCGATATTTATCGGGAACACAAAACTTAGCTAAGAACACTCGCAGACGCTTATAGCACAACTGTGTAAATTTTCAAGAAAATCGGTTCAGCCGTTTCGGAGTATATAGGTAACGGATATACACCTACACACACACACACACACACACAAACAAAGTTCAATTTATAAATAAGTTTAGATAGGGAGAGACTTTTAGTTTAAGTATTTAATACAAAAACCATTTTCTTTACTTGGCTAAGAAACCCATTTCCCTCAGTTCGACATTCCTTAACTCACCAGAAGAGTGGGTGTTAACAAAACATATATAAATTTTATTAAGTATCTATACAATAACATACCGCAGTGAATCTCCGCTCGACGAAGCCTACAGAATGCAGACTGATTTCATTGCTGAAGAGTAAAAAAAGTTTATGTCTACTTTCCAGTTGGATGTATGCAAACCCAACTAAAAACACAATGAATGCTTGTCCATGAACTCAGATAAAAATTCTACCTATATCTAATTATAGATGATTTTCCAAGCGTAGCACAGAGCTGAAAGCATAGGGTACCCAGTATGGATTAAACTCACTCCTAATTGATAATTGCCAAGCTTGCTAACCATTACCCAAACATTGATTTTCTAAGCACCACTTAAATGTAGCACAAGGACGAAAGTATGGGGCACCCAGTAAGGATCGAACTCACTACTCAATTGTAATGATTCTAGCAAGACAAGCTTGCTATCCATTACACCACATCAAGGTGCCCCCAATATTTACTTATAGTGTATACTAGCATCGTAACCCGGCGTTGCCCGTGCAACTCAGACAATTTTAGTAGTAACTCGGTTATATAAAAAAAATAATTATATAAAAAATTGTTGTTTAAAAATTGTTAAAAAATTCCATTAAAAAAATCTATTTTCTTTTGTTTTGCATAAACGGGATTTGATGTTTTGTGTGACATTGTAAACAATATTGCGTTTGTTTTTGTTTCGAAATTACGGGGGAAAATATTTACATTTTTGTTGACTAAATGAATTTAACATAAAAATAAAAATTATGTATTTTGTTTTACTGAAATTAGAAATATAAAACTATTACGCTTTCTTTCAGTTCAGAAATTTTAGAAGAATATTTAAAAATGTAGACATTTAATTTTATATAGTGTATTATATAAATCGAGCAACGTTTGCCTATAAACTTTAATAAAATTCGAATAACATTTGCTATGATCTCAAGTATAAACATGACCAGCATTATATACCTGGCCAACGTTATAAACTCGACCTAATTTTACTTATAGACACCGGTATAAGCTAGACATATATTTGCTTCTAGACTCAAAGTTTTTTTTAAAAAATCGACATTAAATCATTCAACAGACGTTCATATATCGCACAGGCTTTTATCTCAGATCGGTGCAGCAATAATTTGACTACACAAAGAGATAAATAAAATCGGGAAAGGAAAAAAACAATGGTATGGAATTTCGTCTGAAGTTTTACAGTGTGTCAAGGAAATATCTTGTGAAAAAATGAAATATGGAAAATAACAAATGCTTATGTTTTTGCCAAATAACATTTTATTAATATCATAATCAGCGGATGTGCGTGGTGGTCCAGTGGATATCGGCTCGGAGCAAGAGATCGGAGAGCCGATTTCGAATTCCAGCTGAATTCATTGCATTCACTTACGCGCAAATACCCTTGGGAAATGTATTAACCCGTCTCTTCCTCCCAGTTATGGGTTAAATAATAGGACAGATTGGGTTCTATAGCCTTGGCTGGCAACCAGTCTACCGCTGAAAGCAATGGCAACCTACTGCGGGATAATCTTCTAGTCAGTCATGTCTCTTTCGAGACATGATCGCCCAAGCGTGTTTCACGTATGGCTCTTAACTGACTGAATCAGCGGATGTTTTATGTAACACCAGTTGCACACAACCTTTCTTAAAGAGCGAGATGTTCATTCCAACAGACTTCACCACCTTCACGATGTTATCTTTTATGTCAATATTATCAAGAAAAATGTATGATTGTGAAACAAAAATTTAAAAAAGAGTCGACCATGTGAACTAGAAATTGTAGTTGCAAAAATCAAGCAAGTACAAAAATCGTAAAGTGCGTCATCAAACGCGCCTTGGGGTAGTGAATGCTGAAGTTGTCCTCCAAAAGCTAAGCAAAGTATTAGGAAACAGAAAAATCTCGTTAGAAACAAAGACAAGAACACTGAACTGTTACGTAATATTAGTTCTCCTATATGGCAATAAATGCTGAAGATGTCTTCCAAAAGCTAATCAAAGTATTAAGAAACAGAAAAATCTTGTTAGAAAAAAAAGAAAAGAACACTGGACAGTTATGTAATATCAGTTCTCCTATATGGCAGTGAATACTGGAGATGTCTTCTAAAACCTAAGCAAAGTATTAAGAAACAGAAAAATCCCGTTAAAAGCAAAGAAAAGAATACTGAACTGTTATATAATATCAATTCTCCAATATGGCAGTGAATACTGGAGATGCCTTCTAAAACCTAAGCAAAGTATTAAGAAACAGAAAAATCCCGTTAAAAGCAAAGAAAAGAATACTGAACTGTTATATAATATCAATTTTCCTATATGGCAGTGAATACTGGAGATGCCTTCTAAAACCTAAGCAAAGTATTAAGAAACAGAAAAACCCCGTTAGAAGCAAAGAAAAGAATACTGAACTGCTATGTAATATCAAACCTCCTTAAATGGCAGTGAATACTGGAGATGCCTTCCAAAATCTAAGCAAAGAATTAAGAAACAGGAAAATCCTGTTAGAAACAAAGAAAAGATTACTAAACTGTTATGTAATATTGTCGAGCTCTCTACGATACCCTCGTATCACCAATATTTTATAGAAAGTTCGAGAAGGAAAATTGTAAAATAAATCAAACCATCTTCTTTTTGTAACCAAACTTTTCATTGGTTTGTTCTGCATCAGCAGCAGCATTTTGCCTCTCTTTCGAAAAAGCGGGAATCTTCCCGCTCTTCAAGCTCCAGTTGGAAAGTTTCCTTTGAAGCCACCAGACCTATTGTTTCCAGCTCACTTTTCTTTTAAGGCAATATATGTTTTCGCCTACTCTTTTAAAAGAAAATAAGCCGATTTCATCTTTACCTGACTGAGAAGTTAAGTTAAATATTCAAAACTTTGCAATACCAGCTTTTTGCATTCAACATTTTCTCCTGGTATAATAATTTATTATTGTTTCAACTTCTCAGCTAAACCGCAAGTATTTTTGACATTTTTTATTTCACACACACTTTGCTTGCAGATTATCTTCCAACTCATAACTTTGAACTGTATCAAATTATTTGTACATACATAAAATTGAGAAGCTCTCATTACCCAACAAACAAAAAAAAGTAGTTAGGCCGCTACAATATCAGTTTTCTTATATGATAATGAATGCTGGACATGCCTTTCAAAGGCTAAGCAAAGTATTAAGAAACAGGATTATATGGCAGTGAATACTAGACAATCTCCTCAAACATGAATAGGACACTTCAGGCAACAGAAATATTGATTTATAGAAAAATACTGAGAATGACAAGGATTCAACATGTGTGCAATGATGAAGTTTTACAGAAAACAGAAACACTTATATAAAACATCCGGAAGAGTTTAAATTTTTCGAAAAAAAAACGAGGAAAGAAGGTTTAGAAGATTTGACACATTAATATAATGATAGAATTTATCTCTTTTCACTCCAGGTATGGGTTAAATAATAGGACATATTGGGTCCTATAGCCTTGACTGGCAACCAGTCTAATGCAGAAAAACAATGGCAACCTACTGCGGGATAATCTTCTGCCCAGTCAGTCATGCCTCTTTCAAGACATGATCCCCTAAGCGTATATCACGTATGGCACTTAACTGACTGACTGAATATAATAGTTTAAAACAATTAAAACTGCTACCTGGCATAAAGTGGGGGATCATTCTATTGTTATGAAGCAAGAAACTGATCCCCCACTAATTACTACATATTAATATAATGATAAAATCTATCTCTTTTCACTCCAGGTATGGGTTAAATAGCAGGACAGATTGGGTTCTATAGCCTTGGCTGGTAACCAGTCTACCGCAGAAAACAATAGCAATCTACTTCGGGATAATCTTCTGCCCAGTCAGTCATGTCTCTTTCAAGACATAATCCCCTAAGCGTATATCACGTATGGAACTTAACTGACTGACTGAATATAATAGTTAAAAACAATTAAAACTGCTACCTGGCATAAAGTGGGGGATCAATTTTCTATTGTTATGAAGCAAGAAACTGATCCCCCCCCCCTAATTACTACGTATTAATATAATGATAGAATCTATCTCTTTTCACTCCAGGTATGGGTTAAATAGCAGGACAGATTGGGTTCTATATCCTTGGCTGGTAACCAGTCTACCGCAGAAAACAATAGCAATCTACTTCGGGATAATCTTCTGCCCAGTCAGTCATGTCTCTTTCGAGACATGATCCCCTAAGCGTATATCACATATGGCACATTCCAAGAGGCGGGATATCTATGCCTCAGAAGTATGCAAAGGGTGGAAAAACGACATGAATAGATTAGAACTCCACTATTATGAATGAAAAGTTATTCTGTTTAATTTAGTGAAGTAACATACTTATACGCAAACTCATTCCTAAATTGTCTATACGATAGCGGTGTAGTTTGAAAATGAAGACGTTGCTTCAGTTTGTACCCTCCACCCTTGAAAAATCTCGGCACCTAAGTGGCCCCCTGACTTTCAGAGTTCCCCAATCGCCACTGGTTGTGATGATCCGAAAAAAATCAAAAATACAGACGACAAAGAACTGGAATATATTATTGAATAGATCTGCTTTAGACAAACATTAATGAAAGAGGATGAAAATGAAAATGAATCGACGTATCATGGAATGGCACCATGTCGTCTGCTTAATAATGCAGGAAATGGCGTGCCAAGCATGGAAATTAATAGTTTTCTTTAAACGAAGTCATAAAAAAAGAAACAAACAAACAATATGTGGAAAATATTCAGAAATAAAAGATGAAAGCTGTAAGATTAAAAAAGAAAGTAAGAACGAAAGAAAGAAAGAAACAAACAAACAAACAAAAGGTGGAAAACATTCAGAAAGCAAAAATCAAATCTTTATAAAATTAATAAAGAAAGAATGAAAGAGAGAAAAACGAAAGAAAGAAACAATCACAAAGTGGAAAATATTCATGAAAGAAAAAAGGAAAGGTGTTACATTAAGAAAGAAAGAAAGAAAGAAAGAAAGAAAGAAAGAAAGAAAGAAAGAAAGGGACAAACAAAAAACAAAAAATTGGGAAAATATTCAAAGAGGAAAAATGAAAGCATTAACATTAAGAAAGAAAGAAAGAAAGAAAGAAAGAAAGAAAGAAAGAAAGAAAGAAAGGAACAAACAAACAAAATTTGGAA